>VZTN01003845.1:18200-102591 GCA_013400515.1 Erpornis zantholeuca
AAGACAAACAGAAGGTGAAAATCAAATAATTTAAAAAGAAGGTGCTGGTCAGCAAAGAGGAGGAAACCATCTTGCCCTGGTACTATTCTGCATCTGCACTGAAACACAAGACAGCAGCTGCCTTGGAGCTGCCTCCACAGCAAGGAAAGACATTCATCTACATTTAAAGATTCAGTGCACAGAAAGCAGAATGACGACATCTCCTCTCATTTCCATGCCCAACAACATGCACTCCAACACACAGCTATGCTTCTTCTACAATATCCCTTTATTTTCCTTTATCTCTGCTTTTCTACCCTCTTCCTTCCTCAAGCCCTTCTTTCAGCTTTATATTTTCTTGTGTTTAATTTGGAACTTACATTCTTCAGTGAACAAATCCTTCGCCTTTTGTCTCTCATCAGAGCCTTCATTGCTTTACATCCACTGGGAAGAGCTGATCCAGTTATCTCCCAAATTATATTTCAAGAGCCTGCAAGCCTGACTTCACAGATAAACTGGAGAGCACTCCAACTGGTATAAATACAGGACATAGCCTTTTCTGCTCCTTTCAGCAGTAGATGATGATTACCCATTTGCTACAACATCAGTTGCTACCAGAGGGAACAGTATGCCCTGCCATTCCCAATAATCAGTCATTATATGGTGATTGTTATTATCTGTTATTTTATATTAAAGTAGCAATTAGCCCACTCAGAACTTCCTGTTGAAACAGAGAAGATGGTTTCACTTCCAAACTTCTCATGGAATAAATATAAGAGAAAATAGATATATCCAGGAAGCAGCTCAGATATCATGGGAAATGGTTATTGATGCAATGAGTCACAGCAATGCCTTGTTATAATTTCTGCAGGCTCCTTTCTGGCTGCAGAAGGCAGAAACCTCTCTTGTTTGATTTTGTTTTGTTTGGAGAGTAACAAGCTCTCCCTTGGTCAGATATGTACTTTCCTTATACCTCTGCATATGATTCAAGATCAGTGAATGTAACATCCCTTTCTGGAAGGGAGATGCATTTTCCTTAAACAGCAAACACAGTGTCTTTCAGCAAAATTTGACTATCGAATTTCCTCTCAGTAGAAGTATTAGGGTAAATAAAAAGCAGCCATGTCCCTGGACAGCAGTGTGCTCCACTCAAGCAACATTTCTTCAACAGTTTCAGATACCTCCATTTTACTGTCATCATGATTTTTGTAGATTGGAACAATGCTGCTAGCACCCTAGTAGTTCTGAGGATGTACTGAGGGCTAAGCTGCCAAAGAACATCTGACTACATTAATGTAATGGTGTGTACATTTGCTTTACTTGATCTCACATAATCCATCAAAATCTTCATGAATAGAAAAGGTTGGATCAGCCTTACTGATAGAAATTACATTCCCACTGTTATCTCCCTGACAAATCAACCACTTCACTGCTGAGAGGTTCATATTCCTTTGATTTACAAGGTGCTTGGTAAAATTGCACTTCCTGGGAAAGTAGAGGTTTAAAATCATTGGTCAGAGAAAGCATCAGGTCAGAGGCTCTGCTTGGTGTTTGCTTTTGGTTTGCTGTTCATATCACACCTCCTGCTTTATGAGAGGAGAGTGACAGAAGGGAAAAAAAGTGAAGAACAGTTAAAAGTATGTGAATCCCATCTTCCTTTAAACACACCTTATTAGGGAGGAGATTGTTTAGTTGTTTATAATTTTCAGTTTTCAAAAGGAAGATGTTAAGCTCTGGAGTACATTCAGTGCCAGGCACTGAAGTGCCTGTTTCTCACCATCAGACAGATAAACCCAGGCACAAGGTTGTGGAAGCAGACTGCAGGATATAACCAAACTCTATAACCAAGCTTCCTAAGGATTGCTCACACAAACATCTGCTGCAGTGGGGTTAGCATCAGCAGCCTGGCTTTGGAGCTGGGAGCTGGACCTCTCCTTGTCCCTTCTGTGCTTACAATTGGGATAGTTCAATTAACATTGCTCCCCTGAATTCCCAAGGCTACTTCTGCATTCCTCGCTTCGTCCCTAGCCTTAGAATGCCTGCTGTAATTAACTGTGTGCCACTGACATACTCTATGGAATAGAAAAGGAAGTTTGGTAGTGGGAAAAATGGTTCCTGCAAATGCTGAATTTTTATCAAAATTTAATAAAAGCTATTCTGTAAATAAATCCCCAGTTGCAGGTGCTCTGTGCGAGGATTTTTCAGTATGAGATGAGAAGGCTTCAGGGAGCCTCTTGGACAAGGTGAAGGTTAGTGTTTGGACATTGCCTGGCCCTTGGCATCCTCAGCAGCCCAGGGCTGGCACATTCCAGGTTAATACCTACTTCCCCAGCTGGGAAGAGATGTTTGAGAAGACAGTGGTAGCAGAGGTCAGATACTCAGGACTGACAAACGCACACACACCCCTAGGAAATATTTGAATCATTCTACCTTAGACTCAGCCCAGAAGTCAGGGTAGGGTGAAGGCTTAAATACCCTTTCCTTCTCTGGGTTTGTAGACACCTCCAGGCAGCTTCAGGTCAGTATGATTTATTGTGTCCTTGATGGATTACCCTCAGCAACTCTGTGCACTCCTGTGCCCACAGTGTCCCACCATCAGTTTTCTTCACAGTCCCAGTGCTGGAGAATCTCAGGCAGTACTCTGGGGCTGGTGTATATCCCTGTGCTTCCTGCCTGGCAAGACTTTTTATTCACCAGAAAAATACTGAAGAGGAGCTGCAAACTGTACCTCTGGGTTTTATAACCTGTTGTGCCATCGACCTGCCAGGTGAGAAGAAAGGCTCCAATGGGAGGCCTCAGCCTTGGTCCATCTGTTATTTAAATAGAAATTATGCTGGTTATTTCTAAACTATGACTGTGCAGGGATATTAATCTCCAGTTATCAGGTGAGACTATTAAATCCCCTTCACCTTCCTCACCACCAGTTCTACCCATCTTTTTCCATTTCTGCTGGCACATCCTGAGTGCTCTAGGCAGCAGAAGACCCACCTCTCTCCCATCCTGAGCAGAGCACAAGGCCCACCTCATGGAGGCCTTGAGGAGCTGCTGTAATGCAAATCTTCCTCCCCTCTTCCTCTCTGCTTTTGTTAGCAGGGATGATGATGGTTGCACAAGTACTATTCTGCTCAGAAATAAAGCAGTTGCATGGACTCACTCAGAAAAGAAGAGTAATTTACATTTACAGAAATGTTTACAAAGGCAGAGTGCAAGTTGAAAGATAAGGAAAACAGCAAACTTAGAGTGGCTGGGTTTATCTTGCTGTTCAAAGCGTGGACTCATGTCTGCCAGCAGCCTGCATTCCAGTCTGAGCTCCACAGCTGATTGCACATGATGGAGTCAGAAGGGCTGCATCATCCACATTTCTGGGGGGATTGCAGCTTATTAACAGCATTCTGTTCATGTAGGACATCCACTGTTTCCTACCTTTCCTATTGCTTCTTTACTGTCCCCATCTATTTCTTGCCAAGGTTTCATATTTTGCCTGGTCTTTGCCAGAAAATAATTGAAGAAAAAGGGCAGGACTTCTGTGTCTTTTGGGGCATTTTAGCTAAAATACTCATCACAAAAGTTGTACTTCTTGGAGCTGAATGATCTTTCATGTCTAACATCCATTTTAATACATTACAATTGTGTTTCTCAATATAATTTTAAAACCACTTAGGATGGCTTCACTGGCAGCTTTTTAGAAAAAGAAATCCATTTGAGTGTTTAGAGGTAGAGTTACATTTCCTGATCTTTTTCAGTCCTCATCACAAACTGTCATTTTTCTAACTCACAGTTCTAGAGTACTTTAATACATTCCATGGACAACTAGTATAATAACATATATAGAGAGCAAAATCAGGAGTAATTGATCCAGGTCCTAGTTTTGTGACGTAGCTGTCATCCACTCCTGATTGTAAGATGCCCAAAGTCCTAAACAGATCCTCTGGCACCATTTCAAGATAAATAAATGAAATTACGTCTGTACCTTCTGTATTATTCTTATTTATTTTCTTAGTCTGATTTATTGAGATTAAAGTTTAAATTGCTTGGAGGAAATTATTCAGATTAAATTTCTACTCAGGAAAACTTTGCAAAAGGAACTGTTCCTTTGTTTGGAGTTTAGACGGCAAAACGAAGTTTTGCACCATATCTAGAGGACTTTGAAGCCAGAGTATCACTAACAAATGTTAGTGTTGTGAATATGCTCTCTACCACCTGGGTAAGATACTCCTTCCCTGGCTTTCTCACTCTTGTTTTTTCCTGGCTTATCACAGATAAGCTTTGAGTACCCTGCTGTGTCATGACCTCAGTGGTAGAGGACGTTTGTATGGGGGTCAGCAACCTCTGGGCAGTGGCCAGGGGTTGCCTTGTTGTCTGTCTGCCTTCTCCTCACTGATTTCCAAAGAAGCTATCGCCTACTGCCAAGCACCATCCTCAGGTTGTTTTATCCTGACCACTTAACAAAATGCCTTCCCATGGGGAGAAGATTTACATGAGGAATTCTCTGGAGTGGGAGTCAGGATAGCCCTTCAACCAGCCCCTCATGCCTGCATTTTGTGTTGCCACACTGGGCTGAAAACTTCAAAGCATGCTCAACTCTTTGCCTGTACTCCTTGCCCTGTCTTATTTTTGACCTTTCCCCTGAGAGACAGGTCCACTAGTGATGAGGAGATAATTCAGATCATCTGGTCTTTTGGGACACCCACTAATGGGAAGAATAACAATTCATCAGCAGCTTTACTCCTGCATAGAAAATTCAGGCTCCTGTTTTGCTGACCCTAGTGACTTGGCACATACAGCTGTAAAACTTTATTATCTTAATCCAGAAAGGCAGCTGGAATTTTCAGCCATAGGCTGTCAAATGTCATATTCATAACACATTGGATTAAATGATAATAGAAGAATAATTATTTTAATAAGATATTTAAGACATATTAAAACAGAAGCTTTTGTGAAACAAATAGGAATTTTATAGCATCAGATCAAGTGAACAGATTGTTATTGGTAGTTCAGCAGAGCTGTAATAATAGTGTTACACACAGACTCATATCCTCAGATTCCAGGTCCATGAAGACCACTCGGCCATTCATCTGGAAACTGATGCTGAAAATCTGCCACTTCACAATGCCCCTACTGTGGGACATCACTTACCTTTCTCTCTTTTGCATGGCTGCCTAGTCTATGCAAATTGTAAAATTTCTATGTGAATGTGAACTGAAGAGGACTGTTTAGATCACTGTACCCAGCTACTTGTTACTGCATTTGACCATTTCATAGATGTTCAGCCACAAAGAAGACCCAGAAATTTGCCAGCTCCCTATGATTACTTGTAGATCTATAGCAAAAGGTCTGAACACGGTCATACATCACAGAGACAGCTGAGGGGATCAAAGGTTTCACTGCTGATTTCAGTTTCCATTAGCAGTTATGATGTTAATTATTTGTCAGATGACCCTAAAATTCTACCACATTATCCTACAGATAAAGATAGGTAACACTCAATCACACCCACTAATCTGATTTTGAGGAAAATTCCTTTGCATCCCCTGATCAGTCAGGTGGCAGGTATAACCTTCTGGGTATATCTCAAAGGCACTTGAGATGTTTATATTTCAGTAGAATTGCCTGTATCCTGCCCTGTCTCTGGATGAGATCCATCTCTGATACTTCAGAGATACTTCAGATAGGAGCCAAAAAAATCACAGCAGTAATGTTGGTGGGAAGAAAGGAAATAAAAGGTCCTTATAAAGGCCAAGAAAAATGTGAGGCATGAGATTATGTAGCTGGGGTGCAAATGAACAAAATGAACAAATGCCTCCTTCTTTTGAATACAAAGGACAAAAGGAGTCATCACAAGTTTAATCTTCTGACACCAGGATCTCCTCCTTAGCCTACAACTCAGTCCCATTCAAAAAGTTGTAAGACTCCATTTTACAACTGATGAGCATTTTTGCATCTCTTGGCCAGTCAGGAGTTCAACTTGTCTCTGCTCATCAGCTTGAAAATATGTTCCCATAACCTATGAGTCTGCTTTGCATTTTATTTGTTACAATCTTAAGCAGAAGAAATTCTTTCACTCATTATACAGAACAGACATTGTAGAACTTTCACCCCTTTAGGAGCATTTTCTTTCCTTCATCCTTTTTTTTTCAAAACATGTTATGTTCCCAAGTGGGAGCACATACCTGGCTGGTTTAATTGCATGAAAAAAGACTGCCACCTCTTTTATTTAGTGATCTGCTTCTATAAATGTAGATATATTCACACTGGAGGACCTTGGAGGCTGCTTAGCTGCTAAGACCTGTGCCCATAAGGATGGTTGTTAAACAGTGTCCAGCTGTTCCCGTTCGCACACACAATGGACACAGTCGGATGTGTTGCTCAGGAGCTTGTCTCTCCCCATCTTTGAATCAGAGCAAGATGTTTGCTGACCTTTCCACAAGTGACCTTTGGTCCCTAATCAGGAGGATATCTTCCCTGAAAACACAAGTTGAGAAATAGTCACATTCACTGGCCATAAGCATAATAATGATAAATCAAATGTTTCATTTTGATTGCAAGTAAGAACTATGCATATGTAGGTAGATACAAATATTTCCTGCTCTTGGGCCTCCCTAAAAGTGTTCATAGAGTTGGAAAAAAAAAAAAGGACTTTTAACAATCTCTAGCCCGGTTTCATTAGCTTGCATTTTTATAATGCCATGTCTTTAGAAATGCTGTAACAATCTATAGAGAAATATTTATTCATTATTTTTTCATAATGCTATGCATAAGACAAAACCGAATTTGAGCAGTTTTTTCAGTTGCTGTTGATAAAGGATGTAAGAGCCCAGTGTCTATATAATAACTTTCAGCTGTTGAGAATCTATTTTAGTCAGTCAGTGCACACACCAAGTTTACAGTCTCCAAATACCTGTGGTCTAGCCACTTACTTCAGTCTGCTGATTATTTAGCTGGAATAATCTACCCTTAGCTCCTCCTTCATCCCCCTCCACCCCAACGAGAACCAAATGCAGAGCCATTTAAAGAAATCCAGACCCAGCTTCTGGGCACCCCTGTGACCCCGAGCCAGAGCCTCCCCACAGCTTTGCTCTGCAGGTTTGGGCTGGCTGGGGTGAGGGTGGCTGTCACAGCATGCTCAGACCCACGGGGGCCAAGGGAGAGGGGAAGGGTCACCAGCAAAGTGATGGTTTTTGCTGGGTGGGGAGAGGTGGGTCCCCAGGGTGCAGGGGGGTGATCCCACTCGGACCCCAGTGTGTAAAGTCAGGAGCTCGCCCACCCACCACAGGAGGGAGGAGAGGGAGCAATAGACAGGGGTAACATTTTTTTCATGTTTTGGTTTATTTCTTTGTGGGCAACACAAAATGATTATTTCCTCCTTTTTTTTTTTTTTCCTGCTGAATTAGGGGAAATTTCATATCCTGATATGAATGCAGCTTGGCACTGGATGATTGATTATTTAATTATGATTTTTTTATTTTACAAAAAATTATTTTCATTTAATTCGATCATTACCTCTAAAATTCCTTCATGCCTTTAATATCTAAGTTAGTCTCATTCCTTAAATGGAACATATCTTTCTAACGAGCCCCACAGATTAATTTATATGCTTATTTCTGCCAATTATTATTCTTTCTGGGTTTTTTTAGGGAGGAGGTTCACTATTTGCTTGGTGCAGGATTTCATAGGGCTTTTTTTGAACCAATTCTTTTAATGAGCATTGGAACCAGTCTAGGAAACTGTGATAGAAGTTAAATCCCTTTTAAACAAAAAATATTACAGCTGAGTTATCTGCTGCCTCTGCTGGGGTTGGTAGGGTTGTTATGCTTTTGTATACAAATTGCTTTGGGATAATAATGTTTTCTACTTGCTTATACATTTTTCATCAGACAAATCAGGAGAAAGGTTGTATCATACAGATCTGTAACCTCAGCTGCTTTCCTGTCCTGTAGCTGCAAGGTAAAGATGAGATGCGTTTTCATACGCAGAGAAAAAGGGTCAGAGTTAGAGGGGAAAAGGAGTATGAAAGTGCGAAGCCTTGGATATAAGTAGCCCCTAAAGCAGGTGCTAACAAGACCTTCTTGACAACCACTGAGTTTTGTGCATAGCAGAGGAAAAGTTACAGCTGAAAGAAAAGAAAGAGGCAAGGAATAGCATTGTACTGTATCTGACTGGGATTATAGCAGCTGAATGAGTCATTGTTATAAAATATGGGCAGCGGAGCGTCCTTTCAAGTCTCTCAACACAGACTGAATGCGGTTCTGACCAAGATGACAAAATTCATTTTGATTGAATAGTTGTCCATATTTTTAAATGAAATGCATGTGGGGCCATTAGCTCAGCTCCCCGTCGAAGGCGGCTGCGCCGCAGCCCTGCCATATGTTTGGCAGTGTTTGAAGCACCTGGCATCCTCCAGAACAGACAGTCACATTTGAATGGGGATAAATATTGAACCGTCTCGCAGCTTTCTCTTCCAACTCCAGGGTAGGTATTTTTTACATCAAAAAAAAAAAAAAAAATACATAGCACAATACAAAAGGTTAGGCAAAAATTTATGTACATAAAATGTTATATAAAACCAGAAAGGAAGAGGAGGACAGGCCTGGCAGGGATCCTGGACTCCTCCTGTGTCTGTGGAGGACAGGATGGGCAGGGACACAGATTTCTTTCTTTGTCTAAAGGCATCAGGGACTTGAGAGTGCAAAAAATACAAATAATAACTTTTTTCTTTTATTATGGATTTATCACAGTATTATTAAAGTTAATATGCAGTTTCTCAGCCTGGAAAAATCACTCCCACAAGTCCCATCCCTATCAAATTTTCTTCTCTTTAATTCCATTAAGAAACCGATATGCTTAGCTGCATGCTGAGATCAGTCATGTCCTTTGGCTGAAAAATGAGCGAGTGACTTTGTCGTCAAATAAGGTTTAAATGTTTCGTGACCCATGAATCTGAATTTCAACCAAATAGGAATATTTCATATCCTTGTGCTTATCTTGGGCCATTTTTGGGTTTCTTTTTTTAAGTATTAACACAGATTTACAGTATGTTTTGTGGTTTAAAGGGCTATTGATTACATGGGGCACAGTTAGAGCAGTCTCAATTAGATCCACCGTGGATAGGTGAACTCAGATGGGAATAGGAGAAAGCAAAGACAAGGACAATACTCAGAGAACAGAAACCTCCTCACATGACAGAATTACAAAAGACTTTGCTAGTTTTATGTTGCAAAGGAAAGTCTTAGAGAAGGCACCATTTATTTCTCTAAACATGTTTCCAGGAGGAAAAGGAACTTTCTTCTGAAGGGCATTACCACACAAGGATATAAATCGTGTGAATGCATTCACATTGGACACAAAAAGGTCTGGCAGTGAAAGGAGCAAGAGTCTCAGCTGAACTTCTAGGAAGTTACTGGGGCCTAAAGCCACAGTTTGAAGCTACTTTTTTGATAACAGTATTCATGAAGTGTAATGATACAGTTGTCCAAAGTAGCAGGTAAATGATGAGAAAAGAAAATGCCTTCTTTAATCACTTTACCAGTGTTCCTAATACCAAAAATGTCTTCCAAAATAGATTGATGAGGAATACTGAGGGTTTCTCAACACGCTTTCTGTCTGGTGATAGTGCGGCATTTCTTCTTTTCTTTTAAATACAGTGCAAAGGTGGAAATGAGCTGACTGTTTATGTTGTTTCACTCCTCCTGAGGATTATTTTCAGATCCCACTTGAATCATTTTTCTGCCTACAGCTGCTTCCACAAACATCTCAGTGGGTGGACTCCATCTGAGAAATCCTTGTGCTTCTGCCAAGATTTCTTTTCTATTCCAGCTCCCAACCTTTTAAAGAAATTAGAAGTAGTACATGGCAATAATGATTTAGAAAGAATGCTGTCCCTGGGACATAGAAGTTTCTGACAGTGTTTTATCAGCTAATGTGGATGACCATCTCTGTAAGAGGAACATTGCTGCTTATTTTGTTAGATAGTTATAATGACTGTTTTCATATTTTTGTTTATAACATTAATCTTTGGTGATCCATATCCTATACAGTATTGAAATACAAAAGAGCAAAAAACACAGCCATTTTTTGTACTGTTTTGTTTTGGTTTGGGTTTTTTATTTTTTTTTTTAATAGGCAAAGTGTAATAATTCAAACAAAAATCTGCTAAAATGGAGGAGTTGCACATCATCCATATTAACCATTTTTGGTCCAGTTGAGCACTGATGGGCATCACCATGAGAAGGTGTGCATTGCCCACCTTGCTCACTGTGCTTCTCAATGAAGAGCCTGCAGGAATGTTGAAAAAGCAGGACCAGAAAAATGTAGGGATAACTGCACTCTCATTTACTAGCACCAAGCACTACTAGAACTCCATAAAAATGAAAATAAAACAAGGGTATGGTGATGTGGCACATATACAACTCTGCATATCAGTATGTTTTATGCATAAGAGGAGATTCAACCTCTGTGGAATTACAGTACTTACTGCAATGAAATGGTTATTGCACTAACAAAAGCCAAGCAGGGTCATTATCTGTATTTCCATGTGTTTGAAAAATAAAATGGAATAGCCTTTTCACCCATACATGTTATTTTGCTTGTTGTTTAGAAACCGTAATAACAGCAGCCTCAGACTGTTGTTTTCTTGACCTTATGGTACCAAAGAAGAAACTTATCCTTTGAAAACAGACCAAAATAAAAACACCTTGAAGGAGGAATTTCTGAGACCTGTAAAAAGAGCTACCATCTGTGTTCAGGTGCCAGGAAAAAAAAAAAATACATGCCACACTGTCCTATCAGCTCTGCTTAGGCTCCAAGCCTTAGCTGTACCACCTCTGAGTTTCTTGCACCATCCCTATTTCACATGGAGAGGTCAATAACCACACCATATGGTAACATGTATATATCAGATCACATTGCCTACTCCGTGGCTGCTATAGAGTACATCACAATAAGAGTATTGTTTCACAGTACAATAAATTACTAATACATTTATCTGAATGGTTCCTCCATCATTTTTTTGAATCAGTAACTTTAATGGAATTCAGGAGAGTTTTAGAAATATTTGTACATTTCTGTAATAGTTTATTGGTTTCTCTGCTTAGATTCCTTTAAAGGCCTAGGGGGAGAAGCGCTTCATTGTTTTGACTCAAGGTTTTTTTTGTTTACAAAGCATAATGCTGATAAAAGATGGTAACTTCTTCAGTAATTGTATGTAAGGTGTCAGATACCATCACTGGCTTGAACATTTTTGATTCCTGCTTCCTGGGTTGGCTTGCAGGATATGTGCTGCTTCTCCCTGGCCGCAGCACTGCCTTAGCTTTGTTCTGCTATAGTTAAATTGCTACCTGGGCATGTTTGTATTGTTGCATGGGCACGGTGACCTTTGGTAGTAAATCATTTTGACTGGGCCAGATTGGGTTGAATTGCAAGGAGCAAACAAATGCATGCTTGTTTTCAATTTAAGAGACATAGCAATTCCGATAAGTTTAAAGCTTGATTGCAGGAAAGCAGTCTAAATGGTGTGTTTATGTTTCATTGCCCCAACTTTGATATATCTAGAGCGTGAAATATGCTTATAGTACATAAAAAGATACATATTTATTTATATGTGTATGTGTATGTATATGTACAGCAGAACTCGAGCACAAATAGATGTGCATTACATACACAGTAATAATATAGCTCCATCATTAGGGAAACATGGAGACATCTATTCTAAGCCCATCATGTAGGTCCTTCTGAGATCTGTGGGGAGACACAGCCAGTTCCAGAGGGTGATCTATACTCATCTATTCAAAAGGAGAGGTTGCCTGCTGAAAAATCCTGCGTGGCTAATTTAGAGCAAACACATAACATTAAGAAAGCTAAAGTTAGGGACAAGAAACCCAAACCAACTGTGCTCCCAAAAGAACACTCTTCTGGGGAGTGATCATGTGCTGGCTGATCATGTGCTGCTTCTGGTTCCTACTCTTGTTTTTTGTGGTGGTAATAATAGTGATGGTGGATACCACCAAGTTAAAAAAGATATTTTCCACTTTAAATTAGAAAGTTTTGTGGGTTGTGTTTAATGGCTATGGTAATTATTAAAGAGGAAATTTTTCATGTCGCCAATTCATTTTTTTTTTGTTTGTTTAATTTTCTCCTTAGAAATGTCTTTGAAGCATACAATTGTATAAATGTGACTTGATCATTGAAATCATTGGGTGGACTTTAAAATCATGAGGGAAGAAGGAAAAGGGAGGAAAAGAATTCATGAGATCTACAGTAAAGAGAATTATTAATCTGCAGAAATATGTGCCTCTCTTACTATTGGCTCCATGAAAAACTGATTTCACATGTTATAATGTGCCTCCTAAAACTGAAAAAATAGCAATGGGTGTGGAAACCTAAATTTGTACAGCATATGAACACTTCAACCTGTTAAAAGGGCAGATGTAGGATAAAATGTAAATTAGATCTGGAAAAAAAAATGCAAACCCATAAGAGAAACAAAATTAAAACCCAAAAATCATGTCTCCTGGTTTAACAATGAGATTTGGCAATAACACCTCTGGGAGCTTCTGAAAGGAAAACTCAGATTCTTGGCTTAATGTGTAGCACAGAGATTGCCTTGAATATAAATTTTATCTCTGCCTTTCCAGTACATTTTGAGAGCCAAATTCCAGCACTATCTGAGAGAATGTTAGTATTTCTCTGCAGTGATGGTTTGAATCAATAGTTCATCCTATAAGCAAGGAAATAATTGTGGTGAAGGTCTTTGCTTAAATAAAACGAGTGGAGAACATGCAGTGCCTAATGCAGGCTTGCTCCTGAGCTACTGCAAAATAGCCTGCAGTGCTTTGGAAAATTTGGAGGACGTGGTAAGTGCACTAAAAGAGGTGATAACTGCACTTTTGCAGATAGTAATAATCTGGTAAAAAATCATTAACTAAGGTAGGACCATTTTGCTGTTATCTAGGATGAGAGGGTTTAGGGCTATAGTAATTTGCAAAGCTAATCTAGTTCAGTGATCCGCAGGCTGTGACCTTTGACAACCCTCCTGGTGATTGGAAGAATAGAGCATCTGGATGTCAGGAAGATAAGAAGGTTGGGAAGGCAGCTGGGTCTGCAAGAAAAAGCAAGCAAACCTCATTCTGTGAGGTTAGTAAATATGTCTTTTGTTTAGGTAGATGATGGATAATTTGGATGCATTAGCACCTAATTTTTGAAAGTTGCTCTTGAATTAATATGGTTCAGTTTCACAGAGGCCAAACTAAGAAACTGTGCCAGTTTTCATAGCTTCAAAGTGATAGTGCTTTCTAAATTAGATAAACAGCTTCCAAAACCTATGTGTCAAGTTGGCATTAAAAAAGAGAAACACCCTCTGTCAGCGTCATTGAAATAAACAAGTTAACAACTAGTCATAAAGGCCACGAAGGGAGTAATTTAGGAGAATATGAGTTCCTGACTCCGGAATTCCAGTTCTCTGACCCAAACAACAGCACTCCCACACACTGGGGAATGCGTGTATGAAATAAGCATGGGAGTGCCGAAGCTGGAAAGCTGTATCAAAAAAGACCAAAGACACAGGAAACTGCAGATTTGGATCTGAATTTAAAATTAACCACTCTGGCCTCTGTCTAAAATTAAGTCCAACTCCCCTGAGTTTTGGGTAGAGCTCAGCATCATATGGCAGGGAAGTCACTGAGAAGAGACAAAATGAAATGGCAGTAGACACCCAGAATGGCAAGAGGGGTAGTGCTGGAGTGGAAAGATGCTGCTGAAGACAGGGATTGTTTTCAAGGCAACTGGATGCAGAGAAGGACTTGGAGAACTGAGAGGGGATGAATAAAGTGGAAAGAACTTACGTTTCATGATGGTTCTCATATGCCATCAAAACATTGCTCAGCTTAAGTGATTAAGGCAGGTTTGGCACAGAATTGCTCTAAAATGGAAATATGGAAAATGAATGCTGCTTTTAATTTTGCAGAAACAACTCCCAGAGATTATTCAGATATCAGTGTCATTTTTTAACCAAGCTGCTCTATTCTGAAAGCACAGACACCTCTCTGTCTCCCCAGGGAGATAAGTTTCCTCTTTAGTCTGCTTCCAATCTCAGGAAAAAACAGATAGAGATATGAACTACAAGTTGCTTGTATGAACAACCTCATGTCCAAACCTCTAGAGCTTTATCCATCACTGGTGATATACAGTCTTAAAACAAAACATTTGATGGGAAACAATTATTAACATTTATCATGGCTTTGCTATACTGACTTCACTGAGCTAATAATAATAATGATGGTGATGAGAAACTTCAAAAGATTTATGGATGCCAAATATTTGTTTCTTTATACTAAGGTCTTCAGTGTATCTCTGCCATTTTTGAAAGCCATAATTTTTGTGAGAATTCTTTCTTAAAGGCTTTTTTTGACTTTTTTAATGGTCATGGGATTAATACAGCTAATGAGATAGAAAAAAAAAATCTTTATGTTGTATTATGATTGGGGATTATTTGAGGAATACTCGAAAAAGAAGCCAGGACTTCCCTTTTTATTATGGAATATGTCCATTGTGGTTTCATGAAATATGCATCTTGTATAAAAACCAATCATATGAAGTGCTCTGGTTGCAGCTGCGATTATAAAGGCGAGTGACACGCCCTCCAAAGACAGAAAAAAAATTAAAGAAAAGACTATCCCAAATTCTTTTAAAGGTCAAATGCGGATTCGGGTTTGCAGTTGGAAGCCAAATGCAGAAGGACATCACCATGGAGTTTGGGAATTTTCCATTTGGGGTCTCTATTTTCCAGCAGATTCAGCTCTGTGTAATGCAACTACAAGCAAACATTGATGTGAATACCAAAGAGACAGGAAAGATCCAGATCCATACCTGAAGTTTACATTTGCCTCATTTCCAGTCTCCTGATAGAGGGACAACCATGACAAGTGCACTTCACAGATGATCTGGAGCCAGTGCTATGCCTTCTTCCTCCTTTTTTTCCTTTCCCTCTTATTTTCTTTCAATCCAAGCCTGACTGGAAGAGATATGACTCCTGCTGTGAAAACTGTCTATGTCACCAGATTTCTTAACAAATTTTCTTCCATGATTTATGGTCATGGAAAGGAGTTTGAAGACTTTCCGAAAGACATCCTCCTTAGTCTTTCCTTCAATCCTTTTGGAAGGCTTGGGATGGAAAAACTAGACCCTTGAGAGAAAAAGAAGAAAAATTACAGGAAATTGTTTCTTTTAGAATAAAAATAGAGAAAAGGTTGGAATAATGTCTAAAAAGATGTTATTACTGATTTACTTTATTGCTGCATTTACTGTTTCATTTCAGTGGTTTAAACCACACTCAACAATGAACACTACTCCCAGTGAAAAGATTAGGGATTTCCAGTGCATTCATTCTCTAACTAAACTTTCCAATGTTGTGGCAACCATAATCCCATATTTTGGGCCAAATTTATTGTTAGCATATAATACTTCACTGCATGTATTACATTACTATGAATGTATGCATGGGGATGTCATGTACGTGTTTGAGCTTTTAATTTAGAAATATGAGGGTTTTGTATTAGAGCTCAAGATGCCAACCATTTCAGACCTGTGTGGTTAACATTTCCTTTAGTTTACAAGACAATATGGCAATGCTCTCCATTTTATTTGTCCCCTGCTCTGTTTCATAGAGGAACTGTCAGGGAAAATTACTTTTATGGGTAGAAAACCTCCTGTTAGAGCACTGTCCTCTTTCTCATTTTATTTCTTTAAAGTATATTTTTGTATTTTCTACACACATGCAGGAGTAATTGGTGTATTCCTCATCATTAAAGCAAAAAATGTTACTACAACATATACTTCAATTACTCCTCAAATTTTCTCTTTTTATAAAAAGAATGAAGAAAAATTTGGGGGGGGGGGGTTCATGAGAATTTCATATCCCTAGCACATCTAAGAACTCCAGGTCTCCCTTGGAGCCACAGTAGTTTATTTACAAAGATAGATGTTAATCTTTCAGGAGTCTTACAGCTATCTTCAAATACCATGTTACAACCAATTTCTTTCACCACTACCCAAATGCTACAAAATTGGGGAAAAAACTCTGAGTCTACGCCAGAACTTCAGTCAAGACCAAATATATGATATGTGACCAAGCAAGAACATTCTAATGATTCAAAGAGGAAGAACTGTAATTTTTTATGTTACAGAATGAGAAACTCAAGTAAAGGACTGGAAGATGCATCACATAGAGGACTTATACAATACATTGACAGAATGGCTGGGCTTTGTGGCAGTGGAGATGCTGTTGAGTAGAAGCAAGACAATGAACAGATTTTCAAACATTTAAAATTTACATCAAAGCAGAGTAATTTTCATGAAATAAGTCTTTACTGGCAAACACAGTCTACACAACTGAGGTATAGTTTGAATTTTGCAAAAATCCTTTATTATTTTTCAATTAGTAAATTATAGTGGGACAGAAAGGAAAAGGTGCTACTGCAGGAGAAGAGAACATTCAGGACTTGTTCCATGGGACAGTATTTTTCTCCTCACAAAAAAAAATTCTAGATCTTCATTCTGCTACTTAAAGGTCAAGAGGTTTTGCCTAAGATTCTCAGGCATCAGAATTACCCCAAATGTGTGCAGCAGGGTTGCTGTCTGTAAGTACAATATTTAATGTGAAAGATTTATGTGTCTTTTTCAGTTTTTTATCCTGAACTGACAGTGGTATATTATGGATCAAGCAACTAATACCACGCATTTGTGTTATGTCATGCAACATCCACTTGACAGCTCACAATTTCCCACTTAGTCAATTTCCTTTGTCACATAAATGGTGTTTGGGAAGAAAACGCTTTGCCAGTTTCCAAATCCTCAACCTAAACAAGCTTATACAGTGATAGAATTTAGAAGTATGTGTCCTATTCACATGTCATTCACTCTTTTCAGGTTTATTCCTAAGAGATCCTGCATTACACATACACACAGCTTAAGCTACATAACCTTTTCCAAGACCAGCTTCTGCAGCCCTGTCTGGATGCTATGTCGGTACCAAGTCCTCAGATGCACAAGCAATTGGCAGCCTTTCATGCCAACATTCACAATTCCAATTAAACTCTCAGTTGTTTGTCACAATATACATTTCGCATTTAGATTATTCTCATCAAATTTTGCAGATGGAAGCTGCTGGGTATTTGCACATATTCTGAGAATACAGTAGAATTTTATTGCTACTCGAAAGGTTTCTCCTCATCATTCCTCAGTCCCTTATACATTTTGTGTAATGGTAAAGTGACAGTTGCTGAGCCGGGTTTTTAAAATGCATGTCTATCTGTCAGTTCCAATGCGTCTCACAGCGGCATGCATTAACTTATCATGCTTGAAAGGACAAAAAGATTATGCTGCAGTGAAATGTTAACAAGGTCATATCATATACACACTAGCTCATTGCACTTTTCTTCCTTTCATTGCTCCTGTTAGGCATTATTCCATGTCATGCATAAATAATGTTGCTCTAGAGAGAAAGTCAGTGTACTTTATTACTGGTGCTGCCATACCATTGAGGCAGTCTGAACTTCTGGAGTGAATGTCAGAACTTACTAAATTATTGGTAGCTAACCATCAAAGACAAGTATAGTGGACGAATACAGGTATTCATTGATAGATTACTTTCTGCTTTGGATCGCTGCAGCAGTAACCATATTGAGATAGTTTTCTTAGAAATGAGGTTTGGCAAATCATTGTCTGGCACCATGCATCTGATTTTATGGGACTTTTGTGCAGTCTGTCAGACTGTACTGGGCAAAGCATGTGGAAGATCAGAAGAGCAGCACAAGTGGGAAATTTGTGCATCAAGGAAATATTTCACAAGCAGGAAGTTTCAGTACTGAAAACTCTAACAGAGAGCCAGAGATAAAAAATTTTCCCTCAATACAATTCTGCAGTGCAATGGTGAGCATGCCAGTACATCTGCTGAAAGTCCTCACCTCCTCCCTGCTCCTCTGCTCTCAAAGATCACCAACAGCACTCTTGGACCTCCACAGAGTCCTAGCTCCGAGTTTTTCATCCAATACCATTTGGTGTCTCTGAAATCTGTCTGTGTGGGCTATTTAGGCCTGCTGCCTGCTTCCCACCCCTTTTTATTCCCTCCAGATGGAAAACTGTGAATTTTAGGCTAGATATTCCTAGCAGGTGTTTGGTAAGAGACCTGCTTCAGTCTTTGACCTGCAAATAAATTACCACCCACATGCAAATTTCAGATTTAATTGTAAGTAAATCTAATATGATCCACAAGCTTTTTTTTGAACATCTGTCACAGTATTTTTTTTGCTGGTGTATTTTTTCATATCTATGTGTATTTATCGGGAAATCTTATTTTGTCCAGGCCTAGGTTAAGTCAAAGTAAAGTTAATATAGCAAACACTTTATTCACATGGGTAGCAAACAGCAACAATGGTCAATTACAAATGGAGCCATAGAGGTCTGCAGAGGGTGAAGTGGAATGGAAAAATTTTGTTGTTAGAGAACAAAAATATCTGCTGTATTATTATGACTGATCTCACAAATACTGTTTGGTTTATTTCAGCTTTAATGGATATTTTTGCACAAGCAAACAGTCATTTTAGTTTACTCAATAATTATGAGAAAGGAAATCTAATGCAAAATCAGGTTCAAACCAATTGCAAGATTAATCTGTTTAGAGTTGCATGTAACTCAGGTTCCCCCACCACAAGCACATCTGTGTCCAGTCCTAGAGCCCCTGAACTTGCTGTTATCACTATCCAGCAATGTTTGGTATTATAATGACAAAGAAAAATTAAATGTTGACTTCATGAAATACAGATGAGTCACTTTGGTGATGCAACTCATACAGAGTTTGGTCGTCTTTGTAAAGAACTTTGATTCTATGCTTGTACACCATGATGTTTTAATAAATCTACAAGATAATTAACACAGACATGAAGAGATATGTAGGGAGTGATCTATTTTTGTTCTCTGTTAGGCTGCTAGCAATAGCTGATGGTTATAGTTCTCAGTTTGAAGAAGAAAAATCTCAGTTTATGACTCTGGAGAGATGGAAATTCCTGAATTAGAAGACTGTGAGTTAGGTAGCAACTCCTTTGGGTGTGGAATCCTTCTGTGGGATTTGATTTCTTCCCTGAGACCATGAGGAAAAGCCATTTTAAACACAGGACTTCTATTTCACTGTAAATCCCAAACACCAAATGAGCCTCTCTGGGGTAAGCCAGAGAGTGAGAAAAGAAGCAGGTGTTTTAGGAATAAAAGACCCTCAGCTCAGGAGGAACTATCACCTCACGAGGGCTCAGAGGAGAAGCAGCCACTATTTTCCTACTTGCCATGGAAATCCTCATTGATACAAAGCAGAGTCATGATGGGCTTGCTCAGGAGATGCAGTTTTTGGGGACATTGTGTCTCATGAGCAGTGTTACAGTGGGACTGGGGTAGGAGTAGAACCCTGCAAGCCCAGAAGTACTTGGGGTGAGGGATTTCCCATGATGAAGCAGCCAAGCCACAGATTGAAGTTTTTCCTTCAGGCAAACCATGAGACAATTTAGTATGAAGCCTGGCAGTTTTCTGATGCACCTTGGACTTCATTTTACTGCAAATTCTTCTCAGATGACTTCTTTACATAAAACTCTTCGGCATAGTTGGAGCTTTTACTTTCAGACAAAAATATTTCATCAAATCATTCTACACCAGCTCTACCACTGAGTCTATTTGGATTGTATTACTTAGGGGCTGTCTCAATAAAAGCAGACTATCTAATCTCACTTTATGGTTTCTAGCATGTATGTTTGACAAATGAAACTTCTGTCCCCAGTACAATCCCAGTTTCAACATTCGTCTCATTTTGGGAAGTAATATTTAAAACTAAGAACAAATTGGTTTAATTTGGTTTGCATTTAGGTCATCAAGATATCAGAAATGGACTTCAATTTTCCTATGAAATTGTTCAGATTTTGAGTAACTCTCCTCTGGAAAAGTGCCACAGGCTATTTTTTCTTATTTTAATGTAGTCATTTTCTGCTACTCAGAGACTGCTAAAATGTATCCATACTTTCAAATCAGGAAATGTTATTCCTCCAATGAATTATCTATGAATAATTAAAGACAATTACAAATTTTTGTCCTGTATCTGCTATTCATTCTTTCCACCTGAGCTCTTCAAATTTCTCCCACGGAGCAGCCATGGTGGTCCTACTATATATTTTTTTTGGATGGGCAAGAGCACAGCTGGGTCCTTCAAAAGAACTTAAACAAGGGGAGAAGATGTATGAATCTGAATTTCCCAGGACTCTCTGCATCCTGCATAAGTGACCTGTTTCAGGGATTCCTCGAGGAGAACTCCACATGTGGCAACTGGATTAATCAAAAATAATGTTGGCACACGCAGACATGTACCATCATCAAAATAATTTGATCAGGAATGAAAATCTGCAGTGTTCACTGTCACTTTTTACTCAGTCACTGTTGCTTCACAAAGTTTTTCTTTGTATGTAACTTGCTACTCCATGTCAATTTTAACCACAGGCAATTACTCCCTTGTTTTCTAAAGTGTCATTTTACTTGATATATTTAACTAAAGGCTAATGATGCTTGCCATTTCTGTAGTATGACTAATGCCTTCAGTCTTGGACTTCCAGATAACCTCTGGAAGTATATTAATTCCTGTAGTTCCTACAGTGAAGAGGATATTAGTAAAAAGCAAAATTTCAGCTCTTTTACATGGAGGAATTCAGCACATAGTCTGATATACTTATGACTTCAAGAAAGCAACAAAACCGGGGAAGGTTTATTTTTTGTGGTGAAGGTGATGTTTGATTGCTGTTGAATACTTTTCATGTATTTTTAATAGTTAAAATTCAATACTCACTGAAGGATCAAAGCACAACAGGCCAAATATTACTCTCAGATGTATATGTTTGGCTCATACTTTTTCTGGAATCATCTGAAATTTGAGGCACAGCCTTTTGCTTTGGGCACTTTGTAACCTGGTGGGAATGAGGAGCTGCTGCCCCACTCTGCAGCAATATCCCCCAGGGTGCTGTCTCAGTGCACAGCCCTGGGACAGTGGTACCTCTGTGTTCACATGCAGCTCCCAAAGAGGCAGGAAGCAGGCAGAAGAAAGGAATGGATCTTTCTGGGCTATCGAGTTTCTTAGAACTGCCTCAGTTTCACAATCCCTCATGCTAACTCCTCTTGGATTCTGCCAGAACAGCTCTCCCTCATTTTTGCACCTTTTACACCCTCTCACCTCCCATCTTTGATAACTTCACTTACAGTAATCAAGGCCCACAGTGCAATCTTGGTGGTGCCAGGCACGGGGGTGTCTAACGTCCCTGGGGTCTGTCCTGGGCAGTGAATGAGTCCTCCTGGTCCTGCCATGCAGTGCAGGGTACCTGTGCCACGACAGCTGCCCGCAGGCCCAGTTCCCATATCCAGCACATCCATCCGACAGGGACTGCAGGGATTTCTGCTTGCAGGGCTAAACACCACTTTTTCTACCATGCCAGTTAGTGCACTAGGTCCTGTGTTTGCTGGGTGGGCTGCTCAGACACAACAGCCCCTTGTAAATCCCTCTGGATTGTTGCTGTATTAGCCCAGTGGTGCCCAGTGGTTAAAGACAGCAAAGCCTGACTTCAAAATCTATCAGCTGGGGCATTAATCTGGGACAAAAAATACAGGAATTTCACTTCTCCATCTTCAAATGCATATTTAAATGCATTTTAACTCTGTCACAAGTATTTGCTGGAACACTGCTGACTTCAGATTTTCCTCTCTACTGTAAGCACGGGAATATAAAGTTGTTGTGAGAGTCACTTCCTCCCTAATCAAAATAATTTTTAACTTATCCATGCATGGTCAAGCAGCAAGAGCAATTTTCCATACATTTATCCCAGACTAACATGGTGGCCAAGTCTTTGTGCAGATCTTGATTCACATCCCCTAGGGCAGAAAAGGAAATTGAACACGATTTCTCACATTCTAGGTCAGTGTGCTAAATCTGTGGCTGTGACCTGAAAGCAGGTATCCTCATCATGTTTAAGGAAAGAATAAATTATATGCCTAGAAATTGGCAAGAGTAATGCTGAAAGTACATAGGTTTTGCCTCGCTGGTTTTTGGACCATGGGGTTCTCCTTGTAATATTGTCTTGCCTTAATTGCATTGTGAGATGGCTGTCAGCATCCTCACGCCATTGAGACAGCAGATGCACTCAGTCCAGGGCTGCAAGTCCCAGTGCCAGGGAGGTGTTAACATTACATTCAAAAGTCTTGTAGCACCCAGGTCCCCTCTGGGATGCTCTCATGACTTGGGCTGGGTGAGCAAGTACAGGATCTCTTTTTCGCTTGTGAATTTTAAGGTTACCTAAAACTGTGGGCTGAAAAAGCCAAAGCTCCAGCTTGAAATGGGCAGGCAGTGGAGGGTGGGTGCCTCTCTGCTCCTGCTGCTGCTGGAGCAGGAGATGAGCACAAGGGGAGAATACATCCTGCAACAGTAGCCCTAAGGCCAGCCTTGCAGACAACATTTGGGAGTGATATGGGAATAATGGAGCGTGGAAATAAAACTAGGCCAACTATTGAGCGAACATCTGGCATGGGTGCTTTCAAACCATCATCTGTGTTTCATTCTGCTTGCCAGCACACATCATTAACTTTTAATGTAAAGAGCAAACAAATGTGTTTGTGAGCAGGGTGATTATCCTCTATACATTTTTTCCATCTCTAAACATGATAATTATGGTTTACCCTAAAATACTCATTAATGTTAGCATTCTAAGCAAATATTTCTGTAACTTGGAGAATCTCATGAGGACAGTTTGATACTTTTCCAAGTATTTGAAAGGCTTGTGTTTATTACACCTAAATATTTATATGCACCCTGTTGTACTGTCACCATCCCCAAATGTTCCCAAGGTGTTACTCTGTACCACTCTCTTCCTCAGTTTTACAACAAGCCTACCATTCAGGATCTCTGGGCAAAGCAGATGGTAAATTTTGAATCCCAGATGAGGACACTATTTACTGTGTTTGGAATAAAAACCATTGAGAGGCCAGGAGGACATGCAGTAAATTGCCATAATTTAGGAACTGACTCAAATGAGTTTGTTTCGTCACTGATACCAGGAATGGATTTTTCCAACCTCTGTCTTATTCTGATCCCACCATCAGAACCATCAGTGTACAAACACACAGTTCCAGGATATAACAGGTTTCAGCTATTATCAGGTGAAATCAGAAGAAACTTCTGCATGTTGGTAGTTCTGAAGTTAGTTTTGCCTAGGGAATCACATAGAAAATTTTGTTCCAGAAAGTGAACAAAATGTACACTCAGGCACAAAAAAGGAAAGGAAATTAAATAGTCAATTAAATTTCTGTCTTTGGAGCTAAAGGCACTGTGAAAATACTTCACAGAAAGTAAGTGGGCTGCAGGTCTTCTCCAAGACTGCTAGCATCCTTCAGAACAAAATGTGCAGCTCTAAAGTAGCACTGAGTAGCCAATTCCCACAAATGAAGCTTTTGTTTTTGATACTGAGTAGTTTTGGAAGCATGCAATGAGGAAATGGTTTATAAGAAAATACATATTTTTAGAAGCCATCATTATGAAGTACTAAACTAGAGCTTCAATTTTAAATGAAGGTTTTCGCCAACATAGGAAAGCATATTAAGAAGATTAACATAGGTTTATACAAAAATGAAATGACAAAAACATTACTTTCCAGGTCTTCATCATCCCTGAATGAATCAAATTATGCTTATTAAATTTCTGCAATACACATTCAAGGGTTAACAAAAAACTTTTCAAGTCAGGATAGGCCTCTAACACACTAAAGAAATTCTTCTTGTACTTGGACTCCAACAAGCCATGAAATATTTAAACACAAAAAGCTATTTCCCCAGTTACATGGCAACACTGCAGCTTTAAATATTAAAAACAATAGCACTGTAGCATTCTAAGCAAGTACAAGGGTTCACTGGCATCAGATATCTCTCATCTTCTTTTGCTGGAGTGGTAGAAAAGATATTTTATTATGAAAACAAAGAGAGACAACTGAAGAATGTGCACTCCCCAGATTCCTTCCTATCAGAGTATGGAGAAGAAAAATATCTTTCTGATTTATCTATCTAGGTATTTATATAGCACCATTCTCGAGAGTATCTGGATTTGTGGAGTGAGTGAGGCAAGAGGGACCATTTGCTTGTTATGGGAATAAGGTACATAATCCCCCGTGAGTGTGTATAACCATAGCTCAAGTAAATAGCAGCAATGATAATTTTCTAAAACATAGGGAATAGGCCGAAATAGATATATACAGAGAGCTCTTTGTTCTCAGGTCAAAAAGTGACACAAAAATATGCAAGGAGCTGAGAGTAATAGCTGGAGAGAAATTCATCCATGCACCAATGATGGTGTGTCTTGTTTGTTAAGATAATCTCTTTATCCCCAGTCAGGTGGGGCAGATATTGTGGTAAATCAATTTGGAGGCCAAAAGCCAGAATTAAATATCTCAGGATATGCCTGCTACTGAGTTCAAGTAGAGAACCTTCAGAGACAAGCGCAGCAGCACAGCTGTTAATACAAGACTCCTGGCTTTCTATTTCATCTTAAAGTCTAACTCTAATACTAGTTTTATATTGCCTACTTGGATTTTGTGGTCTGTACAGCAGCTTTCCCACTAATACATTTTTTGCATCAGTTTCAGCCTTCCACCCACCACAGTTCTCATCTTTTCCTCTTCCAAATCCCTCCTTCCCTCACTCCCCTTACACTAGCTTCTTCTAGATTACTCACACATTCTAATCTCTTCTAATTGTTTTCTTCTATGTCCCCTCACAGCCTGCACCATAAGAGATCCCTCAAATAAACAGATGATAAAAATGAAGAAAAATGCCATAAAGCAGAGGTGTGGCTGTAAAAGGACTGTAGTGGGCCTGCAATTTTGCTCAACATGTTCGCTCCCTTGTTGCCATATTGATGACTGAGCAACAGAAAACCACTAAGCCCCTGCCCTTTGCTCTGTTAGCCCCGAAGGGCAGCATGGCCAAGGGAGGTGATTTAACTCCTTTTGTGTGTTGTCAGCACCTGGTTTTTGTACTATAGTTGTGTCCCAGAAGCTGGGACTTGAGTGGGGACTGGGCAGCTGAGGAGACATGCACACTGACATCTTGTTATCTAGGACTATCCCATAGCTTGATCAGCCATGGATGGTAGTTAACATGAGAAGGAAATAATATCATTTTAAAGGAGAAATCCAGGAGCTGTAGTACAGATATCTGGCATTCCCTCTGCTTACATCTTATTACTATGACTGATCTAAAGAGAATAAAATTGACCCTTTTATTAGGCACACTTTATCTGTCTCTGTGGGTGAGAATGGGCAGAGGCAAGCTACTCTGCCTGTGGCCCAGAAAAAGCATTGGCTCCAGATCCATAAAGAAGTCCAGCACTGAGCCCTCATTATACAAATATATATTTGTGCAGTTTCTGGTCCAGAGTAAGTTCACCATTGCCCAGCCCTGCAGACAGCAGGAGCTTATGCACATCTGCCTGCCCCTGTGCATCCCAAAAGAAGTTTGAATGCCTGACATGGCAAAAGAGGTAGTGGGGACATGGGAAGACCCTGCCATTCATCCTTAATTTGTGTGAAACCACAGGCACTCCCAGCAGTGGCACAGAGCTCTTTCTACTGCTGCTGATCCCCATGTGTCAAGTTACAGCAGCTCCCAGTAGTGCTCCTCTGTAACAGGGACCAGGAATACCTATCAGTGCTCAAGGATGCTTCAAGCTTTTCATTACAATACTTAAGATAAAGGATGCTATCTACTGTAAATGCAAAGTCTAAGCTGTGAAATCAGCAAAATTTCCAGTGCTTAAGAAAAAATAAATCCGAAACCCAACTTGACTTTCCTTCCAGCTTTGCCTGGAACAGGTCTTGTTTGTCAAGGAACACTACATAATCACCTCACTGCAGCTTCCAGATTCTCCTGGTACAAAAATAAAAGTATGGAATGCACCTATCTGTAATACTGCAAAATATGAGAGCACAGCCAGTTTGGGAATATTGTTAGCCAGGCCTCATTAATAAAATAAGGCTAATGATTTATTCATATCCAGGACAATAAGAGGACAATGTAGAGCTGTTACATTAATGGTTAAGTAGATGCTTTGGGGGAAAAATGTGAGTGCTAATGGAAATTAGTTTTGTCTGCTTCAGTGTTTTGTATAAGACAGCGTGGGTGATTTTTCTGACCAAATCAGTACATTAGGGACACAGAATTCCCTATTCTACACATTAAGATAGGAACTAGGAAATTATTCAGCTTAATATAAGAATATATTATTACTTCAGTGCTTGAGTAACTCTCTCAATCTCATCTCCCCATATGCAATCTTTTATTCTCTTTTCACCCTCATTTTCCAGAAGTCTTGAACGTGCTACTGTAATTATGAATGCAGACATTATTGCTGTGAAAATAAAATTCTGAAAATGGTCTGTGAAGACATTATTTGAAATGGTTACTATTTAAAGCTGACTTAGCTCTACTTCTGCTGTGCAAAATTATATAACATGTGCCCTTCCAGAATAGTCCTGGAACATTTTAAACTAGTGGTAGAAATATTTTGCAGTAGTGTGAATTTTCTGCTCAGAAAGCAGACTATGTGAACTGTGCTTTTCTTTCCCCCCAGAAACCATGTGCCAATCATCAAGTACAGTTGTGGAAATCCTTTAATTACCTTAATGGTTATTTGGACACTCAATAATGTCTATATTGTATTTGGACTAACTAATTAATTTGTTTATTTGGGATTCAGCAGTGTTCAGAGACTGAACCTTCAGTTCAGAGCAAGTGCCATGCTCCCTGTGTCCCTCTTTTCAGCTGTCCCAGTACCAGCCGAGAGTCTGGGAGCCACCAGCTCCAGGTTTATTCAGTCATTTTCCTGTACCAGATGTATTGCACATGCTTGGCAACTGACCTACAGGCTCTCCCTGGGGTGAAATTTGGAACAGGAGAGAGAGTTGAAAGTTGTCAAGATCCCCTGAGATCCCATGAGCAAATGCTGGTGACCTGAAGGGTGGCAGATGAGCAACCCATGTGCCCTTGGCAGCTTGAATCACTTTGTTACTGGGCTGCAGCATGAGCACAAACATGGCTAAATGCAGGATATTATCTGCTAAGCAGTATCTCATTACTTAATTTTAAACTTGCATCTACGTTAAAAAAACCCACAAAAACAAAAATGCAAAGAAGAGATAAATGATGCACTATCAATGATAGTGTTAGGTTATGTGACCTAGAACTCTCCCATAATAATATCACTGACAAAATAGATGGCTATTTCTCCTTCATACTAATATTTTGAGTATATCTGCACTAGTAAATGAAATGGAAGAGGGTTAAGCAGCTGAGTCCAAGACCTGGTGACTTAGTGCTGCTTGGTCCACATGCTCGAACCCTGTTTGAATGAAAACGAGGTGAGAAACACCAAGGGAAGGGCAGAGTAAGTTACACAGGAGTAGTAAACAAATGTACTAATGTATTGTATATTATGTAACCTAATATCATAGAGCCTACCTTCTCCAGGCAATCCTGATTTTTTTATCCCCTGCAAGCTTTTTTCCCCAGATAATTTCTTATTTCCAATGCCTTATCATTCAGAGCTGGTTGATGTACAGGTTAAATATTATTTTAAAAAAACTACAAGTTTTGCAAATCAGTTACAATTCTTAGTTTTTCTCTTTGTAACATACCTGAATCCATGTTGAAAATCTTCTGAGTGGTAGGTAGTCTGGGGAAATGATGGGAGAAAACAGAAATGCACACTAGCATATCAATATCAGAAAAATCAGATTATTTGGTGGGAGGAGCAAGAAAAGAGTTTGTTCTTTTTAAAAAAAAAAATTACAGAGATGAAAGCAGAAGGTCAAATTCCATTTTTTTGACCAATTCCAGTGCTTTGTACTGGGGTAGAAAAACTGTCAAAGTAGCTTAAATCACAATTATCCTTCATTTTATGACTGTTATTTCTCCGATAACTTTGATGATATCACCCTCAAAATTTAGATCCTGAATCTGGATTTCACAATATTATTGTGCTCTGTACATCAGGTTTTGGCTTAAGCCTATTAATAATTACTGTTACTGCTCAAGCTCTAAAAACAGAATTTTCTTTTATAAAAAGGGTTTGTCTCTGATCTTATTCTTGATTTATATACACATAAATCAGTGATGGATTGAGCCTCAGTTGAACTGGTGAAGCGGGGGAGCTGCAGGCAGTGCCAGTCAGGCAGTAGAAGTAAAAGAAAAGATGTTAAACTGCTCTTGTGGCTGCCCTGTAAATCTGTCCTGTAAATTATTGCATCAAAATGCCAGGAAGCTTCAGTGGTCAAAGTCTAGTCTCAAGTCTGTGGAGAAGTCTAACAAATCACCCTGTAATGCCCAGGATGGGTGAATGCATTATGGGCTTTTGAATTGGCTATATTTCACCTCCTGGACAGGTTAATACTATTTCTTTTTTAAGCCCAGACAGGGCCAGAGGCTCAAAGATCTCTCCTCCACCCTGTGCTATCTTCTCTTTGTTGCAAGGCACAGGAACAGCCTGTGCTGCTCTCCCTTCTGGTAGGTCTTGCCAAGGGGTTTTGGGCCCCAATTCCTCGCTCATGCTCTTGCTATCCAAAGACATCTAATTTCTATCAAATATTTTGGCAGATCTACTGCTTCAAGTCTTCGCCCAAGCAGTCTGACCACGCTGGATTGAGAGCCCTCGCTGTAACTTTGTTGCCCTGTTGAGTTTTGCCCGGGAAGATAGACCCCAGCAGGGGCAAAGTTACCACCTGGAGGTGTTGTCCTCCTCCTCCAGCGAGCTAAGGCGGTGGCTTAAAAGAGAGATGGGTGACAATCGCTTTCTTCCCAAACAAAGAAGTTTAATAACGTGAAAATAACAAGCAAAAAGCACCTGGGCTGAGCACTGGTACCAGCGCTCACCCTAGGGGGTGAAGGGAAAGAGCACATGGCTTTGGTAACAATGGTATTTATCAGGTTAGGTGGGTGGGAGTACATGGGGTATTGTCTAGTGAGGATACAGATAAGGAAAACCTACAGGTCAGGAATCCAGTGGCTCAGAGGCTGGGGTCTCGTGGGCAGGCTAAGCCACCCACGACCTGGGGAACATGAGAAACTCTGGTCATGTGCTTACATTTGAGGCTTAGATGTAACAGAAACCTCTGCTTTTAAGGGGCACACTGCTGCACCTCTCTTAATATGGGTGCTGTGCATCCTTCCTTGTGTGTCCTACACTGGGCAGATTCATTACCAGTGGTACCTTTCGATGCTGCCTTCTTCAGGTTCTGCTTGCTGTTATGTCCAGAGTTATAAACAGACCTTATTTCTTGATGTTTGTACAGTCTGTCATTTCAGAATATTTCCATGCCACAAGTGCTGGAAGTCCTGCTCATCAAATGCTTTTTTTTTCCTGCTTTGTCCACATCTTTCTGTAGGTTTCTGGAAAACATCAGGGAGTAACTTAATGTCACCAGGCAAGACCGGGTCTTTCTAGCACTTGACCTTCCAGCCATGAGGGTTTATGCTGCTTGTCCTGTTCTCTCTTATATGTTTACTTCATAACTTATTTTCTACAGACAGAAATGGGTACAGAAACCAGAAATATGTTACCCTTAGCAGATAAAACGCTGATTTCCACTTATAAATGAAACAGGCCTCCTCACTAAAATGTCATAAATTTTATACTAGGGCAGAAAAATGGGGCCAAGAATTTTACTTTAATTTTTATAATGGTACAGAAATTTAAAGGAACTTTTCATCAGCAGTCATCTCAGGATGGCTACACTTTGTAAGTGGTGTGAATTGCAAGGCTTTGTCATACACTTATCTACAGTTTTTCAAGATGGCTGCAGCCAGTTTTGGACATGCAGAAATTTATACTCAATAATAGCTCTTAAAAAAAGAGTCACTGTCTTTAATGCAGTGATTAAATATTCACATTGTATAAGCCACACCCATATCCATAATTATTTTCAACCACAAAATTGTTTCTGCAGTTTCCTTGAGAAAAATACCCTAGATATTTCATTTCAGTCTGTTAATGTAAATTTTTGAGATGTTAATGAACAAACTTAATGGCCTTTATCAATAGTTCTCTTCTTCACGGTTTAAAAAAACAAATGTATGTGCATGGTGCATTATATAAGGTAAATTTGGTAAAGGCACATTGAAATTTGAATGTACTTACAAAGCAAATTATGCGAGATTGTTGCAGAGGAAGGCAGAAAGCAGAAAGGTAGCAGCATAGGAAATCTGAATATGAAAGCATTAAATTCAGATAAATTAAACCATTCCAACATAGTTGAGACTGTACACAAACGTACAAGAGGAGTGTCCCTCTCTTTCTCTCCTCTCCACCCCACCAAGACTTCAAGGCAGTGGTACCCAGGAAACTCAGGACTGAAGGTGCTGTTTAAAGTTCAGTGGCTGTGCAGAGCCTTCCTCTAAGTGGCCAGTCCTCCTTGTCAGCTACTTGTCTGCAATTCCAAACCAATAAGACATATTCCGTATGATATCCAAGGAAAAGACCTTGGGCACATTATGGCACTGTTGGGACCTCTTGCATCTTATGGAGTAGCACAGGAGGGATATGGTGTCTGCCTGTCTCTCTGTGCATTAGTTGCCCTCTCATTTTTCTGTGCTAGAGGCTGTGAGAATTTTGACCCAACACCACGGGCTTTTTGTCAGCACCGCAATCCTCACGTGGTATCTGGATAAACTGATCTAAATACAAAAGCTCGTCCCTTGGTATAAATAGAACTGTCACAGCAGATCAGTTTTATTTACGTCAAATTAAACAAAATTCTGCTTTTTGGCTGAGAGTTAATAGCTTTCAGCCAAAAGCAAATTCTTACTTCTGAGTTATATAAACCCCCTAAGTAGGCTGTTTATAATACAAATATTAACAGGAATGCAGCTTCTATGCAGTGGTGCTTGCAGGTAATGCTAGCAGAAAGATGAGCTAAGTATCACAGGAAAAACAAAATGATGCTTGATGGTGGATACAAGCACCTTACAAAACCCTGCAAGGAGGTACCAGGCCAAAGGCTCAAGCTAGGAGACATTCATTTTTAGGCCCTTGGTTTTCAAGGAGAGCAAAGGAACCAAGAGGGGAAAACAGTGTCAACAGTTCACACAGATTCGCTTTTCATGTTTGGGAGAAGCTGAGATAGACTGAAACTATAACTATGATGGGATTTAAGAGTAGACACAATAAAGGCATCCACAATCTATATCTGTAACAAGGAAGGTCACTTCTAGGAGTTTTTGATGTAGTGAAACTTGAAAAATGTATTCATTTTTGCCCAAAGGCAGAGGCTGGCATGGCAGCTTGGGGACCACAACGGTAATTGTTCCTAAGAGGAAAAAGAAAATGTCCCATAAAGTTCCAATTGCCTTTAAAAAAGAGAAACATTTGAAGGACTCTTCGGTGCTGTTCCAGGTTCAGCAGAAGGAAACCTCTCACATAGGGCTGCTTTCATCTGTAGGTGTTGCCGCAGTCAACACAAATTGCTGGAGAGAGGAATAGGTCAGGGGTGGAGGCAGGTGTTACTGTGACAGCAAACCAAAGCTGGAAAAAATAGACTTTAAAAACTAAAAAGCACAATTTTCTGTAGAACCCTGAGCATTTTAAACTCCAAAAAGCGGAAAAAAGGGGAGAAGTGGCAACGAAGCATGGGGAAGAATTTTTTTCTGGGAGGTGGGTCTTTATCAGTTATTTTGCTGCATTGTTGATTAATGTAATTGAAGTATATATAACTGAAACAGAAAGGGAAATAAGACTTCTTCAGGGACCCATTAATTTCTTAAGGATAAAGTGTTTGAAGGTTCAAAGGCTTTGTAAAGCTTATTTTAAATTTAAAATTTCCATTGCCAAGGGATTGATTACCATTCTTGCTTTAGCTTTGTCAAACAATAAGTTGATCCCAATCCTTTCAAACTTTTATGGTGATGTACATACAATATTCAGCTAATTGTAAGAGGGGACTATCTTCTATACTCAAGGACAGCTATTTCAAAAAGGTTTGCAAATGTTCTTTTGAATGTTTGAAATCTTGGAAACTGTAGCACTTGGAAGAACTACTGTTGGAAGTCACAGTATTTTGAGGTATCATAATGACTTTTGAATATTTCTACTCATTGGGAAAATTATGGAACATCCTACATGTCAATATTTTGGCGCTTGTGAAGTACTGGATAATGATATAATGTCAAGCTGCTGAATAAAAATTACGTCATCCTAAAAAATGCTCTTGTGGCAGGCTGAGGCTCTTGTTTTTCTCTTAAACTTTGTGTTTTTAATGTGACCTCATCACCCTGACTCATTTCTCTCTCTCCTCTAACTTGTATCTATGTTTGTATGTGTCCTGGAGACTTTTCCTTTGACAACCACTATGGTGGGACTCTCATTTTCAATTGCAGTATTCCCATCATGGCAATAAGTAAAGGGTTAGTTTATTTTGCTTATTTTATGAATAAACTGGCAAACAGTAACAATTCATGCACATGTACATACACAAACAGAAATGCTTGAAGGACATCTTCACATAAAAAATGTAGTTATTTCTATTATAGCAGTAGTTAAAGAGCTACTTTTTCAACCACTTTTCCTAGTCAAATCAAAATTATTTATTCAGTATCTTACACTTCACTCAGTAGGACTATAGTTCACTCTATGTGAACACACATGTTCTAATGTTCGCAGCCTTGTACTAATTTCTAAAGCTTCACTGTACATTAAAGGAGGCTCTTTCAAAGTAAAAACACACTTTTTAAACATTTTTTTAATCAGAAGAAAATATTACTGTTTACTGTTAGTTTTCTACTCTCCAAATGTTCTAAAATGGAGCTGTTATTAAAGATGGTGAGATGAAATTGGCTTGAGCTGCAAACTGTGTTTATGTACTCCAATTTTGGATGGGTATCACGGCTTTCTTATCTGACATGGAGGAATTGATTTCTTGAGGCAGGAAGAGATGAGGACAGCAAAGGAGCCAGTGACATAAACTGTTGGCAATTCTCAAGCTTTTATTACCAGTCTTAAAATATTTTATTTTTTTCTTAAAGCCTCATCTGTGTAAAGAAGCCCTTAATGGCAGCCTGAAGTCCCATTTTAGAAAAAATATGTAGGCTTTATGATTGCAATTGCTGGCATCACTCAAAGGCAAATAAAAAACATCAAAATAAGCCATTTTGAAACAACAAGGTTTTAAGGCTGTCTCCTGAATTTAGACAATCAGTTCACAGTGTCTCTGGTCCTAGTGATAGGTAGCATTTGTCAAAGCTGCATCATGGGCGTGGATTAGAGATGGAGAGAGCAGTGGGTCAGCAGTGGCTGCTGGGGAGCCAACAAAGGAGCCCTGAGACACCTCACACTACCTGCACGTAGCACAAAGACTTTTATGCTTTTATGTTTTGGTTGTTTTTTCAGCCAGACTGTCTAGAAACAGCTTATTTAAGCCACTGCCAGCTCAGAGGCTGGGGAATGGAGTGTTCCTGCATGTATTCCCTGGGAAGCCACCCCATCATCTGGAGGTGGAGTGAGGCAGTGTAAGTCTTTAAAGATATATTAAATAGGCAAAGTCACTGTTTACAGTCAAAAGCTGCTTTTTAAGATTTCATGAGTTGACAAGCAAACAAATTCAGGTCACCTCTTTATCCTGCTTAATTTAGGAAGGCAACTCTTCAAGTAGATTTTCCTCCTCTGTTTTTCCTGCTGGAATCATCATCATCTTGGGCCCTGAATCAGGAAAAATGAGAAAGAGGGAAAGGCTGAATTTGATTAATCTGATATTTTATGTGAATCTGTCATAACAAGGTATCCCACAGTCCATTCCATTCCCCCAGCACTGCTGCAAGACAGACATCTCACCTGATGAGTCTCACAGAAAGCCCGACAACACATTAAAAGGGGAAATTATTCTTTTCACTTATGGGAAAAAATTTAAAACCCCATCACAGGCTGTGTTGTGCTCAGGTTCTCTCCATTTTTCCTCGACGATAGCCATGTATCATCAAGTTTTCTGGGATAAATGATAGCTGGTCTCAAAAGCATAGCCCCCACCTCGCTGGGGAGTCAATGATTGTCTTGATGAATGACTGCTCTACCCTGATAGCATTCTGTAACAAAGATCATTTGCGTGGGCTGCTATGTCCATGGTGACAAAACCACATTATAGAGGAGTACAAATAACAGCTCCTTGCCATAGGCTCGTGCTGCAAACCGAGTACACACAGCACCAGCATAGCAACAGGCTGGGGGGAAATTCGAGAGGAGGGAACAGAAGGAAATACTGTTCCTGGAAACTGTGTTTCACAAAGAGAGCAAACAATATATTTCTCTAATTCCTCATGAATCTTCCAGGTTAACTCTGATGTTAGTGAGGTTTCTGCTGAGGCAAGTTAATGAGAACACCGGGAAAATGTGTTTTGTGGTTGGAATTTCAAAGAAATAAAAGCAGAGCATTTTTGGCCAGGTGCAACTTACTGTTTAAACTCTTCTGCTTACTTACAAAGCAAAATTAAACTGGTATGGACTCATATACTGATGATAGCTTGGTGAACCAGTAGGATTTTGGGATCATGAGCTCATTTCTGTTTTGCCTCAAACCTCCAAAACAATGTTTATAAATTTAACACTTGCAGTTTGAGCTCAGGTGTCTCCTTTCTGATGGGAGGAGGTGAGTGGGGGTCTGCAAGAGCAGGGCAGAAGGAAAAGGAGAGGCATGCTGAGATGGCAGGGAGAAGCAGGCAGGGTGCAGCTGTAATTTATACACACATACATCCACGGCACTGCAGCTGCAGCTACACGTGAGCTTATGCTGCTGCTTTTTGTTCTCCACCAAACAGCAAGTGAGCCTTGTGTCAGTGACTAACAGCTAGAGCTGCCTGAACTCTGGGTATCAGCACCAGCACACCAGTGTTTGTGCTGGGTTTGGCAATGGGCACAGGGCAACTCTTTGGTCACATGCCCATCTTCTTGTGTGTGCCACGGAGCTGTGTGTGTCTGGAAACAAGGGCTGCATCTGCAGTGCTTGGAGAAAGTGATTGTGAACGTGGGCCGGTGCAAAGGGGTCGGGGATGGGAGCAGACAGAGATTTGCATGGTCGATGGAGAAGCATCAGCTCTTCTCTTACAGCAAAGTACAGAGACAAACACATGGTGAACAAGCCAGGATGCACTGATGCAAATTGTGTTATGCAGGGCAACTTCTCCCTTGGGTTATGTGCTGCCCATCTCAATAGAAAGGACCAAACTGTCCCTCCTTATACTGTACCTGTTCTCATGAAAATAATGATGTACAGCCATAGCAGAATGGAAACATTCATTGTCCCTCTGAACAAAAGAGGAAAAAAAGCTCTCAGAGAACTCTAAAACTCCAAAGTGTGTAATTATGCTCACTTCAGTCAGAACCTGAGCATACATACCTTCAGAGCAACACATGTAGTTTTTAGGCAGCTGTCATGGATGATGCTGATTGCTACAGCATCTGGTAAATGAATATACACAAAAGCCTTAATCTATTTTAGTACAAAGTCTGTATTCATCTATTTTAGTACAAAGTTAGTATTCATTTGATACTAAACACAAAAAGGGGCAATCCACAATTATATTGCACTTGCTCAATGACAGCAGAATTAATCTTTGGGTGATGACAGTGGTAAGGTGTGTTCAACAACCCCAGTCACACCTGGAAGAGGCTGTCTGGTCTTTCCCACAGCTCAGTTGTCAGTGCACTTACCCAAACTGCAAAAAATATGGAAAAAAATATGGAGGTTCCTTTCTGAGCAGATTTTAACCCACATTACAAAAGATTTCCAATGTTTTTGGTGGGGATGGTCCTTCCTTCTAAAATTTGCACATTCACTAGGCAAAAGAGAGAGAAGAATTCTGTGTTGTAATGATCCCTGTGGCACTGTAGCACTTGTGGCTGTGCTAGTTACATTAAATATCCATGAAAGTGGAGCTGGAATCCAAGTCTCAAACAGTCAAAATCTACCTGTGATGTTCTAGAGACATTCTCGTATTTTGCCAGTTACGGAGGTGTCCCTTGCCATAGATTTTCAAAAGGACTAAAGGACAAGGCAACTTTTGTGGCATCAGTGCTAGGGCTGAAATCTCCCTCAAGCAGGAGAAGAAAGCAGCACCTGGTTTGAGTTCCCATTCACCACCAAGTGGGTGGATGAGGTGTCCAGCGTGGTCCCTACTCACATCCCATGGGTATAGTCCCCTCTGTGGATACAGTCCTTTGCTTTAAGATATCTGACATTTTGGCATATGTTAAGTTTCCTAAAACAGTACCACCTGTGATCTATACTAGTCTAAGCATATTAATGACTTTTGGCTAAACCTTCATAGCTAATAGTTCAATTGCCAAATGCTCCATAAAACAAATACTCAAACAATTTGCTAGTTAATCATCTGTCATAAATGGACGTACACAGCTGCTGAGATATGTAATTGCTGTTTCATCAGGGTTGGTACTTTATTTACATAATTCCCTTACTGATTTTAACATAGATTTTTTTTTTCAGGGAAGTAAAGAGAGGGAGAAATGCTAACATAATGTCTCATTAAATGCAGCATGTTAAAGACACAGTTCTGGTCACAGCTGGTGGATAACAATAGTGACTTTCTTTGATGTATTTTTAAAAATAACTGAAGTTTGTATATCTGTATGCTTACATATCTACATATATATGTATGCATTGTTATTTACTTATGCAAGGTATTTGTATGTAAAATAGGCATACAAACGTTTGTGTTAATATATTTAATTAAGATCTGTTAACAGTGCAGAAAATAGGTCTTTTATGCAAGTGAGAAAGATAAAACATGAGCAATAAAATATAAATCAGCATTTTTTCTTTGATTCTGTTCAGTATTTTTGATTAAAGAGAATATCAGCTGCAGATAGAATCCAAGACATACAAATTAATATGTTTGCTGGCAAAGCATATTAAGTGGTTTAGTGGGGGTGTGTTTTTGTTCTTTCTGGTTTTGTCTTCTTCCAAAAAAATCCTGTTAAAAATGTAATGCATACATTTCTAGTGTTTTCTAGTGAAAGTGTTAGAAAAGACTGATTGATGGCTTTCTGATTTTATGTCTCCTCAAGCTCTAGAGAGCCGATGAAATTATTCTAAGCCTAGAAAACTTTAATGCTAAAATTATATCTTCTACAGTTGTAGAACTAACAGCAGCAAGGACAGTACCTGCTCCCAGGGCTGCTTTCCTTGTAATGTTCTTTTATTTGAATGGAAGCTCTGCACATACTGACTGGATATTGACAGTATTTATATCAGAGAAGCAAGGATATTGAGAATAAAAAAATATAGCATGGGGTTTGTAAGTGGTGAGGGTTTGTAGGGGTTTTATGGTGGGGGGGAGTTTGTGTTTTTTGTTTGTGGGGATTTTTTTATTCCCCTCCTCCCCATCATTCCATGTTCTGCTTTTCTAGATCTAGGTGTGAAAGACAGGAATAGGTTCTAGAAGAAGACTCCTCATTACTTTGGCTGTTACATTCATGCCTTTAGGAAGAGTTTAACCTCTCTCCTTTGATAATTGTACAATAAGGAATCTGCAAAATGTCAAGACTCCAAATTTAGCAAAATGGTTTGCTGACTTGGTAAGCTGCAGCTTTTGTGTAGGTCTATAGTTCGGAGATATTTATAAGAAAGATATTTCCATTCCTCTACTTTGCCTTTTCACTAGTGTTTTCATTTTGATTCTTGAACTCCTATTAAATTATCCTCAGCACAATGCTGGAAGAAAAATATTGCAAAACATGTTTTATTTTACCAAACAGTAGAGCCAATAGCTGTGCTTTTTTTTCCTTGACTTACCAAAGCTTTTTGATTTTCAACAGAAAGAGCTTTCTTTCAAGTGCTAGGTAAAAGCAGTCTGCAGTCCCTGACTGCTTTTTTGCCTCTTAGCTATAAAACTTAATTTCAGCTGAAGCTGATTTCTCTACATCTACCAACACTGGATGGAGATCATCAATCTTTCACAGGCTTTCAGTCATTGTAATCTGACATGAATTCAAAAAAGCAATTGAATGGAGGGTACAGGGCACTGTGTTTTTATCTGTTTTTTCCACATACCTAACTTTAACATGCAGCTCTCTAAGTTACATGCCTGCAAGGTCAAACATTCAACACCAGAGAACAATGCCAGAGTTGGCTTGGTTTGACTATAATCTGGACTCTTTCAAAATATTCCTCATGACAGTCTGTAACTCTGATTGTTATACTTGTTTTCTTCCAAAGGGGTCTACAAATGTACTTACTTGCTGCTGTTACAGGTCCCATGTATTTGCATTCCTGAACATTTGGGGGTTTTTTTGCCTCTTCTCTCCTTTGATCTCATCACCTCTCCCCTAAGAACTTGGGGCTGTTTTATATGATCAATAACATTGCAACAGGAAAAAAAGCAGCTCTTTGTGATTTTGGTTGCAAAGGAAAACATTTGTGATTCGTGACAACAAAATGAGAACCGCAGACTGAAACCACTGTGTAGTGCTTTGTATGACCCAGGAAGCATTTTCATGTCTGGATGAAGCCATCCTTCACAATCCCTCATCCACACACCAGCTTTGACACTCTGAGCAATGGCCATCCTCTGCTCTGAAAGAGTCAGGGTGCCCACTATAATGAGCAGGTAGTCACTTCTTGTCCAGCACTGTTCTCACATGAGTAGCAGGAGAGCAAAGGGATGTCCATCATACAACCTGACTCAGGCATTTCCTATCTCTTCATCCCCTGACTTTGCAATCATGGTGTTCTTTTAATAGTCTAATTTAATTTCTTCCCTTTTTAAAAAGTATAGAGCTGAAATTGTCCGAGTCATTGTCCAGATCATCTCAGGAGGGATAAAACTCCAGGTTCCTGGTGGTGGGTGACTCAAAGGAACTGATAGCAGCAGCATGCTGTTTGAGTCATCTCCTGAAAGGACTGCCATGCTGTTTCCATCAGTGTATTTGCTGACAGCAGACTGTTGAGGATCAGGTCTCAGGTCCTGTGCTGCTGGAAGTGCCTTACAGACCAGTGCTCCCCTTTCATCCTTCCTCCTCATTTATCTATGGCACCTTTGCTGCCTTCTCCTGCCACTTGCCTTCCTCTTCTGCTTCTGCCTCTCATTAGTCAGAAGTGATACAGCCAGCAGCTGGAGTCGTGGTGAGGACTTCTTTATCCAGTGTGTTCACACATGCTGGGGCTTTACAATTACAGAGCTGGCAGTTGGAGCATTTGGCATTGCTGAGCCTCTCAGTCCCCATCTGAACTAGTCCCTCCTGACCCACATGGTCAAAACAATGTTTTTTCCTCCCTTAGCCTCATTCTCAGAGCCAGGAGAATTACTTTTGCTGAAAGCTTCTCCTAGAAAATCATCCAGAGCCATTCATTCAGTATGATCTTCTTCAGTGCTTAAAGATGGTTAAAAAGTAAAAGTTCTAAGCAGCTGCAAACAAGATCTTCTGCCATCTCTAGCAAAAAGTCAGAGCAAGGGATCATCTCTCCTGACCTGTCCAAGATACCAAGTACTGAGAGATTGATTGACTACCAGACTGTTATGAAGTAAGTCCTCAATATGAAGTATGCACATGTGGATGTGGATTTATAGGTCTTGTAGCCAAAATATTCTAATTTTTATTTTTCTTAGTAAGGCAATGATTTCACTCCTTTCAGTTTGTCAAGCAGTAATATAGACTTGAACCTTAGAGTCTTTTATTTTTTTCTTAAGCCACTGGGTCAATCTCTGTCCTTTAATGTACCCACCAAGTCCCACTAATGTCAGCTTTCCTTCAGAGGATGAAATAATATGATTTAGTCCCAGAAAGCAGACCTCAAAGTCAGAGGCTTTTATAAGCATGCTTCTTAGACCAAAGGCTTTAGCAGGTGGATTCCAAGGATTTTATTATGAAGAGCTTGACATGGAGTGAAAACTCTGAGCCATGAGGACGTGCCCTTTCTCTCTGCTGGGCTGTCATGAGCTGTGCTGAATGCTGAGCCACAGGTCCCCTGACTTTGTTCCAGCTGACCCTGGTGGTGGTTCATCTGCTCCCAAGCAGGCTATCAAACAAACATCTTTCACGAAACATCTTATACAGTAAATATTTTTTTCTAGAATTAAATGTGGGAGAGGTTTGTAATACTAAGAAAGCTCTGAAAAGTGTTTTCAGTTTTTTAAAAGTTTAAATACCTATAGGACATTTAAGTGTTTATATATGTTAATGAGGGAAATTACTACTTTTTGATCAAAACCACACACTCTATTATGTTCTTGCACATTAGGCTGGTAGCTTATCTGTAAACTCTACAAATTTCAAGGTATGTTCCTGCTAGTTTATGAGGGAAAATTTGACATTAAATGCTTTTAAGCAGTTGTTTATTACTGCATACACCTGTGCTAATAAAAACAACTCTCCTCTAAAAGTGAAAAATAAGTTCTAGATTTGACCAGTACCATTGCTACAAATAATATTCAATGGGAAACTTCTAAGACTTAAATGGAGTTAATATTAAAAGGTTGTCCTTTCTTCTCTCCCAAATATTTTCTATTATTTACAATGATGTCAGATTTCTACAGGTCAACAGCAAAGAACACGTCCCATGTTCTTGTAGGGCTTAGTGGAGATTCAAATGGTACCAAAAATTCTGTCTGGCCATATTCTGTCAAAAGTGATTGACATATTCTGTCAAAAGTGCTTTGCTCACTTGTTGAATGTTTTTGTAAGTTTTTGTGGGGTTTCTTGTGAGAAGTGACTATTCTGTCTGTACACAGGCACAGTGTGAGCTGGACCCTCAGCCATTGCAAAGAGGTGAAGTTTCATGAGTTCTTTGCATCAAGGCTGATTCCCCTTAGCAGTGCCCCTTGAATAAATGCACCTGTGTCAGGTCATTGTAAATCCTCTGAAAACCAGCTGATTTGGTTTCTCCTTCACTGTGTTGGGAACCGAGCTCCAGATGCAGCAGACAGAAGTAAGAACATTTGCTGTCTTCTAAAGAACAATGTTGTTCTTAAGAAACACTGAAATTTAAGAAATTAAATAATATTTGTAAGCAGGAGGTTGGTTATCCTCTGTGAGGAAATGAGAGGGTTCAAGGTGCCTGGTGAAGGAGTAAGGGTGTAGGCAAAGCTGTTGCTACAGTAACTGCTGAGCAAGGTGATGTTGTGTTGCATGAGGAGCCAAACACAAGTTCCTGGTCACCAACACACATTTGTCAGGAGGTGTCCTGAAGGAAGACTAATCCCATCATTTCCCTTTTTTTTTTTTAATCCTGGTCTGATTTCCAGTCAGATCCCTTCCACAATGCCCTCCCTCATAGGCTTAATTTTTCAAAATTACAATAATAATAAAAGTAGTTATAGAGCCTGGTGAAAAACAGGTGCAATCCTTCTTCATTTGTCTCCCTATGCCATCAGTGCCTTACCTGAGGTTATGGGTTTCAGAAGAGATTATGCTCTACAGATGTCCAGGAGGGCTGGGAAGATATATTTCATGCTGTTTCATCATAGTGTTGTTCTGTGGCAGATATTTAACACTTCAGCATTTTATTAGCCACAACACAGATGCTCAGCAGTGAACTCTCTCTGGCCAGCATCTGCTGGTGACACTCCTAGAGAAAAAGCTATAGATAGCTTTATAGATAGAAAGCTATAGATAGAAAGGCAAGAGGAATGGGACACTATTAACACCCACAATTCTCAATAATGGAAACCACAATTAATTTTGTGGAAAGCATTATGTAGATACAGCTAGAAATTGCAGGTTAAGGCAAGGGATGCTTTGTATTCTATTTCTATCATTAGAAGACATAACTGGCTTGTTCTTTGCTCTGGCATGGGAAGTTACACTCTATGTCTGATGTGATCTTACAGCTGTAGGCTGTAAGCTGCAGGACTCTGTGCACATGGATGCCTTCAGAAAGCAGGCACTCCTCAAAGGGCTGACCTGTGTCCAGATTCCACTTTTTTACTGTTGTTTACATTGTTGTGCAGATAATATTTATGTGAATGTAGAAAAAAAATGGGTTTTGTTGAAATTGTAGACATACAGGTTGAGAAGTGGATTCAAGAAATACTCCAGCCACCTTTCTGTCTTTTCCAACCTCCCCATCCCCCAAAACATGCTAAATGCTTCTGTCAATGTCATACCTACCACTGGAGATTTTGTGCAAATTTATTGTTTCCTTGTCAGTATTATAAAATGCTTTCCATTACTAGTGGTGATTTTTGTGCTGGCTGTCAAAAAGGGGCTTTTATTCTGCAGCCTCATTGACTTGTGTTCAGCAGCACAAACCTTAGGCTCCATCTGGCAGCTACTCTGTGAGCCCCAAAATGATAATGCCCATGCAAAGTGATGTATAAGAATTTCTTCATAAGCCTCTTGTTGGTGTCCTCTTTCTGCTCTCCCTTGTGGCTACAGTGGCTGCAGCTTTCAATAACACAGTCCTGGTCATGGCTCTGGTGCTGGCCCTGCAGGACAATCCTGGCCTCCCACGATTCAGTATGGTCTGCACCAGCTTGGGTTGTCACCTCATGGATCACGGAACATTAGAAGGATTTCTGACTTTGAGCCCCAACAGGCCAAGGGGAAAGAAAAGCAAGGGGAGAAAATTCTGGTGCTCTTGAATCAGCTGTCTTATCCTTTGTCACAGTGGAGAAACACTCCAACATCTACAAGTGGGACAGCAATGCAACCTCTTTACCAGCATCCACACGATCCCTCTTGCCTCTCCTGCCAGTGCCAGTGTCCCAGGCAAGCCAAGCCTGCTTGCTCCTTCCAGAGAGACACTCAGTTCATTTCTGCTCAACACCATCAGAACTGGTGTTGCCAATGTTTTAATGGGTTTAAAAACATTTTTTTCCTGTTACTTCTGTACTTCCTGGTTAGGGATTGAATTAGAACTACTGAAATGCTTCCCAAGAGTTTTCCAATAACACATTGATGCATTTCCAAGGTTTCACTGCCAGTAGGAGTCAGATGAAGTTCGGGCCAATATCAATGTTTACAGAATATTGAGTGAGCTGAACTGAATTTGTCAACCTGAGCTGTCTGATATTCACTGCAACACCTGTCTGTACAAAGACAGTTTTAGCTCTCTTGCACTCATGATTTCTTATATCTTGTCAGTCATTATGGCACACCTCTCACACTGGAAGGTCTCACAGGAAACTTCTCTTTGATCATGTGGAATACTCACTTTTATAATGGGAAATTAAGGCAACAAGAGTACCAAGTGTGACTCACTTGCTTAGTTATAAACATCTAAAATAGGTCAGAGCTAAATCTCTACTAATCACCCTGGGTTCCCTTGCTAGTCCAGGGAGCAATCCACCTCACCCCAAAGCAGGTGGCAGACTCTATGCAGGTCACTGGGTCCCAGTAGTGCCCTTTTCTCTCTGCTGGCCACCAAGACAGGGCAGGTTGCCTTGCTCAGGGGTGCAGTGTAAATTTGCACAGTGAGATGAGATAAGTACTGAAAAAATAAAATTGTTGAAAGCTGTCTTCTGGTAAAGAGTATGGTGAGTCACTACACTGGGAAGCAATTAATTGCAATTCATTGGGGATTTATTTTCTCTCCTTCCTTTTTTTCTGTCCTCAGCTATATAGCTATAAATAGACATGAGCAGTTGAGTGCCTGAAGCAGTCACTTATCAGCCCCATCTCACTGAAGTGTACCATTAATTTCTGTATTAAAAATAGCAATTGATTGTAATTTTCTCATTGTGACTGAACAACTGCAAAACATTTAATAATTCTTGGACTGGCATACACAGACAGTGAGCAGCCATGCACTCATCACATTAATCTTCCAGATTGTGGCAGAGACAGAGAACTCTTCCTGCAAGTGTCGATCTGAAGGCCTAGTGCCTCATTGTAGATCACACATCATGGGTTATCTCTTTTCCCTTTTGTGAACTCCATTAATGGGAAACACAAGTTAGGAACCTGGTGGTGCTGCAGGGCTGGGTCATGGCAGTCTGTGCCTCCTGTTCACAGCAGCAATGTGAGAGACCCAGGGCTGAAAGGATGTTACACAGTCAAAGTGAGTCCTCCTGAGAATGGTCCTGTGGAAGTTTCTTGTTTTGTCTTCACTTAGGAAGAAGGACCCAGTTGTGTATGAACCTGACGAGGGTGGAAATTACCTTAGAGGTCCAAAAAGCACTGTAAAAGTACTCTGAGAGTTAAAACAATGCTGCTTGTCTGTTATAGCCCTTCCTTCCTCACATGAATCATTGTGGCAATGCAAATGTAAACCCTGGTGGAATGGGGAGGATACTCAAAGTGAAACTTATATGTTGAGATGAGAATTGTGTAATAAAAATGAAAATAAAGTAAAATACAATAATAATGGTAAATAGTAATATGATGCTAAAATGATGTTAAAAGAAAGGGGAAGACCAAGTGAAGCATAATGCAATTGTTCACCATCTGCTGACCAGTGTCAGGCCCCCCTTCCCAAATCCAGATCAGCCATCCATCTGGGCAGCTCCTCCCAGTTTATATACTGGGCATGATTTTCTGTGGTGTGGAATATCCCTCTGGTCAGTCTGGGCCACCTCTCCCAGCCTCCCTCCCAGTTTTTTTTGCATACTTCCTTTCTGGCAGAGCATGAGACAAGGAAGTCCTTGACTTATGGTAAACAGGACTTAGGAAAAAAAACCCAAAAGAATCAGTGTGTTATCAACACCATTCTCATTCTGAATCCAAAACACTGCACTGTAACAGCTACTGAGAAGAAACTCTTACCTTAGTTAAAACCAGGACAGGACCATATATAGAAAATTGCCAACAATTGCAGTCATCCTAAGAAAAATTCAGATATGTGTTGGCAGAAAGGGCTGCTAAAATGAACAGGGAAATCAGGTCCTTGTATCAGAAAAAAAGGTGAAAAATCTGGAGTTACTGAACCTATCTCTGCCTGTGCCAGGATGGCTGGGTCATATCTTTTAGAGTTACTGACTGCATTTCAGTGCCCCTGTTGGACTGGGGCATTTAGGGTTCTCTTTCCCCTTCAGTTTGATTGGTGTCCATTTGATCATCTGCAGTAGGTATCAACTGGATCTCGTGGGATGTTGGGTAGTGTGGTCTGGCAGCATGTGTAGCAAAAGGAGGAAAATTATTATGCTGAGTTAGGAAGACAGAGTGAAACAACTTCCAAAAGACTGTACCAAGGACCTCCAATACCTTATTTCATTAACTATTTTGTGACACCTACCAGTTGGTGGACTGGTTCTTTATCTGGTGAAGTGGCAGCTTTCCAAGTTAATTTTGACATTTACTGTCACTTTTGACACCTCTCAGAAGACACCTTCAGTCCTCATGCTGAAGCTTATAGTTGAGTGCAATGCAACAAGGGCTTTTACATTTTCTTGAAAAAGAAGCATCTGAATTAGGAAAGCAGCAAAACCACAGGGCTGTAACAAGCAATCATACAGCAAGTTTCTATAAGTAGTATGGAATTAATTTGTGATTACTTAATAGAAAACTCAGGCAAATAGAAAAATAAGTAAACATTACATGGCACTGCGTAGGACTAAATGCTGTTAGAATGCATTTAATAAATAAATCTTTGGCAAAAAGTAATCTTAAAACATTACAAGAAAAATTAAGAATACAAACAGAAAGATTCCAGAGGCTCTCTAGGCATAAAGCCTAGCACTATTTTATATGACTGGTGGCAAGCTGTGTTTTTAAAGAAAATGGAAGACTAATGAGAAGGTTTTTTTTAATGACTCTTTGTTTTTTCATATCCTTTTACAACTTCATATCCTTTTACAGTTATCTTTAGTTTTGTAATCCAAACATTCTATGTTATTTGTACAATTTCAAAATATAGAGTTTCTCTAATTTAAACAAACTGGACAGCAATCATGTCCTGTATATACATATTACATTCTTCAGTCTATTTTTATGGTGGTATCTAAAATAAATAGATAATAATTAAATTTTCCAATAAAAGTACCTTCAGGGGGCTATGAGCTAGTAAAGAGTTGAGTTCTTGTGTTCTTCGTAAACACAAAATAGAAATTGTTTAGGATTACAGGTATTCTGTAAGAAAACACCTTTTCAGTCACTAAAGGCAGGAAAATAGCTGGACCCTGAGCAGTAATTGCACTCTGACAGTTGCTCTGGTCTTCCCCAGCAGTTAGTAAATGAATTAGTCATTCATGTGGTCTGAAGCAGCCAATTGGGTCCAGCAAATGGGGAAATGCCTTTGGAAAAGCTCTTCCCAGTGGAGTGCTCAGCTCTCTAAAGGTCACTGCTTCTGGCCGTGGATGGAGAGCTGTGTGCATGTGTTCAGCTGGAAGTGTATGTAGTGTTTGCTTGACTCTCCAAACTGAGATTGAATGCTGCCCACATAGCATTGTGCATACAAACATTTCAAAACACTTTTTGAAAGACATTTTTTACTGTGAGGGTGGTGAGGTGCTGGAACAGGTTGCTCAGGGGATTTATGGATGCCCCATCCCTGGAAGTGTTCATAGCCAGGTTGGATGGGGGCCTGGTCTAGTGGAAGGTGTCCCTGCCCATGGCAGGGGCATTGGAAGTAGACGAGCTTGAAGGCTCCTTCCAACCCAAACCATTGTATTATGATTCTATGATTTTAAATACCTCCAGGAGAGGTGAATCTACCACTTCCCTGGACGTCCTGCTCCACTGCTTGACAACCATTTTGGTGAAAGAATTATTCCTAATATCCAAATAAAACCTTCCCTGGCACAACTTAAAGACATTTCTTTTTTTCCTGTCACTTGTTACCTGGGAGAAGAGGTTGATCCCCACCTCACTACAAGTTCCTTTCAAGAAATTTTAGAGAGCCATAAGGTCCCTTTTAAGCCTCCTTTTCTCCTGGCTAAACAACCCCATCTCCTGCAGCTGCTTATAAGACTTGTAAAGAGTATAAATGACTTGAACACATCATTTTAATCCACTAAATATTTTACCCTTTCTCCAAAAAAGCCCTAGGTGTGGTGCACAAAAGCAACTAATAAATTATTCAACTCAGTCCCATGACTTTGTGCATTAACACATGAAGCCTCTGACCCCCTACAACATGAACGTTTTAACAATTAAAGAAGTGTTCTGGCATAAATAGGTCAATACAGAGCTCTGGAGCTTCTTTTACCATCTGAATCTGAGTTGGTAGTCTTTCTCTCTCTAATTATAAAATCCCAGAAACTGAGGGAAATACAGAGAAGCCTGAAATCCTATAAATAACACATAGCAATGCTTGGCTTCTTTGGGGTTTCTCAGGTGTTGTCATGTTCTGAACCGTGCAGCCAGCATTCTTCATACATTAATAATCAAGAGAAGAGACATTAAAGAAGAGGAAATATGTGAATAATACAAGAGACAAGGGAAAAATAATGAAAGCAAATGTCCTTCACCTGACATTGGGCATAATCATTCTGTCCCTGTGCAAATACATTTCTGGCTTTGGGTTTGGTAATGAGGCAGTAAGTTGCTTACGAGTGCTACTGAAGGCAGATAAAGACAGCTGTACTCCCTGATAGCTGGAGTTTGGTTTTACATAGCACTGCAGAATTAAGCCCTTTAAGATAACAGGCAAAAATTACAAAGGCCTCTTAGCTTCACTTTGTTACATGGGGTCCGTGGCATTCGGAATCTGCTTGAGAAAACTGAACCTGCAACCTCCTTGTGCAAGTCTGCCAGTCCCACCTCTCTTGGAAAGGCAGAGTCCCTGCTGGTAACAGCAGATCACAGCCACCAGCAGCCACAGTGGAAAGGTGATTTAATTGCTGTTATACCCTGATTGTTTTGTATCTTTCTCTAACCCAAAACCAACGTCCTTTTTCATTTGTTCTTACTCCCCTGCCATCTTTTCTCCCCACAGTAAGTATTCCCCAAGCTCTTGTTGCTGACAGTGGCTGTTTCCCAGAGGTAGACAGGCAGGATATTAAATTCATCAGCACTGGTGTGCCTGCAGCTCAGTTGAGTATTTTGCCCCCAAATGAGGCAGGTGGGCATCCTAAAGATCTCTTTCACTATCCTACCTTGCTGCCACTCCATCTCTGACTGCCTACCTACCTCTCAATTGCAGAGGCACCAAAGCTAATGGTTATGTCAAGGTGTGGAATCAGCATCGCCAGATGATTTTTGCACTTCAGTAGCTTTATTTACATATAAATATTATTTAATTTGTCAGAGAAAATGATTGAGGAAGAAGTCAGGTGAAGAATCTAGCTTTCCTGTGCCAAATGGCAGTTCAAAATCACATCTACTTGTGTGATGCACTTACAACCCATCAGATGCAAAGTGCTAACCCTGAACTGTCCAACTTTGTTTTGAGTTTTAGTTTTGTCTGAGAATAAGACTAATCTCTAATCTGACTTCAGATGTCTAATAATTATCCTCATTAAAAAAAAACCCCAACACTATAATTAACCTAGCATAACGTGCACCCACAGAACATCATTCATCCCATCTACTGGAGTGATAATTGGAAAAGGGGATAATTGCTCTTTTTCATGTCTTCTTCACTGAATTTAGACATAGCCTGTTAGACCTCCAAAGTCTGGTGAGATAATCTCATTCCACAGTGACTAGCTGGGAACTTGGAAACTTCGAGGGACCAAATCTCACAGACTCTGTGTTCTAGTCACGTCCCTGAAATTTGCTTGTATCCAATGCCTCAACATAACATCTGGTATATACCACACTTTTAAATAACATTTAAAAGCAATAAGCAATGCTAACAAAGAAAGTACAGTATGAACACTAGAATAACTGTTGACAAAAATATTTTTCAGAGTGGAAACCACAGGTTTCTCTTGTCTTTAATTGAAATTAAAGAAGCACATATTCAAATCCATACACAAAAATGGATAAAGGCTGGAGGATGAATAGAGTGAGAACAGCCCTGCCCAGAAGGACCTGGGGGTTCTGGTGGATGAGAGGATGGACATGACCCAGCCATGTGCACTAACAGCCCAGAGAGCCAAACGTGTCCTGGGCTGCACCAAAAGCAGCTTGGGCAGCAAGGGAGGGGATTCTGGTGAGAGAGAGCCCACCTGGAACACTGCATCCAGCCCTGGGGTGTCCAGCACAGGAGGGACATGGAGCGAGTCCAGAGCAGGGCCATCAACAGAGGGCTGGAAGTACCTCTCCTATGAGGATATGATGAGAAAATTAGGATTGTTCGACTTGGAAGAGAGGTGGCTTAGGGGTGATCTAGTTGCAGCCTTCCAGTACCTGAAGGGAGCTTACAGGAAAGATGAGGTAAGAAAGACTATTTACAAGGGCATGTAGTGACAGGACAAGGAGGAATGGGTTCAAATTGAAAGAGAGTAAGTTTATATCCAATATTAGGAAAAAATGCTCTACTGTAAGGGTAGTGAGGCACTGGAACAGGTTGCTCAGGAAAGTTGTGGATGCCCCACCCCTGAAAGTGTTCAAGGCCAGGTTGGATGGAGCTCTGAGCAGGAAGGTGTCCCTGCCCATGGCAGGGGCTTTGGAACAGGATGAGCTTGAAGGTCCCTTCCAACCCAAACCATTCTATGATCCTATCAAATCCTCCTGGTTGGTTGAACTTGGCACCTCCTATTTAATCATGCTTAACCCTACTAATGTTCAGTTAGAAGTAGTGATTACATTTTCTTATAAATAGAATAAATGTTTTTAATTATCAAAAATTAGTTTGGGAGGAGAATACTCATGCTCACAGAGAGAGAAAAATAAATAAATGCCATGTGGGTATTACTCTGGATCCCAACACAACCACGACGTTTACTGGGAGTTACATTCTTGGAAAGCTGCCATTTTTATTTAGAAAAAGTTTTGAACTTTAGAAATGGAATGCAGATTTTTGGGCATTATTGTTGGCACAATGCACATTAGGGTTTTGGGTTGACCAACTATAGAAATAGAGTCCAGAAACAAGTATCTGTTTGCATGCTAAATATGGATTCGTACAAATAAATGACAGATTACATATAAGCACTCATCCGTTCTAATCTGTCACAAACCAGTTATGCCTTATTTGGCTGGCGTGATTTTGAAGTCCAGTTGAAAATATTATCCTTTTCCCATCTAGCCTTAAATAACATGCAAACAAAATAAACTTTCATCTTTCTATTTGTGTGAAGAAATATATCTTTGTCATATTATAACACTTAAACTATGACTGCGTTTTTTGTGTGACATTCAGGGACTGCATTCTGGCATAGGATGGGAAGGTATCAGGAATGCCAAGTGGAGACCACAAAAGTTTCAATATAATATTTTTGGCTGACCCATCTGAAATCTCATGTGGATCCTTAAGTACTGAGCTCCTTGGATATGGAATTTGTTCTTTCCTACTCGGCTCAAGCAGAAATTCCAGCAGTTTCCTAAGTTAAATTTGAATTAACCGGACAATCGTTTCTGTCTTCATTTTAACAGATTGGATGGTATTTTTATTGACAATTACAGGCTGTGGATAAGTTGTCTTTTTTTGCATGTAAAAAAGGATACATGGAATACCTATTCTGCATACTGTTAAGAGACTTATAACTCAGGCATTTTGCTTTCTTCTCTAGCTTCACGTCATGCCTCAAAAATATTTATATCCTCCTTTTGTGAGTCATATGCCTCAAAGCTGGAAAGAAACCATGACAGTTGGTAAGCTCTCCTAGGATTAATCCATTAAAATGGCTACAGATTTCTGTCCAATATGCAGCCCATTAGCCAGAACTGCTCTGCCATGCAGAGCCATGGATGTGCCTCCTGCACGATGACAGAAGATCCCTATTTTGCATTTTGTGCATGGTGAATCAACAAAGGAAACAACTGTTTAATTTTCTGCTACAAGAAAAGCCCAGTGTATCATCATCCTGTACTTAGGAGAATTTGATCTTTAGGGACTACGGAAAATAGATTCCACACAAAGCATGAACTTCGCAACATTTCCGATTACATGTCTTCGTGTTCATACTCAGTGCAGTACATCAGTTTTCATTTGGGAGTTCACCAACTTCCCAAACCCTGGGCTACCTCTGGCATTTCTTCTTCCAGAAATACCAGAATGGCATTTCTTCTTCCCTTTTTTCCCTGGTGAATGTGATTAGAAACATATTCCTTATGGCTTTTATTCTTCTTTGTAATAAGGCTGTGCTGACGCTAGTCGTTGAATTAATGAGAACAGGTGTCTTTTTGTATGTTCTCCCTCCTGTTCACCCTGTTGTCCCACCCCCTCAATCCCATTCTTTGAGTGGAGATCTGCTAGTTCTTTGTTCATGAATAATGTGCTGGTTTTCAACTCAATTAGTATGTGGCATTAAAAGAGGTTTTTCAGGTGTTGTTACCTGAAGCTCCCCTACTCACTGAAAACACAGTTATATATTACATCTATACATCATGTGACCTAGTCAATACCTAAAACATAGTATCCCAAACTGGAGTGCATCATATTCTATCAGTGATGCATGAAGGTGAATTCCAGCTATGGAACATAGGTTTACAAAAGGCATCTGTCCACCAATATCCCAGCAGGGGACAGAAGAGAATGTGATCATGGAAGTATGACAGCTTAGTTTTCATTCTCTTTCACTGAAACAGAAGAATATCAGAGAAGTGAATGGACGTCAGTACAACAAATCACAGCACAGGAAACAAAAATATTCTGTTTGCATATTTGATTGCTTTTGGAAAAGCTTGAGGAATGGTTAGAAAGAAAGGCAGCATTAGAATAGGCAGAAGAAATCTGCAAAATGAGATTGTATTTGGTACAGGTGACGCTAAAGAACATGATAATGAACATGTAATTTTTTCAGTGAATGTTTTGTTTGTATTATTTATAGCCTACTGTTAGGACAGTAGGCTATAAATAATACACCCATAATCCAAAAATATTGTCTAGGAGTCTAAATAGTCCAACAGGAGAAAGAAATAGCTTAGAAGCAGGGAGGCAGAAGAACAGTACTTCTGGACAGGTAATTACTTGGGTCATAAGAATCAATAGCTGCAAGTTACTGGGTTTGTATTTTGGGCAAATATTTACTAGTTGTCATTTGTTAATACTTAGTATGCAGTGGTTTCAGCAGGACAAGACTGTTTTCTTGTACCTTGAGTAAGAGCCTAAAATAATTTAGAAATTCATGGTATTTATAAAGAATATGATCTTTCCTAAGTGATCTCTGCTGTTGTGATAATCAAATACTGAAAGGAAATTTCCCACATTTTTCTCAACTTTTATTTTGATTTCTGTCAAACAATTAGCATTTTAAAAATTCCTTCAGTTGAGAATTATTTTCAAACTAATATAAATTATACCAGTTCTCTTTCAATTTAAATAATTTTATTAGTGATTAGAAAAATGAAACTGTCTGATTACAAAGTAATTGAGTTTTAAATTGAGGAGATGGAAAACAGTGAACTAAACTTATGTTTGAAGTAGAAATTAACAATAGGTGACAACTTCCAGGGTTGATTTGATGAAGTTGTAAGCTAGCATCCTCTTTTTTAATCTTCTGTTTTTTCACATGCTGGGTTGAGCTTTCCTTGAGATATCTGGACTGAATTGAGCACACCAACATGTTTTAATGGGCTAATATAGAAAATAGAGGTAGTATACAGGAAGGTACATGGCAGAGAAGGCAGTGGCAAAAACCAGGCTTCAACATTCCAGCTTTCAACTGCTCTTCTGAAAGTTCAGGAAATCAGAGAGTGGATGCTGTTTGGACCTGCAAAATTCCACAGTGAAATTTCTTTGAATTTAACCTGATTTAGAACTGTAGGACAACTCCAGACTTCCTCCATATCAGCATTGGGTCTGAGTCTGTGTAAAGCTCAGGGTTGCTGGTCATTCCTTGGGAGCAGGGACTATGCTTGTGCCACAGCAGCTGGCACCAGGCACTGTTCTTCAGGTGTCTGCCATGGAAGAAGCTCTCTGCTTCTTCTGTCCTTCCCTGGTGCAAAGGATAAGGACTGGGAATTGTAGGGCCTTGTGTATTTATGGCAATCACAAACAAGCACGGCCCTTGGCTCACAAGTGTCACAAATACATCTTAAATTCCCTCTTCCCAAGGAACAGTCACTGTCACTTTCTAGTGGCGTCCTCCTTCCACTGGGAAGTCTGCTTCCTACAGGGGTGTTTCCTGGATACTACTACTTCTATAAAGAGAAGGATAAAATACACACTGAGATGCCTCAGAATTTGTCCCATTGACAATATTTCCCCCAAAATATTCAGCTAAAAGAATATACGTATATATTTTCCCTTACTATAAAAAGTTAGATTTCAGATTCACATGGCATTTCCAGATCCTGCTTGGATAAAGCGAATGTTAAAAATCAGAAATAAGTATTACATGCTTCAGATAAAATCCTTTCAGGTCATTTACATGGTAAATATTAATAGCTGTGATATAAATTACATCTGACTGCACTGTAATAACTGCCCGGTCTATAACAGACAATTAACTGCATCATGCAAAGGCTTAATTGGCACTATTAAACTTTTTACTAAACTCTGACATTAGTAATGTTTTTCTGAACGTTTGCTCATTTTATGAGCTATATAACACAGGCAGATCCAGTCATTTGCTTTAGCTCATTCCTGACTTTTTCCCAAAACTTTGAGCTTTGATTTTGTAATTCCTTTTAAATCTTCATTTTGGAATGTTTCATAAAGAATAAAATTATTCTAAAAAGTAGTAAAAATATTTTAGTTGAAATCTCAAAATATTTTGTTAATTTAGGGTAATTGATTATTGATTCTGAGCAGATGCATAAGAGTAGTGTATTACATTACATTGTACATTACATATGTACATGAAAACCAAAACTTTTGAGGATAAAATCTTTTAAGAGTGATAGCAACTTAGTTAACATTTTCCAATGCCAATCTAAGAAACTGCTCTTTACAGTTATTTCTAAAATATGTAAACAATAGATGTTCCTGCCAGTTGTGCTGAAATATGCATAAGAGGAAGGAGTGAAACGGAATGGCTGAAGATTTGATTTACTCTATTTTTATAGCTGTGGATCGTATGACCAAGTTATATAAATAAATTGCTCACTGCAGAAAGGTCTAAATTTTATAATCCAATCCAAAAAATGGAAACAGTTTTAGTTAAAATTGATGGCTTTTGTAAAGACTGTTCTATCATGTCTGGAAGTATTGCAGGCAGATCTTTTTATTGATGTTTTTAAACTCAGATATGTGCACTTCATCTTAATGTCTGAAGTCCATAGCTGTTCGTATTTAGAAATGATCATCTTAATATAACATGTAATGTCATACACAGTGTTTTCCAGGTCATTAAAACCACACAGATCACAATTACCAGTTATTCCAGTTATTAAATGAGGTAGGTCACAGTGTTACAGAGTAAGCTCATCCTTACCCTAAATGATCTAAATGAAAGCTACATCATCTGTTACAAATACATACGTGCATATCTCAGCATGCAGTGTAGCAGTAAACAGTGCAGGAGCACACAGCAACAAAAAACAAGCCCATGGTGGGTGCAAAAAATGACATGGGAGCCCAAAAGGATAATACTTCACATAATTCCATCTGTATTTGATGTGTTTTATTTTTATTCTCCAGGCTCTCCCTTTAGTACAATTATTTTCCAAGTATTTTATCAATTTACTGTAACTGAATCAAAAATTAAAGTGTATTTTTCCTGTGAATTAATTACAGCCTATTGAGCAGAATTATATCATTAACTTAAAAATATAATTTATTTATTTATTTTTGTATTATTCAGCTATTATTAAAAAAGAGAGACAAGTATGTATGTAGCCTCACAGAAGTAAGTATTGGTACTTTTCTATGTACTCTTTTGCCTTTAAGAATTGACCTCATTCTTAATGGTTGGATGTATAAGAAGAAGACATAACTACTTACAGCATCCTGAGATGTATCCAAACCAAAGAAATACCTTGAATTAGTGCTAATAAAATGACATTGTATTAGCATGAGATAAAGCTATTTTTGTCAAGCTGTTAATTATGGTGTCTAAAGGATGCATAAGTCAATGTTACTGCCAATATGACACATACCTCAGAGCATCCTTGCTTCTCTAAAATCTTCTAGTCTGTAGTTCTTGTAACTCAATTGCTCCAAGTCAATTAGAAGTTCGAGGACAAATATTTTTAGAAACAAGTTCTCAAAATAAGATCTATATTAACAGATTCACAAACAGTTACACTGTGTATGGTAGTAATTGCATAACTGCTCTTTCCTTTGACTGTAATTAAAAAAAAAATCATTCTGCTCCACAACTTAGTGCCTAATTCCTTGGTACTACTATTGCCCTGTAAAGAGGATATTAGGTGTTTGCATCAAGACCAAGATGGGGTTACTCTGAGTCCTAAAAGAATTTACATTCTAGAAAAAAGACTGTGCTCAAAGCATGCCCAATTAAAGGTGTTTCAAAAGATAAATTTAAAAGATGCATGGGGCCGTATTCTATCCTGAATTACACCAGTTCATGCACAGTGACACAGACATACAGGCCTCTGATCCAGCAGAACGAATAAGTGCCAAGGAATGAATACCCTGATTTGGCTGGGAGGATCTCTGCTTGTTTTCCAGACACTAGCAGAAGAATCATTCCTCTTCTGATCTACTGAGCAATGGTTTCCTTACAACAAAAAATGCTAACTGAACTATTTCTATCTGGACTCTGAGTTAGTGAAATATTTGCTGGAGATGAATCTGAGTCAACAAAACCCATTGCATTCAAAATATACTGCCACATGGGTGTTTTTCTCCTGAAATGTTAAGAACTGGAAAGCTAGTTCTTTTATCCAACATGCCATCCAGTCATCTGAACAATTACTCGCTCAAAGCAAATGACATCTAGATACTGGGGAGAGATAAAGTTAAAAGCCAATTCATTAAAAATGCTTTTCTCCTCAAGAAATGATTTGGGTTTCGAAATAAATTGAACATAAATGGTAGGAAGGAAGAAGAAAAATGTGAAATTTTATCACAGCATTTTAAGTTTGATTATGTCACAGAGAAAGCAAATGGTAACAGAGTATAAAGGAATCTAATCCATAAAGGAGGAGAAAAAGGTTAAAGAAGTCAACAGTAATTAAATGGTGATTGAAGCTGAAAGAAAATTGATCTGTGTTAGCTGAAGGCCATTCTTGCCTTTTGGGATGTTATGCATCAGTGAAGAGGGGAAAAAAAGGTTTTTCTTGTTTTGATATGGAAATATATGTCACATCTTCTTAGCCTATGGTGCTGTGACTCAAAACTGCACTGAGTTTCTGGTACACTGATTCTAGTGTCCTACGCATGCTTGTGGGTATTGTGTAAAGATAAGATGCTCTAACAAAGCTTGGCAAGGTCAAAAGGCATGGGAGCTTCAGCAGTTTGCATGTGGTTTTGTCTTGGGGCAAATAATAAAAGCAGCCTAAAGCAAATGAATCTAAATAGGGGTAGCACTGACACATCCATGCAAAAGTTGTGCAATATCCATGACTTGGGATGCAGTGATCCACCTTCCATTCAAAGTCTGCCTGTTGGGCAAACTCTTCTGGAGGGATATTTGGAAGTGCTGGCATTAATTGATATGATAAGAACATGTATTGCTGCTGAATCACATGGAGAAGTTTTTTTAAAGTCAACTGTGTTGCCAAGTACTTTGGGTTTGGTTAAATGCTTCAGAGGCTGCATTTAAGAAATTTCTGCTGGAACATGAAGAAATGAAGCTAAATCTGTGACTCTGCTCAACATAAATTCTGTCAATTGCAAAAACCTAACTAATGCCACTGTAAACAGTAGTTTCCAGGTCAGATGAGAATACACTTCATAGAAACCTTTCATCCTTGCAAAGATTTGTGCCTCTTCCAGGCACCTTGTAAGATGGGCCATGCTCCCTGTCATGAGATGCAGAACACAGGCTACAACCAAGGCTCTGTGCTGTGTACCAGAAGAGCTTGTGGTTCATTGTAGCAGAAGAAAAAATTAACTGTGATAAAGTGTTATAAACCCAGCAATATTTACTGGTTAGAGACCAAATATTATTGTGATTGTTTTGTCACAATCTCTGTTGACATCACTGGGAATACTGAGTGTGTAGTGAGCCAGTAGAGCATGTTTTGGCCATAACTACCAAGATTTGTGAAGTAAGTGCATTGAAACAAGAAGATCAAGTAATTTGCACTACTTGAAGAATAACAGACAGCCACTAAATGTTCTGAGCTACAGTTTTTATGAGCTTTTTGTCACTAGAGAGAGCTGTAGATACATACAATTAATAACATTAATGCTAAAAAATACATTAATTCCTCCCTCAGTGAAGAACTAGGACAAACAACAGATAAAGCATAACAACCTTTTCTCTCATAAACCACTATTGGGAATCCTTCCCTTCTGTAGCAAATGTGGCCTGCCATCACCTTCTTTGATCTTGTCAAGTGTCAACCTGGATAAGCATCTTTTGAGATGTCCACTTCAGGCTTCCATGCGTAGGAGATAGAGGATAGAAACATTTTTCATGTACTTTAAGACCAGTACATGTCAGTACACCACTAAATGTCAGTGTCAGTTTTTTCTCCAGTTAAAATGGCAAGTTTTCACCTCTATAATTGCTTGGTTTGCAAATATCTTAGTTGTAAATTGAAGCCGTTCTCTCAAGCAAAAAAAAATCTGCTAAAAAATGTTTCATCAAATGACTTTGAGCTGTTTTACTTGAAAGTAATTTAAATTTCCAGTGTTTTCCAGTGGTCAAAGAAATGTTGCCTCCTTAACTTTCATGAGATGTAAGTAGAATACTGCATCCCATCTAACCAGCTGCTTAGGTATAGGCTTCATCATGCAGCTCTTTTTCATTCTGCACATCACTTTGACCACTCCAGTTATTTCTCTAGCTTCAGCAAAATCCCCTCTGCGTACATCAGTGTTTTAAGTCCAACTTCTAACCAGTTTTTAGGACACCCAGTCATTTTTGTCTTGCCACAGTCCACAGTGATGTCAGAGTATTCCAGAACCCAGTGTTAAAAGGGTATTCACCATGTTTTTCTCCCATGAGAAAGAAATAATAGACACACTATGAGCTATGTAGTCTAATTAGGATTAATTCAACACTAAATTCCCACACTTAGATATTAAAGTCACTGGAATATTTTACACTGAAACTTGCTATATCTAGGGCTAGTGTGACATGAAAATCTTATTGCTTAAGTTTTAGGGATCCTGAAACTTCAGGTATACATTTCTGTTGAAGCTCTTCAAGAAGAGCACTGCATAAATACAGATTGGTGTGCTGGCACCTCCCAAGCAAAGGAGGTCGTGTCCACTGCCAGCAGCTCGGTCAGGCATGGAGGTGAGGAGGGCTCTGTGCAGCTCTAGCACAGGAGGCCTTTGCCATTCTGCCTGCACTCCATACAGAGCAACTTGTTTATTCCCTGCCTGCCAGCCACCACAACTGTTCACGGGCTCACTCTTAGCTTGTATCAATGTGCAATGCGATGTCCTTTGAGGTTTAAAATAGCTCACATTTGCTATGCACAGGTGGTTTAGGGCTGTACAGAGTGTACAAATGATCTGCAGCTCCTCTGGCATCAGGGTTTCAGTTCATCTGTCTAAATGCAGTCACCTGCTGGGCTGGCAGATACATCTGAGCTGTCACTGAGGGCTGGCTGCGCAGCCCATGGGGTGTACTGTATAGACCTCTGAAGTGGGTCAGATGAATCATTCCTCAGAAATTCTCTCTTCTCTCTGCTGAACTTAAGAGGAGCTGAGGATGACTAATTCAGATGCAAACATCTACATTGCAAATGTTTAAGGTTAGGTGATGTAAAACCCAAGAACAAAGGTGAGTTAAAATGGTAGGCAGCAGTTCAGTGGGAGTTTTGCGACTCTCAGTAAAATATAAACATTGGATTCAGCTGCCTAAGCAGTAGTCAGTGATATAAATCTCTTAGTTCAATCAGCCTTTTGACCTAAATTCAAAGACACACAAATATCAGAATTTGGACTTTTGAATGAGAGGTCAAGTTCTCCCCTTGGTATCTCAAAGAAGATTGCCAGAACAAGGAGGCAGCACACCAAGGCTAGCCAGACCTTGCAGCAGAGCCTTGGACCCTGAACAACCTTCTGAAGACATGCATTTGTACTGCTTCTGTCAGAGGACTCAGACTTACCCTTTATGTCTCTAAAGATTCGTGTCTGGACAAAATATTATTTGAGTATCTCTTTCTGTCCTGACTCTGCTAAGTTCAGTTTCAAGCTGAAAATCCACTGAGTTCTGGTAAGTCCTCACCATGGTTGTGGTGAGTTTGAATCCACACCTCCCAGTGTGTTCCCTAAGGACCAGGTTACAATGTCCTGCAGTCTGAGGAAAAACACATTCCCTTTTGCCAAAGTTCTTCTTTGTGTTGATTCTGTGAGCTATAAGGATAGTCAGTATGGCTCTGCAGCTTGGCAGCACACACTGCTTAAGGGGTACAGCTGAGTCCTGCTGCTGTACTAAAAGCTATATGAGTGTATTACTGGGTTGTCATGTAATATGTAACAGAGGAAGACACAGGTGATGAGACCTCCCTTCCAAAATAAATGTTCTGTCACCCAGGTGACACTTTTAAAGTGCTGTGAAAAAAGGAACATCTTCAACAAGAAGAGATGAAAGGGATGTTTTCCAAAAAATAGCCTATCTGCCTTTTGATTAGGGCATGGATATAAACCTGAATTATACTTTCAGCTGTTTTCTGTGCAAAACCAGTTTTTGTAAGAATTATCTGATTGTGCCTAATTCCAGCTAAGCGCATCAATTAACATAGCTGGATAATCACTCCTTTGCATAGCGTGAGGCCATCCTTCTTCAAAAAACTGAAGTCATATCCAAAGAAACAAAATACAACAGCAAATTCTGGAATTTTAAATATAAAAATGCAGTAAGGTCAGCACAACTATTAAAAATATGTTTTAAAGAGTCGGACTTTCTGAACCTCTGCAGGACTACTAGCTGATCCTGAGAGAGGAGGAAAAAAGTCACTTTAGAAAAGTTAAATTAATTATTTGCATCAGTATTGACTACGGAAGAAAAAAAATTTTACACTCTGTAGGGATTTTTTTGTTTTTGTTTGGGGTTTTGGGGTGTTTTTTTGTTTGGGTTTGGTTTGGGGTTTTCTGGGGGGTTGAGTAGAGCCTCTCTTTGAAATTGAAATTTCTGAGAAAAAGGATAAGGAACAAATGGTCAATTGAACACTAAAAATATACTACCAAGAGCAGATGTTGTTCAACTTATTGTTCTAGGACAATGCAAGGATGCAATAGTGGAATTATTAGCAAGCATGTGTAATTTCTTGCCTGAAATTGCCTTAGCAGCAGGACTGAAGAGTGACAAATGGGGTGTCAGTTTTTAGAAATTATTCTAGGGAAGATCTGAGGAACTGCAGGCCTGCAAGATCGACATCTATACAGAGTATATCAGTAGCATGTTTAATAAGAATAGAAATAATGCACATCTGGAACTTCTCCATGTCTTTTTCTGTGGAAGTATTGGTTTATAAATGTGGAGTTCTTTAAAAAATAAAAAAACATGTAGATAAGGGTGACCTGGTAGGTATAGTCTACTTGGATTTCCAAAAAGCTTTTTACAAAATCCCTCAGTAAAGATTCAGCTTTTAAGAAAACTAAACATCTGGGGGATGTTTAAAGGGGAATTTTTGTTCAGATGAATATCTGAATGAAAGACAGAAAACAGAGGTTAGGAGTAAATGTTTAGTTTCACATTGAAACAAACTCACCAGAAGAATTCTCTAGGGACTGTTTGATATATTTAAAATGTTCTTCAAAAGGGATGAGCACTGGGGTCAAGTTTGCTAATTATACTTAGTTACCCAGAACATCAAAGGACAAGGCCCAAATGTAAAGGACTCAGCAAGCAACTGGGCAATAAAATGGTAAAGGAAATTCACTGTTAATAAATGTAAAGTGATGGGCATGAGAAAATTTTAACCTCATCTAAAAAATGGTGGGGTCTGAGATGATCTCACCACTCAGGGACAAGACCTAGGTGTGAGGATGGGTAACTATGCAAGTGTCATATCAATATTAATTAGTGGTCACAAAAGCAATTCTAACATTAAGAATCTTTGAATTTTTGAAAGGAGTAGAATGAAGAGCATCACTATGCCACTACCTAAAGCCATTATCTAGCAATGTCCTAAGACTCTACAAATTGTGATCTCCTTGTCTCAAAATGGTTGCAATATATCTAAACTGGTTCTTGGCAATGAGGCCTGAAAAGGAGGTTGTATCTGTGAAATCGTCAGTGCCAGCAAGAGCTAGAGAATGTTTCCAGTGTCAGACCTAGTGGGTGTGAAATGTAGGCAAATGGAGTTGAATAGTTAAAAGCTGGATGTGAGGCTTAATGCAAAGTACCATACTGACTTGACATGCTCTTATTTTTTCAGGGACACACATTTACATCCACTAGTGGAGGCAGAAAACAGAGCTACATTGACATTTGATCAGAAGTAGTAAGGTCATATTTATATTTTTTAATTATTTAGTGTTGATATGTGTTCTAAAGTGGAGCGTTTGTAAACTAGGGGGTTCAAGGACCCTAAACGTCTCCTTGGGGTAGCCAGCTGATGGATGGGAGTTGTGAGAATCACTGTTTGTACAGTAGCTCCAAAGTCAGTTCTCCTTTTCAGCTTTTACAGAAATACTGTTGGCAGTTTCGCACTGAAAAGGCAAGGACTGATAGGGCATGGAAAAGAAACTGCTTTCAATGAGACAAAAGGATGTCCAAAAGCCAAAATTAACAGATTGGCTGAGTTGCAGTAAAAAAGTTTGCTCCTCAGCTCTCTCTAGATTACTTAGTTTGCATACAGATGGAACATTCAGCTATGGAATAAATGCTTGTTTGGTGTCTTCTGCAAGAAAGTCCAGTCTCAGCAAAATCCAGAATCGTGTTCTGCTTGTTGCAAAGACAACCATGTATTTTCCTAGTCAATATGAGATATTCTCCTAAATAACTTGAAATGTCTGTAATACTCTGTTGTATTTCACTGTCCATTTTAATGAAGTATAAGGTGCTTTCCCTGTGCTATCAACCTCCTCAGTTCTACTGAACCAAAACTTCCACAAACACTTAACTGGCAGAACACAGAAGTTGAAGGGGGATTCTTTTTATTGTTTTACTGTAATTCCATACTTGCTAATGTCCTTTGCTTTTGTCCTAACATTTACATGATGGTGTATTTGACATCAGAAATGGAAAATACTTCTTTTGTGCTAATCAGTGTAAAACCATAGCCAGCTAGTTGGAGCCATAGTTTTCCAAACTCTGATCTCGAGCAAGTAATTCCTTCTAGAGTTCACATATAGAAAAGAAATACTTACTTAATTTTGACCACAAGAGTAATCCCAGTGACTGTAACTGTGTCTGAGATAACAGAACTCCCCAAATTTCTGCCCAGAATTTTTTGTGGCATGGGACCAAAATTCCTTTGTATTTTCACTTGTTATATTTCTCAGAAACCATACATTTAGGATTTAGCTCTAACTGATGTGTTTCCAGACTCTTGTAGCCTTATTTTATGGGGGGATAGTTTGCTTTAATATGAAATAAATTACTCTTAGAGGCAGATACCACTTGCCACAGTTAACTGCTGATCCATGTAAGGCTATGAATATTTGTTGACTAAGCAGGATTTCTTAATAGTAATGAGCATGACTTCTGTCATATTAAAATCTTCAGTAGTAAATCCTAGACCACCTGAAAGAATGGAAAATGCAAATAATTTTTCTTTCATATGTTTTCGATAAGGATATAGTAAAACTTAGCTTCTGATTAATCCATAAAAGATAATGGCAACAAGTATAAAAAGCAAGTTCTAAATAGTACGTGACCAAATTATCTTGCATCCAAACGTGATTCCAAATGGTTTAATTCTGGTGAGAAATGTAATTAGTAAATGGTCTCTTCATAAAATCATAAGCTCAAAAATTTTTAACAAAAGTAATTACCACACAAACCCAAATTATGAATCTCATTGCCAAAGTATGTTAAAGAACACGAAACTATAAATAAGCTTAGATATAAATATACTTATAAATAAACTAAGATAATGACCACTGAGTCCTATTAAACCCAAATACTTGGATATATGTTTCAGCTATTTTAGTCCATGATTTATAGATTGCCAAGGACCAGAAGGATGTAGCAGTCAAAGTAGCATGGGAGAATTGTCATCTGAGCATCTTTTCTCTGACTGTCAAAGTCAAAATAATAAGATTTATGGTCTCCTTGTTAAAAGGAATGCTAGACAAAGTTTCTTCTATGTGTAAACAGAACAAGTCTAAGTCACCTTTCTTAGGTGGCCAACCACTTTGAAAAAAACCAAAGGAAAAAATAAAGACTTTTAACAGTTTCCTGAACGATCTTTTAAGGACATGTTACATCCTAAGTAAATAGTTGCAATACCCTAGCTAAGCAATCCAACATTTCCAGTTAATATTACTATATTCACAAAAAATAAAGAGCTTGGGTTCCTCCCACTCCCCACACACTGACCTGCTCTCTAAGTGTTTTTGGAGAGCAATTATGATCTAAAGAAATGGAAAGAACTCTTTTATTCACAGTGGAATACGCCTGAATTTTACAGATCTCCACCAAAAAAAGTTTTTTTGTGAATAGTTGGTGAAAGAAGCCTAAGGAAAATGTGTACCTAATCCTATTAGCTGACTTAATTTAGAATTATTAAAAGCCTTGATACACAGGATTTAACACAATCTTTCTAGCAGGGTGTGATGTAATCTATTTTTGTTCCTCAGCTAGCAGATGGCTTACCTTTAAGTAATTTCCAATATGTTAGGAGATCAAAAGCCATCCTTATGCCATAGAGGCAGTAATCGTTTCTCTCTGCTGGGGGTTGCTTGGTACTGTGGTGGGGATATGCAAAAGCTGCTGGCATTTCCAAGCATAGAAGGCCGACATTTCTTCAGACTTTGAAGTTAATAATCCTTCAGAAGTTGAAAAACTGGGAGATTTTCAAACACCTTTTAATGTTCTATATGCCATGTGCTAAAGTAAATACCTGTAAGTAATCACTGTGGACCAGTGAAAGGTAGCACTGCACACACAAGTGTGGGGTGTGTGCTGGCCCATGCAAGGCACTCTGTCCTGCTGTGGCAGCACCACTCTGAGTGTGAAGGGTCTGGCAGGGTGGCACAGCTCACCCTCAGGGCCCTGCTAGCCGCTCAGTGCACACCAAAATGCCCAGCTGCAGCTGGACCTGGAACACCTCAGAGCAGCCCCACACATGGTCTGGGCACAGATCCCTGGGGTGTGCTCTCCTGTGCCCAGGCTCTGTCTGTGGTAGCACCGTGTCACAGATTCACTCTGATCGCCTCCTCTCTGCAGAGAGAGCAATGTTTTGTTTTCCTGCTGATGCCTTAGGTTTTAGATCTTATATTTTTCAAATCCTGTACTGCTAGTGTAACTCTGAAGTTCCCTGCAGCTTGTTAAGTGCTGTTCTCTTATGCTAAGATAGACACAACAAAGCCTCTCTAGCTTGCTCCCCAAGGACACCCAGGCTGTCCTAGGCCCAAGAACTGTAAACCATCATCTTAGGGAGAGGGGGGCAAGCTTGGGGAAATTCCATCATTGGCTGGGTTCTGGTTGGTGAATTTATGCTGATATAAAAGTGTGAAGAACTTGTGACCTGTAGTCCATTTTGGGATCCACTGAGGCAGGACCCTCTGGAGCCCAGAGTGTACATCTGAAGGCCTTTCAAATAAATATCTCCTTTATTCCTTTATTCCTGTCTAGTCTCTGATTCTAGGTTAGCCCTTTAAGGCATCACTGCAAACAGGAGGCTCAGCCCTGAAATGCCTGTTAGCAGTTGGGTTCATGCAGTAAAATATAGGCCATTAGGATTGCTCGTGACAAGGTCATTGATAGTACACTGCACAGTTTTCAAAGCAGACACATTAAATTGCCTGGTATCTATCCCTACATCAACCTCATTTCAGCATAGACAGTTTTAAATCCCTCTTTGGACCACTGTGCTCCAGTCGTGACCAAAACACCATCCTACCTGGGAAAGAAAAACACCCACCAAGCAAGGAGCACTGAACGGGCCAGACCCTTGTTTTGGAGCAGGAGGCTCAAACATTTTGAATAAAGAATGCCAAGTCTTACAAAAATTTGCCTACTGGGCACAATTCTGGCTTCCCATGACACTATGTTTATTTGGTAATCATAGTTTTTGATCTTCTTAAATTAAAAATAGCAGTTAGCATTACAGTTACTCTCTCAATATGACTGAGTGGCTGGAAATTTCTAATCAACTTCTTCTACAGACAATGAGTGCAAAAATTAGAAATAATAATGACAGGGTCTGTATTTAGGTGTTGCTAATACTGACTCATTAAAATATTTGCATAATTTAAAATCAACTCTGAAATTAGGTTAACCTATACAAAGGCCTGAGATTGCAGAAATAACTTCAGGCCATTTCATATTAAATTAAAAATAATACTTGAGTTAAACATATTTATTCTTGAAATTTTAAGAGAGTTCCACTACTCAGAAGTAAGGTTTCGATGACTGAACACCTGAAAAAATGTTTGCTTTTGCCAGCTGTAGCTTCTCCACAGGTGCAGAGAAGGTTTTTATTGCGTTTGGATTTATTCAAGACACTCATTCAAGCTGAAAAACTGATCACATACTGAAAAAACAGGAAAGCTTGTTTTTTTCTTTCAATTATGAATAAAAATTGGGTGATAGAGACTCGGATGTATTAGTTTAAACTCTTAAAAAGTAGAATGTTGAGAAAACCTATGGGGCATTAAGAAAACACAGACTATACTACCATAGTTGATTCTAACATATTTTTATAACAAAAATCCTAAGTTTCCAGAACATTCTAATTAGCAAGAAATGTTTTTTACAGCAGCTTCCTGCAAGCATCCAAAACCAATTTACAGGCTACTCTTGCACTAAAGAGTATTCATCTGGTTGGTAGGGAGCATCATATACTCTTTTATGAGCATAAGACAATGCAAAAAACCCCAACAGTGAAAGATGTACATTACGCCATAATACCATTAAAAAAATTATGTGCAAGACACACCCACAGCACAGCAGATACTGCCTGGGTGGTTTGAGGTGCCCAGGAAAACCATCTGGAAGTGAAGGCAGATGTGTGGTTGCCTGGGGAGGCAGCTGGGCGCCCATCCCTGAGGTGCAGGTGCTGCGGCTGTGGAGGACACAGGGAAGCCCTGGCTGCCCATCCCACCACAGCCACGGGGATGGAGGGGTGGGAGCAGGGCTGCCCTGGGCCCCCATGGCTGAGGCCTTGGCCACACACCCCGATGCACGGGGGATCAGGAGGGCTCATTAGCTGCTCTCTGCCGAATTCGAGCAAGTGCAGAAGTCTCTTTTCACTGTTTAACTCCCCTAGCAGGAGAACTGACTCAGAGAAAGGTTAGGGCATGACTACATCAGGGTTCCGTAGTGAAAAGAATGAAATTATACTGAAAGCATGGCCAGGACTATCGCCTTGGTCCAATTTGCTTCTGCCAAGGTTGCAGTGAATGAGGCAAGAGTTTCAATGTGTTCACAGGCTCAGGAATCAACTTCGTTTGTCCAAGCATGAATGCGGAGAATATCAAACATATCTGGGTTAGGGTTCAGCAACTGATTGCTAGGAATGGGAAAGAAGTGTTGCCAAGGATACTCTTTATTTGCAATCATGAAAAGGCCCTTATAAATAGTCTACTATTTGGGCCATATGGTAAATGTCTGGTTTATTTGGGAAAACTAGAGATAAAGACATAACAAAACAATAGTTGCTGATAACCATTTTTCAAATACGAATTGTTGTAGTAAGAATGGGCTGCTGACATCTTTCAACAGTCTCAGATGGAAAAGTACAGCCCTCTTACTCAGAAGCCTGGAGTTCTCATCCTGCAACTTGGGGAAGCCTAGGGCAAAGCAGTGATCTCAGCTGTAGCTAATCCTGTCCTTTTTCTTCCTGACTTCTTTTCCTGAGACAGTAATTCTCTGTGCATACAGATTTACCCATCTTCGCTAGGATTTCTTCAGCTGGAGTGGCTGTGCACCACCTCCCCTTGCAAACCTTTTCTACCTGCCTCACTCTGCATGGGTATTTCTGATACCCTGTTTTCAGGTGATCCTCATGTACCCTCCTCCCCAGATGTTGCTTCTCTACCTCTGTTGTCTCACCTGTTTGCTTGTCTTATACATGTCAATAATTTTTGTCCAATGCTGTTCACATGTCAGTCCCCAGAACTGAAAAAACTGTCTGGCTTATCCCTATTTTTAAGTTTGGAAACTGAGGCTCAGATCTGGAATGTGATTTATTTAATGAGAACAAGGATCCTGGTACTTTAGTCAGTAACCTCTGCTTCTTCCCTAAGCTCTCCACTTTTACTAAAATGAGCCTTTACTTTGACTGCAGTATCTTTCTTATTAATGAGAAATCTATTCTTAGGGGAAAGCTAGAATTAACTTGCAGTCTCACTGGTCAATGGTCATAAAAATGAAATATTTTCATTCAGGTGGAATCTAACAACAGCTTTTAGCAACTAATAATGTGCTGGCTGACCACAGAGGGAAAAGCAGTCAGGCATCCCTTGTTAGTAAGACACCCTTGTATAATCGGGGGAAATCAAGTAAGATTTTCTTTGGTGGCACAGAGCTTGCAGAGATATCTAGTGCAAAGCAGTCCCTTTCAGGTATGGCAACATGGGAAATCAAAAGTCTAAGTTAGCAATAGGTGTCTGAGGAGGACTATGAATCTTGTAGCCATTAAAATAGAAGGGAAAAATCTCTCTGATTTGCACTTGCGTTTCTACTGGGTATTCTGTATTCTTTTCACTAGCTAGGATGGACTGGATGTCCAGAGGAAGTAAACGGAAGGAGTCCACAATAGGCTGTAAACAGGGAATAGCCAGGATCCATTTCAATTAAAAAAAAAAAAAAAAAGAGCACAACCTCAAGTTTGTAGCTCAGTGTCTAGGATTCAAATCCCTGTCTGAGCATAATTTTGCAAAATACAGATATCTTAGCAATGCTTCCCAGGTATACTTGCTGCCTGAAATACGAACTGAGGAGGAAACTCAAGCTGGCATATTAGCAAAAGCAGAAGACATCAGTTTCTTCCAGCACAGGGAACAATTATGCACAAAAACCTCTGATACATAATCCAGTGCAGGCCAATGGCACACAAGCTATCATATCCCATGGTGTCTGGACATAAAGGGCTTGTCAAAATGAATATGAGATGACTACTATGTATCTGTATACATAGGGAAGAAAAGCACAGCACAGCAGTGACTACACAGCACTATCTATATTCCTACTGTGTACCAGGCAAAGATTTTTCAGTTCATACATCATTCACAACTTGCTACAGGGATTCCACAAAGCCAGTACATATCCTTTACACAAAGAAAAGGGGGGAAAAAAAGGAATAGATTTAGAAAAGAAAATATTCTGAAAGTATGTCTGCTGGATGAGTAGTCAGTGTCAGGGGCACTAACAATACACAAAGCTTGGCAAGAAGCAAAATAAATAAGTAAACTGTGAGATCGTTCCTAGCCCGTCCAAGTCACTGAGAAGCAGAGAGTTACCTCTGGTACCATGGTGTATCTTCTCAGAGTAGAGAGAGTATGCAACTGCCAAAGTGTTTTCTTTCTCCTTTCCCATCAAGTGTTTGCACCATTTGGCATACAATGGGAGAGGGAAAGGAAGAGAAGACTGCATATAAGAAGCTATGTGGGAGAAATCAACTCCCCCAGCTCCAGCAATTTACGAGTTAGATATCTCATCTAGAAGACTTATTTAGGCTCTTTTACAGCATATAGAGGGAGAGAGGCCCCTCCAAGGGTCATATCTTTCTTCTCTGTTCACGGACTACAGTGCAAACCCAACAACAGCAGAGGTGTACACAGAACCACAGTGTTAGATAAGCACTATTGCATTTGCTTTTTAGACAGGACACCCATTTTCTTGACCAGGGGTTGAGCCCAAATCCTCTCTTGCTGAAAAATCCTCATCTTTTCTGCAGAACAGTGTCTGTATGGAGCAGACAGGGACATCTATGATGCTCTTATTCACCATTGGGTATATATGGACAGTGAAACAAAACAAGAGTCCTCTGTGGCAAAAGCAATTCAGAAGGCAAATTTGCAGCTAGAAAGCATGAAGTCAGTGGCAAGACAGAGCAGATTAATATAGATCCAGATAGTAATTTCTGGCTAGACCCTTTTTTGGCATTGAAAACAACAAAATGATGGAATACTTTGGTACAAATAATTTGTGAAGCCGACAGAGGGCCATGAAGAGAAGGTGCACCAAAATTAACCACCTTTTTATCCTCAGTTCCCCCAAAGTTTGTTAAGAAATTACACTACTATCTAGTATCTTTAAAGGCTACTGGTAATGCATGATGTGTTCCTTGAGGCACCATCCTAAATCCACTATTTATTTAAATCCACATTTAAAATATGCTGAAAAGAAAATTTTGAAGGGCTTCATATAACATTTATATCACTATGGGTTCTCTTCCATGAGCAGTGGTTAAAAAGTAGTTTATAGATACTATATTACACACAAGGCTGTGCTGGAGCACAGTACCAAGCCCAGATCTAATCTAGAAATGTGTTTTAACTCTGAGCTGAATACTGTAATGCAGACTGCCTGCTAGTTCAGTTTCAACCATATTTTATCTCCTGGGGTTCTGAGCTGATTGTAGCAGAAAAAGGTGCCAAGACAGTCTCTGATACTAAAATATATAGGTTACATATGTACCAAGTTTTATATACAGTTTAGACTTAAATATCAACAGCATAAGGCAAGCTGGGATGTAAACTGTTTTCAGATGTGTCTACGAGCTTGAGTGGAAAAGAAAATATTAATGGTATTCAAACTGATGGCAGTCAGGATCCAGAAGGTGAGCTACAAAGTTCTGAAGGGGAGCTGCTGTGTTTCTCAAAAGCTATAACCTTGACATTGAGGTTAGCTCTATTTCTCCCTTATACAGCAATGTGTTGCACTATGGCTGTCTAAATATTCCTGGAAGCATTTCAGAGATTTTGTGACCCAGATGTGGATTATGTGTAACACTAACTATGTACATGCTGGAGATGATTACGCTGGGAGCTTTCAGATTCCATTCTGCACGTGTAGCACTGAAAAGAAACTTGACTTGTACTTATGAAATTCCTTTTTACCATAAGAAAAACAGAAGGAAACCCCCTTTGGAGACTTCCATAATGGGAAACAGGAAACAGGGCTGTCGAGTGGAAAGTTTGCAGCACAGGAAAAACAGTGGACTATATAAACATAAATGCCATTATCAGGTACTCTGCAATGGCCTTGCAATAGGTCTAAAGTTGAAAATATGCAGTGGTTTGTGTTTTCACTCAGATCTAAAGATTTCTTTATGGGCTATTCCGGCTCCTATTGAGATCAAGTGGTGTTTTGATACTGACAAATGGTCATAGGTTAAAACACAGGGATAATGGTTTAAAAAAGACACTATTTATGAGAGTTTTCAGAATCTTGACTAATTTTTGCTCCTTGTTTATTGTATCTTCACAGGCAAACCAGTGAAATTGAAGCAGTTATCGCGAAGATTTCTTGGGTAACAATGCAATGAGTTTCAGTGGTAGCATCAAATATTAAAACCAGGATCCTGGTATTTCAAAGTTCCATCTGTGAGTTTAATTTCTCTACAGGATTCATAAAAGGCCAATTTTTTCATGAGCATGGGAGACTTCATTCTAGAGAGTACTGTATGTTCTTGCTTAGACCTCTTCTGAGGCTTCCCTTGAAAGAAGAAAACACAGAGTATGCCAGAGTCTGGCTGCCTGATGCTTGAGGACTACAGAGGAAGAACCTGATTATTTATTTGGAGTATTTCTACAGGACACCAGAGGTCAGTGATGGTAGATATTCTGCTTGCAGGTCCTATTTAAAACAATTTAAAATCAGCCAGGAATTTCTAGGGAGCAGAGCCTCCTTGGCCCTCACTGAACAACAAAGCAATCTCCAGACAACTTATGCTACTTTACATTTATATTTTACAGTCAGTGTTGCAACAAGATTCTCTAGAACAGAAAGGAACCCAGCCAGAATATGCCCTGAGTTTCAAACTCAGGGTTCAGAGGGTTTTACAGATTCATGTTAGTAGCAAACATCCTACTGAGTTCTAGCTCCTCTGCACTGATGATAGAGAAGGCTCTAAGACACAAAAGTTTTATCCTTGTTCCACAGGTTTTGTGGTACTGCAAATGGTAAAGGAAAGGCCTCTGTTTAAATATAAATGTTGATATTGGTATGGTCACTGTTGCCATTAACAGCTATGGAACAAATACATGCATCATTTAAAAGTTTTAAAAACATTCTTTATAAAACACCTGTTTCTCTGCACTTCTTGTAAATTGACACTATCTTGGACATATGCTATAAACACCAGATTTAGGTCAGATGAATTTCACCTCTCACTTTCCCTTGCCAAGTACATCCAAAAACACAAGAGGGTCACTTGCATGCTTTCATGGTTTTACCCTGAAAAAGGTTAAATTCAGCTCAGCCTTCCCTGTAGCACTGGCTGTTTTCCGCAGAGACAGCAAGACTAAAGATGGAGCAGGACAGGACAAACTCTCTTATGTACCTGCTGCAACTGCAGAAGGTTTTCAAGAAACCTTGAAAAAAACCAATATTCTTCTCCAGGTAGTATATTCACAACCTGGGATTTTCCCTGCCTTCAGTAACAGAGTAAAGGGGAGTCTGTTGCATGGTACTTCCTCTCAGATTTGGTATTACTGCCATAGTCATACACAGAGAATTGAATATTGCTATTGAAGTCTCTAAACTGATTTAGACCTGGTGAGAGAGATTGTGTTATTGATTAGGCATACTGAATGTGTCACTTACCTTTTCTCTTTAGAGATACTTCACAGCTCTTTTGTTATTCCTGTGTCTGAAATCGTTGAGTTGGTATGCATCAATATCTTCTACTTTGCTAAAGCCAACACTAAAGATTTTTAAAAAGTCCCTTTTCCCTCAAGAATCAGAAATTAAATATTTTTATGCCCTCTAGTAAATTATCTCTTTCATCTCAAGCAACTTCACTGGCAATGTTTGGATCTGATAATCGGATTACAACCATGTTGAAAGATACACCCTCAAGTGAATGAGTAATAGTGAATGAGTAATGTAATTTCTGTGTAGCACGAGATATCTACCCAAAATGGTACCAACCACTCTGGATGATCTCTACTATCTTTAAATAACATGATTCAATCAAAGCTGGTTGGTTTAATAAGAATGAGAGTGAATTAGCTGGGTAGAATAAAAAAAAACTAATTGTTGATCATACAAATATTAAGTTTGCCCTTCCATCCTACCCTTACTAACAGGGGGTTCCATCCATGTCTGGGAACTGACTTCCAGAGTCCCTTGGGTATCCTCTGCCTTGGTGGCCACCCCCAGATGGGAGGTCTCTGCTGAAGGAGGTTCTGTTTTCCCGGGCTCAGCTAGTAGGGTTTCCATTCCTTTTGCCTGGGAAAAGATCTTATGTCTGTGATGTTCAGTCACACTGAGGCTCGGGGTTGATCAGGAGTCTTATTCCTGGTTTCTATTTTCAGTTTCTTTCTTTTTCAGAGTCTGTGCCAATGAGGAACTGATTGGTTATGTGAACAGAGCACAGAGGGGGCATCTGCCCTCTAGGACACCCCTTACTCCCCATTGTTCTGGATGGTTCTCCCAAAATAGTGGTTAAAAAGTGATGATTATGCTGTGCAAAGAGTACAGACAAGGGTTTCAATTTGTCAGAGTATTCTCTGCATTTTCTAGTTCTGCAGTTCCGTGGAGGTTTCCCTAAATGAGCTGTGGCTGAGGAAAGTACAAAAATTAACTGCCTCTCTTCAGGGTATAAGGTGTAAAATTAAAGCTATCAGAAAGAGGAAACCACACTTATAACAACCAAAGGTTCAACTTCTGTCAGCTCAGTGCAGAGCTCTCCCCACCATTGTCTGCCCTTGGAATTAGATTCCAGTTACCGTTTTCTGAAGTACCTCATTGACTACAGCTTAAATTTTCCTTATGTAGGATTTGAAAAGCCTGGCTATACTTTCTGTTCGCCCCAGCCACATCATTTTCAATGACTCCTTTATTCTGGAATTAATGACAGAGCATACTTTGTGGTCCTGTTGTACAGATCCTAGGAACAAATGGCTTCAGACTGCTCTAGTCATCGAGGAGAGATAGGACCTCCACAGCATAATTCATCTTTCCGATCTTAAACAGCTATTTTAGAATGGAATAAATCACCCTCTGGAAAGTGTCTGTCTCTCCCCATTGACTATTAAGGGACCCTAATGAGTGGCAGAGAATAACCAACTAACTTCAGATGTATAAGATGAAGGCCAGTGGATGTCATCATAAATAGAAAAGTAAACATTTCACCTAGGCTTCATTTCCTAACTGGAAGGGGACTCCAGACAAATGTTGGTATTCATAAACTTTGTGTCTTCAAAGAAAAGGTGATTTTCTTTAGGGACTAAAGAAAAATGTTATTGAAATGCTACTTTGTTAATACCTTAGAAGTAGAAAGAAAGAGATATGCTAGGGAGAACATTAAATACAAGATGGTAGCTGCAAGCAGGAGGAACCCCACGTTACACCTCTTGACTCTTAGGAGGTTTATTTAATTTTCATGCTAGGATTATGTTAGAAATAAGTAAGATAATATTTTGGAACTCTTTATGAAATCAACAGTAGAATAAAATTCAAAGTAATCAAACTTCCATTTCAGAGCATAAATTATTAGGCGTATAAAGCCATCTGGCATCCTCCACCCAGTCAGAACCCTGGATAAGATTGCATTCCTTTCCTAGAAGCAGCTGGATCATGTATGCAACTTGGTACACTGTGAGAGATATTGGAAGAGAACCTAAAATGAGGCTTCTGGTCAGTAGCATAACTGCTGCTTCTTTATGCTGAAGTACAAGTCCAAAGTGTGGTAAGATGGCTTATGAAATTTCTTCCAAATATGGACTTTTTAGCCACAGAAGAATGATGTCTCCCAGAAAACTTACTTGTTCCCTCTGCCCATCTGATCAAAAAAAACCAACTTGTTCCACAAGCAATTTATAAAAAGAAACACTGAAAATTTATGAAAGAGTTTTCAAGAAAATAAAAATGAGGACAAATAAACTCAGAAAAAGAATTTTCTTCCTCTGTATGCAAGCTGCTTTTATATTTAAAATCTTGAACCTCTCATAGTGAAAAACAGATAATAGAATAACATGTTTGTAATGTGTTGTTGTAGAGATTTGACTTCAAGCATAATTACTTGATTTTTAATTTTTCTGCTTTTAAAGGAATCATTATTGCAAGGCTGTCAGTAGAGCTCATTTCCTTATCCAATTGGAGGACTGGCAAAGTTGAGGGAAATGGTAATTTGGGGACTAGTGGGTGACACTGCAAGGGAGCTCATTTTTAGTGTTCAGTCTTGCTTAGACACACAGCTTTTACTGTTCTGGGACAGGAAAGGTTGCAGATGTATGCAGGAACAAGAGATGATTTAGAGACAACAAATGTTGCAGAATAATTCATGTTAGGAAAACACAGAAGGAAAATACCTGAAAAGCTCACTAATTTTAAGTCACACTTGGTTTTTTAAAAGAAACATTGTAATGAGTAATGTTTTACAGTGATTAGTTTAGTCACTCTTTATAACATGACATAAAAAGCTTTTCAGTGCTGAGTTTTCCATCTGTCATCTCTGAACATTGCCTTCATCCCTGAATATCTGGAGTGACTGGAGTCCCTGTTGTCTTGAAAGATCACTTTACATTTAGCAGGATTTTACATGCTATCTTCATCAGCTGAAGCTCAGCCATAAATAAAGCCATCAGCTCATCACACGGATAGATATGTGCTTTAGACTCATTTTTGTGCAAAGGGTCAGTGCTGTTACTTTTAGATTTTTATTGTTTTCAAGCAATGCATGAGGCAAACTGCACTGCAAATGGAAGCCTGTATTTAGCAGCTACCTTATTTGTTTTATTTGTAATTTTTTTTTATTTGTAAATTAGATATTCAGAGTGCCCAGACTGAGCTAAGCACTTGAAATATCATCAAGGAAGTGCAGAAGCTAGATGCATAAATAAAGCCTATTGGATTGTCCATAACATAATTGGCACTGCTACTACTGCTTGAAACTTCACACCTTTGCCAGTACTGTTTTCATGGAACCATATTTCCTCACCTCCACCCCCACTCAACAGTGACTATTGTCATAAAATAACAAGAAATACTTCTGTGGTTTTTGGCTGGAGTCACTGTTGCCCCTTTGAGCATCCCGGGAAGCATCAGGGTGTTGGCTGTGCCCAGGGCAGCTCTCTGCAAACTGACCCTAAGGAGGCTGCTCTCCTATCAAAGTGCAAAGAGTTGAAGCAGCAGGTGTAGTATCAAAGATGACAAGCCTTTCTCACCTTCATCTCTGAGAAAAGCAGAAGCATGATGAAGATAAATAGGAATTATACAGACAGGTAATCACATGATAACAGATCCCTGTTATTTAATACCACCAGAGCTATTTCAAATAGTGTTAGGACTTGTCTGTGCCCAACAGGGTCAAGTTCTGCTAATCAGAGATCTGTAAATGTGCATGGTTCATTAGGGCCCTGAGAACAGCTGTCCACGTCCGCTCAGGATCGGATTACAGGATATCATTAACTTGGATTCTATATCCGCTTCAAGGCTTTTGTTACAACTAACTCATAATTCTTTTTATTCCTTTTTTTAAAATTGTCCTGGAAACCAGGAGAGCTAAAGACTAAAGTTTCTGTTTTACCTGCTTCTGTTCAGTATCATTTTAAAATACATTCAAAAGAAAGCTGTAAACATAATGTTCATTGTAACTAGTGCAGTAAAACACAGAATAGTTTCATGCCTCTTGCACATGTCTGTGCTCAAGCTTTATAGTTGAATTCTTTTAGAGGAACTACTTAAATCTACTCTAATCTCCTACTGCCTGTAAAATATCTAAAAATTCATATATAAAAATACCACATTGTATATTTCAGAGCAAGCATTTCAGTTTACTTTGGTAACTTTTATCTGATAAAATAATGCAGTGGTTTGGCTGTTACTGCCTGACTTAAGTATAGTTCCGGAAACATAAGGCTGAACAGCTCCTTCCCGTGAACTGTACTTTAATTATGGTATGGGCTGCTTGATTTTAAATGCTTCCTACTACAATAGGAAATTTATAGGGCATATGTAGAAGAAAAAAGGTGGTGTTATTTTGCTTTTTTTGAGGCAATTTGCTTCTTTCTACTTTTTCTTCTTTCCTAATTCTAAAAGGAGTTCAGTAAATCAAAGAGAAAGATGGTTTCACAATTGACATCATTGGTAGCAGAAATAAAAATCTATCAATACATCACTAGCTGAATTTTATACAATTATCATGACTATTATTCTCCCAGGGCAATTAAACAATCCCAAACTGGATTATTGAATCATATAGGCAAATAACAACACCCAAATTCAGAATTCATTACGAATAATTACACTAGCAAAAAGGCAGAAAAGAATGCTCTAATAGAGGCATTGCTGTCTATAGCAAGTGTGAGTTTATAACATCTTGTTTTACTCATGTCAGGCATTAGGCAATTACTGATTAATAGATTTGTTATTAGACACTAGGCCTTATTGTTCACTGCTGTTCTTATACGCAGATTTCTTACATTTAATATGAGTATGACCAAAATCTGCTTACTTCTGTTCATGGAACAGGATTAGGTTCATAAAACAGCTGGAATTCCTAGAACACCTTACTAAATAATAAGATTAATTAATTAAGATTAATGAGTAAAATATTATTGGAAACTGAAAATATCTGGATATAGTATGATATCCAGTTTATATGTATATTTCTGGATATAGGATATTAAGCTAGGGCTCTATGGTAAAAAGTTGTTTTGAAAGAAACTTTGTGGATATTGTGGCCAAAATCCATCTCCTGTAACAAGCCCTACTAAAAATCCAGATTTGGTGTATGCCAGATATTTGGATAGCATGCTAAATGGAGTGACTCTGAAGTGAGGTTGTCAATCCATAGCTAGGCACCAAAAAAAATGGATCAGTTCCCTCCAGGAGAAGTTTGTAAAACATCTGCAACAGGGGTGGGACTGGTCCCCTCATCACTGAATAAACACTCTTCGTCTGAGTCCCTAAACATTCTCTAATGGAGTGATGCTTTACAATTAAAAAAAGTGCCAAATTTATAAAACCATTTACACAGAAGCAAAGACTGCCTGAAACAAAACAACACATCCATGGAGCTTTGAGGTCTCATCTATGGAGACCAGTTGTGTTTCAGGGTCTCTTGTTCTTCCTGAAAAAGCTTTTCCACAGGGATGATTTTAGATTGTGATAGTTAGACATTGAAGCCCGAAAATTTTTGCCATACCATTTAGCTTTCTGTAGCCCGAGTCCAAAAATGTTAATGCTCCTGCTTTGGCACTGATACTTAATAATATAAGTGAGCAGAATTAAACACAGTTGTGTGTGCTGTGCCCTTAAACCTTTGGCTGTGAAAATGTGTTCATTTTTGCTCTGTATAAACGATGTGCTATATGCATTTTGTTAGAGAAAGACAGGCAAAATAATACTCAGATTTTAAACAATTTCAGATGATTTTTGCTTAGAAGAAAAGTGCATTTGTCTTGAAAAATGGAAGGTGCTGAGGAGTGCTTTTGACAGAAACTGCTTCACGGAAACTCTCAGATGCTGACACACTGACCTGCAGTGCTTGGCTGCAGGTACTGAAATCCCCATTTGAATTTTCCCCTCTAAGCATTCATGCCTGCAAGCAGCTGAAATGCCCCTCAGGGGCTGCCAGCACAATCTCCTTCTGACAGGACATCAGACCATCCCCAAAACCACCAAGATCCCATGCACTCCCTGAGGGTGGTCCTGAGCTGGAAGGCTGCAGGGTCCAGGGATAGCAGCGTGGGGAACCCCCCTCATCCTGGGACACTGGCCATTGGGAATAAAAAGGCCAGGTGGGATCTTTCTGGTCAGTTCCTGGGTCTTGCAGATTGGTCAACTCACTGATGATATACTAGCAGGAAATCTTCTTTGGCAATTTTTTCTTTCTGGTGTTCATAGTTTGCCAGCCCATGATGGCAATTTAGATTGAGCAAAAAAATAAGCTGAAACCAATTTATCACTGGAATCACTGGAATCTCTGGAATATTATATTATAGCAAAACAAACAAAAAAAACAATATTAGTAGGAAAATTATTTTAGTTGCAATGGCCTGCAGGTACTGCAGAACTAGAAGACTTGTGTTTTGGGTTGGGATGTCTTTCTCCCAGCAGGAAATGTTGCCACAAAAATGGGAAAGAGATTGTGGGTCATGTTCTGTGAAACAAACTTCCATTCTGGTTGTAATAGCTCAACAAACAGCACAGACAGCACAGAGGGCCAGAAGAGCAGCCTGGGAAGTGGTTTGGGAACTTCTGAGATATGTGAATGCACTTGCAATTACTGTGTGAGTAAGGCAACCAACAGACATCACTAAGCATTTATTGACATGACTAGAGAAAACCCATCTCCTCTGTCTTTCTAGAGGTTTTCTCCCCATAGTTGGAAGCTTAAAGGTTGTACATGACATTTACATGCCAGCCATTAGGGTGAAATGTCTCATACTATTAAAGCCATAGCACTGAAATTATTGGCTAAGTGGTGTCTTGGCTGTAAAATTGGGTAAGCAATAAAAAATAAGATCCATGACTACTTTATTCATGAATCATTGCTTAGCACTAATAATGCTTATTAATGAAAAAGTATAATATCAAGCCATCTGGTAAGAAAAGGTATATTTCAAAGGATTAATAAGCTACAAGTTATTCCTCTGAAAAAAAATACAACAGATGAGGTACTGATGGTTTTTCACAAAAGATTCATAATTTAGCTCTGTTCAATGGCTGCTATTGAAATTCTGGCAGGACCTCAGTTTTCTTTTGCAACGCTGGGGAAGAATTAATGTTGGAATCTGCTGGCAGAACAAATCACAGCAATGCATTTGATGTATTTTTCAAAAGCATTCGCTTTAATATAGGAATCTTTCTATCTGACATAGCTTAGTGAGTGAATGGTAATTAAAGGTAATCATTCAACTCATTTAGTGTAATTTTTTAAAAATTCTTTTTCCAACTGAAAAATAGGCCTGCTGTAAAAGGGAATGATTCTACACTAGCTTGCTTTTGATAAAGCAATAATAAGAGACATAACAAAATGCTGTGATGAAAACAAAGTCACAGCTCAGAGCCTTTTCTTACAGCTTTTCTTGCAGCTGTGGCCCAAATTATAGGACTTTTCCACAACTTAACTCTGGCTCTAATTTACAAAAGGTAGTTTTACCATGGACATCTGGAAATATGTGATTTTTCTTTCATCATATTGATTTATATGACTGTAATTATGACTATCATGGTGTCTGGGAAAAATACTAGTTTTCCTGTTACCTGCTTGGACTTGTTATGTTGTGCAAACTCCTGTAGGGCTTTTTCCAAAAAAAAAGCACATCTGCATCCTGACTCCTTTATCCTGTTGTCCTGTCTGGTCTATCCTGAGCACGCAGGAGCTGAGGCACAGAGGGACAGGCAAAGGTGCTAGGCTGCCTGTGATGGTGTCATCATGGGTCACCATGGGAAGCCTGGTTGGATGAACACTTCAGATGTTTCTTTGTAAAACTGTAAACCCTTCCACCCCTCTGAAATCAGGGCCAAAGAAGAGAGTGGCTCCCTCAAGTTGTTCACCTATTCATAGCCTTGAGCAGATCCAAACATCCCCAGGCTCTCCAACACTTGAATTCTAGATCCTGATCTGGACACACCTTTTGCATTTTGGGCTCATTTCTTAGTAAGCAGAAGCAGTGGTACCCCACTGATCCAACATTCACAGCTACTGTCAAAGCGGCGTTAAAACACAGAAAAGACAACTCCCCAGTGCAGTTGAATTCCCAAAGAAGGGACTTTTTGGAAGTAGCTAAGGAAGACTTTCAGATGTCCCAGTCTTTTGGACCAGCTTGCTAATAATTTCTTTTCATCATTAAACTCAGCAAGGATCATTAACACAGTAACTGGCTCACCTTCACCAGTGTAAAAAGCTGTCCTGTAAAAATCATATTGAATTCTCTGAAGATTCAGGACGATAACAATCTCTTAAGCTGTGAATCTGTAATCTTTGTTGTCTTTAAATCAAGAAAGACCACTATCAGAAAAGGTTGCTCTGGGACTATTTGGGGAAACTGGTGCAGAAATTGGGGTAGGCATAGAGCCTTCACTTCTTACAGGAAGCAAACCACTCTGCTGTGCAAGCAGGGTTTATTTGTTTTAATTGGCATGTTTGCATGGTTGGCATGAAAGGGCATGATGTGGGTTAATTTTCAGTCTGTCTTCCTGTGAAAATGAGATTCATACGGCTTTGCTGTTTCCATCAACATACATTTTGACTGGTTTTCTTCTGGGCTTTGATGCAGATCTATAAAGTTTCTATGAGCTGGATGACAACACCTAGCTACTGGATGAGAAAGATATTACTGCCCCTAATGAGGGAAAAGAATCTATGAGTGTCTCCCTTTTATGAAACGCCACAGAATCTTGATGTGGGACACTGTGTGACCCTTGGGAAGGCAGGGTCACTGCTACATCCACTGCTCAGAGAGCAGCCTGCTTCTTTGGGTAATATTTAATGCTATGTTAATAAGTTCTATTTGCAAATCATTTGAGCCTTAAACCTAGGGAACTGGGAGCGGCTGGAGACTTGTACAGAGCCACTTGTCTGGGCAATGTCCTCCCATGGGTAGGACTTTATCACCAGGGGCATGAGCAGAAGATGCTACCTGTGCCTTCTGTGCTCTGACAGTTTTCTAAATCAGTTTCTCCATGCCAGTTGTTGATATATAGCCCAGGTTGCTACAGAAGCACAGCCATGCAATAATTGCTATTTGTGCAACCACTTTGGTTTCTGCAGACCCACGCCTTGTCAAAACAATTTTTCAAGATACATATTTCAAGCAAGTCCACGATGGAGAAAGTTCCCAAAGATCATTCATTTCCTATAACGTAATTTAATTGGTAAATCATCTATGGTAAAAAAAAAAAAAAANGTCCTAACAAAATTCCTCAAGCAAGGAATGGAATTCTCACCTTCCTAGAGACCAAAGGCATGAATACTGTGGGACCTGCAAATGCTGTTGCACACTGTTTCCCTGTTTTTTACATGTGTGAAATACATAAACTAAGTGGAAAGGGACTGTTTAAAGTGGCTAAGGGCATCCATTAACTTGCCAAGTATATTTATAGCACATCAAAAAATGGTTGCTAGGATAACTACAATGTTTATTGGCAGAATATGAGGAGAGAATTTTATAAAATGTTTGCTTCTGGACAATAAAAAGGAGGAAAGGGTAATGATTGTGCTTCTAAATGTCTGTAACCCAAAAGCTTGCTCAGTCCCAAATTCCAGCCCATTCCCAATGTTATGTAAATGTCATGCGCCCCATGTCTGAGTAGAAGTCAAGCTAAGGACACATGACATCTGCTCCAGATGAAAGTGATTCATGCTCACAATGTAATTCCACATATATGGCAACTTCCTCAACTTTTTTTCAGTTACCAAGAAATTATTTGGGGCATATGGAGAAGAATGTCAGTGTAACAGTAGCAGCTTGTAAAGAGAGTTTGGACTTCAAATCCCTCTCATGAAGGTGAGGGTTAAAAACTCAGTTACTACCCTCTTGTAAATAATTATTAATTTGTCACACACACAGGTACATGAGAGATTTTCTTATGCTGAACTGTATATTCAAAAATGTGACTTTTTGTATATTTCTTGGGCAAAAATTCTACCAGTTTTAAGGGGAAGAAATGCCACAGCACTGCTCAGTCACAGTGCTCTTCAGCTTAATGCTTCTCAACCACATGGAAATCCAGTCAACTGGTACAGTGCTCTGCAACTTGGCTTCCCACCAGGTAAAGGACACACTCCCCCAACACACAACCTTGCTGTAATCAGAGCCTGCATATTTTACACCTTTTATGTTACTGCAGTAGTTAAATCTATTCAGTCTTTCCTTTGGCACCAGTGTCAGTTAATCTGGAGACATAAATTCATAGGGGCTCAATGCTCATCTAATAAAAAGTTAGTCTCTGCCCCAGTAGCTTTACTGCATCATCAGTTTTCCTAAAAGACATGAATTTTTCAACAGCTTGTGAAAAGTTGTGAACAGAGCCTTAATTAAAACCACATTCAGCAAAAAGGTATCTTACATTATGAGCGAAGGAAAGATCTGGGTAATATTAAGCAGCTGTTAAAATAAACAATTAAGTCAAGCTAATTGTTATTACTGGCAGCCTCAATGACAGATGAGCAGTGAAATGCTTGACTGAACAGGCCTTTGGTCAAACAACTGATGTTGCATAGCTGTTCTGCAGTAGGCTCCTGACCTCCATTGAATACAGAGATGTAATACTGACAGTCAGATAAACAGTGGAATTTGTATGAGTATCAAAAGCATTGTCCTTCCTCCTGTTCTTACTGAAACATACTGGCTGGCTGAATTAAGACTTGAGAAACTTTAATGAGAGTTCATAGGTTTGAGGGATGGGAACCACAAAGGCAGCCTGATCTCCCGACACAGATTCACAACTTCTTCCAGTAATTCCCATTCAATAACTCGTGGCTGAATTGGAATGATCAATAAAATCATGGAATTGGAATGATCTATAAAATCATTTAGTCATGATTTTATAGATACCAGGGATGGATTTTCTGCATATTTTCCCAGAAGTTCTAAAGATTCTGAAAGCTTCAAAACACAGGTTGCAAAGCCAACATAAGAATTTCTTGCCTTCCCTTCCCTTCCCAGCCTCTGGCTACTTCTGCTCACTGTGATGTTGCTCCCTCACTTGCGACAGTGCAACCCTTTGTAGACCCACACTATAAAACAGATTGCTGTAATGATTAAAAAAGCCCATGGGAAACTCTCAATTTGACTTAATTACAGAAGAAACATTTTGTTAACTGCCTCCTTACAGGCTGAGACATTGCTGCAAACTTGATTTAGTCTTGTTCCACGTGATTTGCAGTTATTTACATCGAAGGCATGTATAAAATGCCACCTTTCTGCTGTGGAAAGGCTTTACAACCACAACAGCTGTACTGCTCTCACTTACTCACTGAGAAGAGAGGGAGGAAGTTTTGTTGTAATTGTCAATTAACAAATTAGTGGAAGGGTGAAAATTGCACATAATCATTTAAGCACCAGGACAAGAACATGAGATCTCTGATTTAGAAAATGAATTTTATGGCAAGTCATAAGCAAAGTATTTCAGTCAATATCTCACTTTGCTTTTTAGTTTAGAATTGGGGGTTCTGGTGCCTTTCCTTGGCAAGCCTTCTCTGTTGACACCCTAGGAGGGTTTTTGAGGCTTGTAGGAATCTAAGGAAGAGTAATTTCCTTACAGAGTCAGCCACAGGATTATTTTTCAGCATTTGAGCCTACCTGGGAGGCCAGAGGTTGACAACCAGTTCCAAAAAAAACCAGGCCTCCTTTTTCCCTTAGAGCTCTGTGTAACTTCTGCAGTTGGAGGACTTTCATGTCAGCTGATCTGGCAATCATGCCTGGTAGTAAAAGGTCCAAAGGAAGCATCTTTTGCTTCAATCTCAGCCAGCATGATGATGAGATACCTGCACTGCCTCCATACAGCCTCACACATACAGCTGTTCATTGGGAACACCCTTGTGTACATGGGAAACAGGTTGTCTTCAGCACACCAAGACACAGGGATTTACTCTTAGAGAAACCTAGCCTCTTATGGAATTCTGTCTCTTTCACACCTCCAGTCAATGAGGACTTCTTTGTCCCCATGTCCCTGGAGGCATTTACTGCATCCACACCCCATGGCTGAAGAGATGGAAAGTGAACTTTCATGTGTTGGGGCTGGTTTTGCTCTGAGAGGTGCTCATATACATGGTGATGGGCATGTTGGAGGAACTGAATAGAACAGAATATGCTGCCAGCTCTGTTTGAAATCTCTTTCTTCCCAGTGAGGTGGTTCTGATTGTGCCTTCATCCTGTGCAAAGACATTATCATTCATTTAATACAGCTTAAAGTGCAAAGATAAGAGAATGGTCTCTGTGTGGGGGACTCATCTAAGGCTGCAGTTCATTTCTGAACTGGTCAGCAAACAAGAGCAGTTACAGGAGGGAATAAGAGTGAACAATGTAGACCAAGCCTGATGAGATCTATGGATAAATCATTCTCTTTTCTAATCTCTTCCTTTAAAGAAAAAAAGAAAGGAATAAGACTGGAAGTAAAG
>VZTN01003845.1:108467-177293 GCA_013400515.1 Erpornis zantholeuca
AGGAGGATTTTCAGCTTCTCAAGAGATAAGGAAGTTTGATAACATTATGGAGAGCTAGAATTTTCCTCCTTTTCCTGAGGAATTTGGCATTAAAAATGAAGCAATGGGTTTACAATATCTTGGTAGCCCCCCAGCAGCAAGGAAGTCAAAACAAAGCCACAGAAAAGCAGATGTACTGGCTGTATCTGCTTTTTATTCCATTATATCACACTCATGCAAACTATTCTNAACTATTTTTGTTCCTTTTCTACCAACACAGGTTTTCAGATTTTCTAGCATTCATGAGCATCTTTGAATGAACGCTTATTCACACAGATGCATGTTTTTTAACATAACCATTATCACATACATAGCTGCCAGAAGAATTAGTGAGGAAGTGCATATAGGAGTCCTTAAGTATGTTGATTTTCTACCCAGCTAATTAATCTAAACACCTTGTCCAGTTCCTAAGGGAGAAAAAACCTAAAACCAAGACAGCTGGTGCCTGTCTCAGTCTGTGTAAGGATACAAAACCAGGAAGCAGAAAAGCAGGGATGCTCCCTTTTCACTTGAACTTGTGGTTACTGGTTATTAGTCTGGTGCCTGGAGCTGGAAGAGTTTAAGAATTCATTCAGCTTTGGAATATCACCTAGCAACAGTGTCTGGGAAACCACTGCTCTCAGGGTTTTTTCCACTTTATTTTGGTTTTCAAATACAAAGCAAGAGTGTGCAAGGCCTCACATGAGATCAAAATCTAAGGAAATCAAAATTCAGCATCCACCTAGGACTGTAACAGGATCCATAAAAATAGGCTGCCTTAGACTACTCAAATTATATACAGAAATTATATTCCCCAAACATTTGTGAAGATAAAGTCAGTTTCACTTAAAAGTTCACTGGAAGTTAGTGGTGGGTGCACACAACGTGAAATCAGACTTGATTTAAAAAATGCTTTGACAGGAAAAAATGCATCCAGGCATCTTCCAGAACCGTGCTGGCATTATACTTCTGCAGAAACAGAGGGTCACTGTAAAGCAAAATTAAATTATTTGAACTGGAATTTGACCAGGACATGTTTTAAGATCTGATTTATGGAGAGATGCCTCCACCTGAATTAAGATGCAAGCAAGATCATATGCCAAACTCAATATTATGCATTTTATTTAACAGTATAATGTGAGGTAGAGAGACAGAAAGAAGTAGAAAAGAGAGAAGAGATGGTGGGAGATTGAGATTAAGCAGAANTCAAGTTCCCATCAGGTGGATTAACTGTACAGTCCAAGTTCCGTGAATCCACGGAGGCATATTGGGGTGGGGGGAATTGGGTGGGAGAGGGGTTGGAAAGCACTTGGTGGTTGCAGATGCCATCTGTCCCATAACTTGGGTGACCTCTGTTTTACCAGCAATAAGGATATGAGCAGTTTTCCCTCCACAGTTTATCACAGTAGGAACCCTTGAGTGGATGCATTCCCCACAGAGTGCTAGCCAGACCTCACCAGGCCTGGAGCCAAAGCCATGCTGCTGCTCCATTCCATGCTAATCTCATGGCAAAGTCCTTCTCTAGTCTTAACAGTATTTGAGACAAGCAATTGGGGAGTCTTTACAACATCCTTATAACAAGTGAACTTCTACTGCAAAAAATATTACTGTTTTGAGACCTAATCCTAAACATCCTGCAGAAAGTTTTGGGGATGGGGATGGATTTTTTGTTGTCTCCCTTCACTTGTTCTAACAACCACTGGATTAAAAAAAAAATCTCTCATTTAGATTTCATTTAAAAAACAGATCAGAGCACTCCCTCACTAGGCCATTGTCCTGTAGGCTGCTGGAGGAATGATGGTCTATATCTATCACATCAGGATCTTCATGTGAGCATGATGAGAATATATAGAGCAAATATTTGGTGCATTTTTCCAGTTCTCAAAGCTTTAATCTTGCTTCTGTGAAAGAAGTAGGCCGCATATTGTGAATGTCTCATCATTATCCCATGGGGACAAAATGTGTAACACTGTGTTTTGACTTGTATGCCTGTAGGAGTTTCTCTCTACTTCTCTTTCTCTCTTTCACATACACAGGCAATATTTATTCTTCAAATAACCTGATGTATTAGAGGGGTGTTAAAACTACTGTGATCCAAAGAAGCAGTAATGAATTTGTCTGTATTGTTTATGTGGCATATTATCATAATGAATTTTTCAATTAAATGTAGTAATGATAGCACATTGACAAATGAAATGCTTAGGCAAATAAAGAGGCACTTTGAAATGTAGAAATATTTGGAGTCAGCTGAGGGAGAATAAACAATTCTAAAGTATAGGTTTGTGAGAAAGAGAGTAACTGGATCTTCTTGCTCAGAAAAGTCCCCTCTCCAAACCCACTTTAATGAACTCCAAACACACTGGGACATAAAGTGCTTGCTGCCACGGGTTCAAGTGAAATCAAATTCAAGTCATAGTCTCCAGATCAGAAAGGAGAAGCTAATGGTCAGTCAGTGGAATGTGATAAAACACATGGAAGATTAGAGCATTAACCTTCAAAACTGTGGACAGACGTAGCAAAATAAAGAGACAGTCTTTCCATTTACCTTTTGGTTATGACAGCTTGGCACATTTATTCACATACAGGCAGGGCAGGGAGGCCTCCCTTGGTGCAGAATAAAGACAGTGGTGCCATCTTCCTTTTGTGAACTGGGCAAACAACCATGAGTTTTGTCCACACTGACACAGCCATGCTAGCGACGATCCCACAGTGGTGCCCAGACCCTCTGCCAAATCATCATCTTCCATCAGAATGCCTACATGCCATGTATCCTTCTCTCCCCAAAATTAAACTGCATGCAAACAGTAAACTTTATACACAAGAAACCACAGCAATATTTAAGATAAGTAAGCCTTCAAATACAGGATTTTTCTTCTCCAGCTCGACTTGCCTGTGGTTTAGACAGCTCTACTTGAGCTTATGGCCCTCGGTTCCTAGTGCCATCAATAGCGAGAAATAAACACTTTTATTGCTCCTTACTAGGCAACTACTTTAAACTGAAATTAGTTGTATCTAAAAGTGCCTTTTTTCCTGTTTTAATTATAAAAGATTAGGTAACTAACTCAGGTGTATATATATAGAAAACCAAAACAATGGCATGTAGTCACATGTTGGCATTATTTTGGGTGTATCTAAAGCATTTAATATAATTTTTAGAGGTACCTGAGGCCCAGGTTATCTGAGGTACCTGGGTTCCTATTTGCCTCTTTAGCCACTTTCAACATCTATGCATATGTATATATCAGAAACCCTTGTCTGATCCTGAGAGTTGAGCTCTGACTTCACTGAATCTCCAGATCTCCTGAGGTCAATGAGTGAGGTGGGTATAGAGGGAATGCTGGGTTATGCCTATAATACTTATTGTTTCTCACCTTTCTTTACTCCTATGTAGCTAGGGATCATGTGGCAAACAGATTTTCTAATCATATACTATTTTCCACAATGGCCCTTGGCCTCTGCTTTGCTGGTCCAAAAAACACAAACCATGTTTATTTTAACATCTCCAGAATATAAACCATTTCAAAAATATGAAGATAGAGAGGGGGTATCACCCTCTAAATAGAAGAGTAATAAATATCCAATGACACTAGAAGGCTTTTTGCAGATACCAGGGGGAGTCCAATCTCACTGGGCTGGATTGCAAAACAGTAACTCCTTTAAGCTGAAAGAAAGAGAAGTAAATAAATCATCCTGGTGGTATTTATTTGCTTGGAGCATTTCTCTCAGCTGCATCCTTCTCCTTCAGTATGTTACTTTGTCAGCTTCCTGCGTTTATTATCAGAATCTCATGGAGGAGTCAAGTCAAGGAGGCAAAACATAGGATAGAGCCCCTGGCCTTGTTTATACCATGTTTCCACTGACAAAAAAGTGGAGGGTGTTTTTGCTCTGGAAGGTCAAGCTCATGTTAGTTGTTGTGTAAAACCATGGTGACCAGGTCTAACATCCCGACACTGAATCTCTCCTTTGCCATGAGAAATTTTGCAAGAAAGGCTCTGATGCAAAAAGTCCTACTTAATGGAAGAGCCATCTTGTGTCCTTACAATAGTCTTCCTAAGGGGATAAGTGTGTCCTGTCATTCAGCAACCAGTTTTTTTTTCTCTGAGTCTTGCTCCAGAGCTTTCCACCTGAGAAAGGCCTCAGGGAAGGCCTGTTGTTTTCTGAGAGGTAATTTGAATAAGACAACCGCAAGCAGAGAAATTACATGCAATAATGTAATTATGGTGTGTTAGTTGTCTTTTTACCAGAACAAATTAAGCAACAGAAACTCCCATGCTTTTGTTTTAGAGAAAGTCAAGATGATTAGTTCTCTGAGCTTTCCAGGCCCCCTTCTCCACTTTTGCATAGTCTGTGTGCCACAAGTACTGCTAAAATATAATTGCTTTGACTCAGGTAGAGATGATATTTTACTGACTTCAGAGATGAGAGAAGGGTATGGGAGAGAAGAGTATGGTCTCTGGGTGCAGATGCAGGGGAGACAAAGGATAAAGGGGAAGCAAAATACATCCTCCTCCCTCAGAGGTTACAGCACAACTGCTGCCCAGGCATCTCTGGATGGAGAGGAGAAGGGAGAAAGATATCTATTATTTTTCCCCCTTGTTAGATGAGGATAATATCTCCTTTGAGTATTTCCTATGGAGGTTTGCATGCTGCACACTGTATTTTATCAGGTATGACTCTAAAGGCGCAGCACATATCTTGCAAAAGTTTTGTTCAGCCACGGCTGCTTGAACTTGTGTGCTGATTATTTTTTGGGGACAAAGAGGATTAGAGTGGATAAAATCTTGCATTTCTGTAGGATCATTCTTGAAGGACCAAAAAGACATTAATTAAGCTTTCCAATAGACCTGCGCATAGTGAAGTAAAATCCAGTAGAAGGAGATTAAAGGTACCCTTTTCAAATTTGCTTCCCAAACCATCTTTACTTACAGTAGCTTTATGCATTCACATTTTAAAACATTTTGCAGACTTTTACCTGTCCATGCAAGGAGGCTACAGCTGCCCCAAAAAACATCTCAGCAATACAACTTCTGGGCCACAACCACAAAAAATGCCTCTTCCCTCTTACAAAAGTTATTCCAAGCCAGAGAGAAGTTTATTGGTAACTGAAAATCCACCTTGAAAATATCCTATTTTGAACTTACTTCTAGGAAGGTTTATTTAAAGTTTCAGAGGAATGTGCCAGTGCTTATTTTAGAAGCTCATTCCTTTCCCTCTTTCTGGCTAAATAGGACTTTTGTCTTGAGCAACACAGTCCTCAGGCAGGGGGCTTGGGGGCTAGTGAATCCCAACCAAAGGTATGTGCTTATCTAGCTGGTGAAATACTTTTGGCAGGAGCATTCCCTTGACCTGCTGTATAAAGTGCCAAGACCATATCTTGGGCAGACAGGCACCCCTGACCCCTTGTGTGTTGTGGGTGGGAGAAAGAGAAAACATAACAGGTAATGGTTCACGTACAACTAGGCCTGAAAGGCCTCATTGATTTTACATTCTTCTTAATCAAACTGGCATATGTGAAAAGAACATGATAAACCCACTCTTCATAGTGTTCTTTTTTTCCATGGTTACAGTGATCTAATCCTCCATGAGCTCAGTTAAACATGTTGCATAATATTTGGCTGCCCATTTCAAAGTATGTAGCTATTATACTAGTTTCTATGTAATTTATTTCTGGTCTTTCACTAGCATTAGGTAAGGAAGAGGCTCAGTTTTCCACGCTAAAAGTAATTGTTTCCCATGGAAGTGTCCACTTTCTGTTTGATTCCCTTCAATCTCATGGAATTACAAACCTGTAGGATTAAAGAATTTTCTAACTCTAATTAATATGTCTGATTATTAAATGAATTTATATAGAAACTAAGATTAAAAACATTTAAATGCATTTCCATTAGTATCAATGCAATGGAAAAATAAGGGAAAATAAGATGGAGCTTAGAGAAGATGCTTCAAAATTTATTTATCATATTTTCAAATTGCTGAAGACTAATGTTACCGTATGTCCAGATTTTGCAATCCCCTTTCTTTCAGTCTAGAAACAGGGGTTTTTTTCTGCATTTGCTTGTAATTTCTAGCATTATTTGATACAATAATAAAAAACGTTTCAAGCAGATACTACTAAGCAGACCATGTGGAAATCACTGACTTGTTAATGAGTTATATCTCGTATAAGTAACTATCAGCAACTATGTGAACATGGATTTTTTATATAAATATATATATACACATACACACATGCTATATCAGAAAATCTGCACAATGACACAGCTGCCCTAGTGAAGAGAAGTTACCTTGTTGATGCCAAGGGAACTCACTGGGCTTTTCATTCCATGGCCTGACTTTTAATGGGATAAACTTCTGCTGCTGGCTTTGCTGCTGATTGGCCCTGATTGCTCAGACAGCCCAGCAGTGCTGTCACTTGTGCACACATCCACGGCAGTGGCACTAGTGTCACACTGCACATCCAGCCCCATCTGACCCGGGACCTGCTGCCCACGCTGGGATCTCCTGAATGTTTGACTCTGCAGCAGCCTGGCCAGAGCTGCTGCTGTGCTCAGCTGTGCCCGAGGGCTGCAAGGCATTCACCCATAAAGTCTAGACAAAGGTAGAAAATCCTAAAAATCTGCTCTGACAGGATTTTCATTTAGATAAAGGAGACCAGTCCAGGAGACTTTGGCTTCCAGTCACATTAGGAAAATTTTGCTTTTACTAATACAGCTTGTTTCATTTAAAGGGTAAAATGATTTTACTATATCAGTGCAAAGCAATCCTACTTGTGAAACAGACTAAGTGTACTTCATTCCCATAATATACAGGAACTCCTACACCAGTAAAGCATTTCCAGTTTAAGGACAGCCTGTGTTTTCAGTCATTCACCTCAAAAATGGCAGAAAACATCTCTAAAAAGGAATATGGTGAGAATTCTGTCATCAGAAAATGAGCAGTGCTTTCAGATCATCACAGAGAAAGTCCAATTGCATAAAGGATTATATATCAATATTATATAGTCTCTTTCAAGGGTTTATGGCTTTATAAAAGCATGGAATGAAAAATGGTTCTGGCTTGCAAACAAAAAGTGACTTCTTTCAGTGTTTGAAAATGGTGCTTTACTAATTTGTTAAAAACCAAACATAAATCCATGTAATACCTATGAGACACATATTTCTCAGCTAAAAAATTGTAAAGAGCATTTCTAATTGTCATCACGATTTTGCAGATTTTCTTCTGTCATATTAGACCAGCTCTTCACATATTTCCCAGTTTCCCAGTATTGTGTTTACATATGGCATGTACAAGTTCTTTATGAACACGGAAATTCAGGAAAACAACATACATCTCTTTAAATAAAAGAGACAGATCAGAATAAAATACATAATTATTTATTTAAAGCCTAAAAACCAAATCAGTAATTTATTTTCATGACCACAGGCTGCCATATGACATTTGTTTTGTAAGATGACTCATATATTTGGACTTTATAGCAAGCCATGAATGTCCTGCCTGGCATAGAATTTTCTACCTGTTGCAACTGCTGTTGAAAGTATTTCCAATCTCCAATAGCTTTTAAAAGTTGTAATTACCTGAAAGATCCCAAGTGAAGAGCAAGGTGAAAGAATGGGAGAGATCACTGACTATGGTTGGCAATTTTCCTGCTATTGGCAAGACCAAATACAGTCAAGAAATAACAACATTTTTACAGAGAGTAACTCAGATTGTGCCTAAGGATGTCAAATTATGGCCATTGCATATTGAAAGATCCAAAGTGTGACTCTGTTTTCTTCCTGAGATACTTGTGGGCTCTTGCACTCCCTCTGCCATGCTCCAGGGCAGCATTAGCAGCAGTGCCAGACCTGCAGCCACCACTGCAGGTTTGCCTGTGGGCCACCAAGGAAGCAAACCCTCAGCCTCTTGTACCCACTGGAGAGGAAGCAGGAGACTGCTCCTGTCCTGATCACTGCTACTGTCCCTGGGTGCCTGCCTGCCACACATTTCCTACATTTCGCTCTTGGAGCTGGATTGCTGCCTCGCTGGCATGAAGGACACATATCTGACCATGCAACTAGGCTTGTGCTGGGTGTAGGTGGTGCCAGCAGGACATTGCAACTCACCCCTTTAGTAAACGCAGTATCTGTGGGCCTAGGGGGGTTCATGAACAGCTGAAGGACAGTTTCAGCCTCCATTAGCCCTAGGCACTGGATTACAGTGTTTTTTAAGGCCCTGCTCTTCTCTGTACTAGCAGCGACTTTCAGTTTGAAAAGAAGTCTGTTGTCAGACACTCTAATCCATTCAACAAGAACAAACTCACCTGGTTAAGCCCAGCTACATAAACAGATTAGGCAGCTGTCATGCACCAACAGGCATTGTATAATATGAGATGACATGATATGATAAACAGCATACATATTGTTTGGAAATTTCTATCTCTTTAGGTTGAGATGAAATACTTATGGAACACACAAAGGCTGACTTTTATTTGACCATTGTCTCTGTTTCTCCAGGACAAACACTCATTCACTAATTGGTCACACATGTTCCATTCATTCAAGCTTCATGCACACCTTGTTCACTATGGGTCAAATTCTCTTCTCAGCTGCTTTCTTTGCAGAACATTGGAAATCAATGGACGTGGAAGTGATTCACAAGCAATGAAAACAGAGACGTGGGGTTTTTTCTGGAAAAAGGCTTTTGGGATTATAAGCATGAATTTCAGCAGAATTTGGGCTATGATACAATGACTTTTCAAGAGGATTTCAGAAAAATGGATCTACATCCTCTTGCCATATGCTTTCTGCTATGAACATCTGGTTCCAGTGAGATCTCACTGTGGGATATTTTGTAAGGCAAAAATGTATTAAGTGACTTTTGCTCAGAGAAAGGCTTGGTCACAGACCCTTTATCCTCAGTGTTATTTGTAAGTGAGGCTCCAGTCTGTACACGACACGTCTGGGCATAATTAAATATCTGCAACCAACCAGGAGGCATTGATCTTAGCAGGAATAACAGGCAGGCTGCAGACAGACATATTGGACTTTGTTGTGAGACCTGGGTGAGATGGAGCAACTCAGAAGAGAGCCCATGGAAGAGAAAATAGCATAATATATCATGTGCTAATGGTATAATTTTTTTTGCTTACTTAGCCAGTCATTCTTTCCTCTGAAAGTGTAGCCGTTGGCAATTAAAGCAAGGCAAAAATACAATTTTTCCTTAAGCAGTCACTGAAATTTAAACCTGTTCATTGACAAAAGTTATTCATGACCTCTGGTAATTTCTAACTTAATGGACTGAAACTTGAGGGTTTATATGTCTTCTTTCAAAAATAATATGTATTCTGGATGTATACACATAATGAATATACATTATTGTAGCTCCAGTTTGAAGGTCTTGAATTCCATAAGTGGCTAATGATTCTTCCTTTAAGAAATTAGATGTCCACTATTTTTGGAATCTTAAAGCCTTCTGAGGAAAATCAAGTTGAATACTCAGAATATGAGATTCTCACAGTATAGGTTCTCTTTTATGAGCTTTTGCCTCTCATCATCTGGCAATTAACTTCTTGCATTGTCTGTATAGATGAGTGTCTCAGGTTTGCTCAGTCACTCTGAGCAGCTTTTACCCAAGTGATAGAGAAGGTGACTCATCACTGTGCCTTCGAGCTCATTTCCACATAAAATCATTTCATACAAAACCTATGGAATGGGCAAGTCAATTAGTATTTAAATCAAATAAGAGCACCCTGACGCCATTTTTTCTATCCAAAACAGCTGAATGTGTGCTGTTCACGATGGAATGAATAAGGAAAGTAGATGGGAAGAATGGGGAAACTACAGAATCTGTTTGGTAGAAGTTTCCTGGAAAGGCAGATGCTCCCTGTGGGGCAGAGGGCTATAAAATATCCTGAGAAGGAAGGTTTGCAGTGGGGAGGGCTGAAACTAGGCAAGTGGCAGAAATGTTTGTCCAAGCTGGGCATTAGCATACTCAAGCAGCAGAGTGGCCAAAAATGGGAATTTTCTGGGATTCAGAGCCCGAGAAGACTGAGATGTGGGGGTACAGTGGAGAAATCAGATAAACAGTCAGACAAAGCTTGGACTGCTTAGGTTGGGAAGCCCTGGGAAAGTGTTCAGGTTGTCAGGTATGCAGGAGGCACAAGCAATGAGGAAAAGTTTCAGGAGTGGATCCTACTCATGTAATTGGGCCTGGAGCACAAGTTTGGTTTTCAAAAGAATCATAGTACTTAATCCAGTAGTTTTTCTAACAGAGATAAACGACTTAAGATTTTGAAACCAGGCTGACCAAGTCTATGCATCCCTCCATATGCCCAGAGATGTCCAGGGTGAAAAGAGGTTCTGGTAGCACATCTTTTGTGAAAGTCAGACAACTCTAAAAAATTTCCTCCATGATGCACCTTAACTGGATTTCTGTAACTTTCCAAACACACTGCCAAGACCAACATTCCTTCAAAATATTTGGCAGAGTAGGGATGGTGGCCCCTGAGGTGAAGAAGTTAGGTTCTTTTAAATGGAAGTTAACTCTGAAACCAAATAATGCTAGATTAACTTTATAGGCACAAATTTTGAAGTCTGATTTCTTCCCAATCAAAACATTAAAAAATTAGGAAAATCTGTGCAAACTGCAAGACCACCAGCTCACTGTGGTTTTGTAAAATAGGTGGAAGGGACCTTATTGAAATAAGCTTGGAGGACTAAGAAGATTTTCTCTCTTCTGCTACAAGCTGTATTAGCTGCAAACACAACATGGCATTAGGGGAGATACTCAGGTGCCTAAACATAGGTGACCAGTGCAATTTCAGATAATTTCTGGTGAGCTAGAAGGTATATGGGAAACCCATGACCTTCTACAATGAATCATGAGACCATAGGATGTCTAAACTGTGCTGGACATATACGTTTTTGTACTTAAATCACCCCCTGGGTGTGTTCCAGTGGAACTATCATGGCAGTTTGCCCTTCATGCTTTTAGAAATCCATCACATAATAGCCTCACTGTGTCCCAAAGGTGACTAACTGGCCTGAGGTGAACTGGCACAAGGGTTCAGCAGCAAGCTATGCAAATAAATTCTAGCATGCACATGTTACACCCTGAATCACTGTGGGAGTATGTGCTAAGCCAAAGCCTACTGTTTACCACTAGGGCTGGGAGTGGAACCTAGCCCTTTTCCATGTGAGGGATATCTGACCCACTGTCACCCAATATTTGTCCTTCACATGCTTGCTGCAGCTGACCCTTCTCTTCCCAGAGGTTTCAATGTCTCACATCGGTTTGCTTGTTTAACACGCTGCCAAAGGCATCAAATGCTCCAACTTTACATACCTATGTATAATGGGCTGTAACACATTTTTTTTTAATGTCAGGAGTGGTCTATGCTAATTTCCACAACTGCCTTGGAAAAGATTAAGATCATTGGGACAGGCAGGTCCAATTTGCTCCACGGTGCCTATGGTGCTGTGAGATGTCCTCTCCTCTCCCACCCTCGTGGATGGGATGTGTGGGGTGAGCTGAGTGTGGGGTGAGCTCTGGCACCAGTCAGTTTCCAGCTGCCCTTCCTGTGCTGGGAGCCAGCAGCTCTTTAGTGCTTCTGGTGCTAAAGCTCAGTATGGCATGAAAGCAATCTTGTCAGTCAGGGAGAGAAGCGTTATTACTCAGATCAAAGTCAGGATTTTTTTCCTGTTTTGAGTCACAGCTAGAATTATTGCACTGTATCTTCTCTGTCATATTAAAGTTTTGAGTGACTTTAACTCAAAATAAAATACTTCATCTAGTGCAATTAATGCCTTTAACACATTTGAGAATTTAAAATTATTATCCTTGACTGTGGCATAACAGTGGGGGAAAAAAGGAAGAGAGACTGAGATTCTAACTTTATTCCAAGCATTAAACCATGTATAAATTGTAAGGATTCTGGACAAGGGGATTATAATGTGATCTCAAATTATTAAAAGGCTTTAACACACTAAGAGAGTTCGCAGCCTTTGGCGCTTCTAACGTAGAATGTTTCAGTAATGCTTAAACAACTTTTCTGCAAATTCTCCTTTTTTATTTTCTTTGATCATATTTCTGTCTTCATGGCAGTAAAGGGAAAAGTTACAAGTATAACACCAGAATGCCTGGGCAGGCCAGGCACTAAAACAAAGCACACTGGCTTCAAATATGTCATTTAATTGTCTTCCAGTTGCCTCTCAGCTATCAAAATGCTCAGCTATTGAAGGCTGACATGTTGTCCTGATGCTTAAGAATAGGGTAAAGTACTTATCTGGCTTTCCACAGCATTTGCCACTGGGAAAGGTCAAGCTCCCCACCTAAATAAACCACAATAATGTCAAACCCAAAATGCCCATAGTAGATGGTAAGTAAGAAAACCCATCACACTCATACGGCATGATATTGTCTGTGCAGACAAGCAGAGAGGAAGCAGAAAGCAGGAGCCTTTATCCTCTGAATTTCCCCTGGAAAGGGTCACTATTACCAGATATCAAGGACAGGACAGTGCCTGAGAAGGAGAGGTCAGCCAGCAATTGAAGACACAGTCAGTCTGATTTTTATGGAGGCCAGCATAGCTCTGCTGGCAGGACAGCTGCTGCCCCAGCAAAAGGAAAGGAGTTAAAAATCCCAAGGCAAGATGAGCAGTAACTGGGCAGCCTGAGTAAACTCCTGTATCTGAGGGCAGGGCAAGCAAGTCAGATGGAAATTTCCACCCCAGGCAGTCCATGGGGAAACTAGGGCAAAAGGAGCCTGCAGGGCTCAAACACAACCTCTGCTTTGTTCATGTTATCAAAAGAGTGCCGGAACAGATTCTGAAACACTGGGAAATTCACAGTCAGGACAAGATGTAGAGGAGCAAACACTGATGCAAGGGCAAGACCTCTACAATCAGAAAGTCCCAGTGAAGCCACCATATCATTCACTGGAAGGACCTAAGCACATGAAGCATGGGACAAGTTTGAAGCTCTTTTAGACATCAGAATTGCAGATCTGAACATATAGCTGTCTTTGCTGTCTTTATCCCACCAAACATCTTGCACAATGACCACAATGAACACCTGTAGTAGTATTCTACCTCTTTTCTGCAAGACATTCAAGCACAGGAGGATACCAGCAGCAGACCCTTGCTTCTGTCCTTCATAAAAGAATTGTTGGGCCTTCACAAAACAATGTAGCCTATCTTTCTATAGCTATCATTCATTAGTGTGGCACCTTGCCTTCCTCTGATCCATGGATACATCTTTAAAAATGAGGCCAATGGCAGCATGGACAATAACTGAACACACAGCTGTTTCATTGTACAGTATGCTGAACAAGAAATACACCTTTGTGGCATACATCTTCTCTGTGGTTCCAAAGCTTAAAGCAAATATGAATAAATTTAACTCTGCTTCACTTCCCAGGGATTCAGATTTCATTCTGTTTTGTAGAGAGGTAAAGCTAGGCACAAAGGGGCAAGATTTTCAAAGATATTGAAGCGCCTGAAGATGGAGAAATGCCTTTTGGGATTTGCAAAAGTGCTTATGCAGAGTAGGTACCTGCCTCCCACTGAGATCAGTGTTTTGTATCTGTTCAACAGATGCAAATCTGACAGCTGGCTCTGTTAGAACAATATTTGCTGAGGGTAAACCAACTGCTCACAACAGAGAACAGAGACAGGACCCATGCTCTGCTTTCCTCCTGACATAGAACTGGCATGATGTTCACATGACAGACACAGAAATCTTGTACTTCTGTCCACAAGGGGCTTCTGTCCACCATCATTCATGCTGTGCCATGCTTGGCTGCTCTCTTGCCATAACCTCACCATCTCCCGGAGCTCCTACAAGTCACTCAGGGTAACATTCTGCTATTAAAGCAACTGCCCTTAGCAATCTTGTCAGCCTTTTCCTGTAGCAGACACTCAGCATTTAGTCACAGATTTGCCTTCTGTTTGAAATAGTTACATCATCTATTAATGTCTGAACATCTAAATAATTTTAAATGCATCCATTTTAGGTATCCAACCCCTAGCGCCCTCAGAAAGGAATATGCAGAGGCTTCTGGGCTGGGTCTGTGGAGAGTTGCATTCAATTCCATCACCTGATGATGATTTTCCATATGAATTTAGCAACTGAACTAGGAAGAATGAATCCACAAAAAGACTGGGATAGCTAACATAAAGATTTACATACCAGCAAAATTCCAGTTGTTTAATCTGTATGTGGACATGCCACAAACCCCTTCACTTGCTACTGCCATTGCATACTGCAATTTGACACCTTGTGGCAGCCAAGTCTGTCATTGGGAACTGGAAGGCTTCAAGCCTGCAGGGCACAGCAAGTGTTTGTCTGCAAAACCATCCAGAGTATGGGGACAGCAGCCCTTGCTCAAAACAGTGTCCAAGCAGCTCCTGCCTGCAGATCTAGTGACACCACCCCCTCTCAGAGATGGATAAGGTTCAGGTCACTTCCTCAGAAAGGATTCAAACCAGCATATCCCATCTCCAGCTAAAGGACAATCAGGCAGGCAGTGAGTATACAAGAGGAACATCACTCTGGAGCTAAGCAGACAGTAAGACAGACACCCAAATTCTTGTTCCTGACCTGCAGCCTATGTCCTTGTCCATTGGCAATTTAACGCAGTATTTGGCTTTGTGATAATAATTTGCATGATACGAGTAACTTGAGGTAAACACACATCTCTACATATGGTCTGGACCAAATGGGCATTTTCATATGGAAAGAGTGAAAACGTTTAGACAGCTTTGGTGCTGTGACTTTTTTGTGTGCTTGTGACCAAAAGTTTGTTGACTTGAGGGCTTGTGTTACTGACAGAGCTAAGCCTGCTCCAACCCACGCAGGCTGGAGTGTCACTGCTGTAATCCTGAGCAGGATGCCTACTGGTGAAAAGCACACTCTGAGAGCAAGGAGCAAAAACAACAATTGGAAAAGAGCCTAGAGCAAAATTCATTACCTGTGGATTCAGTGCTAATGTTCCAGGGTTATACATGTTGTTCAGCATTTTATCTGCAGTCAAACCAGATATATGAGCTCCTAAGAAAACATCTCTCTTTGCCATGAAAAGACTAATAATTCATATTTAGACAGAAGGAAAGGCAAATAAATTTAGGAAAACATTCTTTTCCTCACTTAGGACTTTTGTGGTAATTGAAACAAACCCCCAAGAACACTGAGAAGAGAAGCTCCTCAGCACATGCACATGGTCTGGCTCAGCATTGGGTTCAAAGGCAAGCACATCGCTGGTGCACAGCATGGCATGCATGGGAACAGGCCACTTGCTGGCAAGCCTTCCTCCTTTGTTCAGTCACTTCACAGCTCAAAGGAAGTTTGTAGGACTGAGAATGCAATATTGAAAAATAAGCGAAGAACTTTAATTACGCACTCATCACTGTACTTTATAAATGTCAAAGAGACACTGTCAAATTCAAAACACATTTGAAAACACAATTTTGCTATTGATAGTCTTTGTTTTAAAAGCCAGAGAAAATTTAAGACATATTTACTTTTCTCTGTCAATAATGTTTATTCATTGTTAAACATTTATACACTTAATTCATTGTGAAAAGCAACACAAGTTTGTTCTCCATTCCTCCTCTATTTTGTACCATTTTCTGTTTACTGGAAGCAAGCAGCAAAAAGCTTTTTAATTTCTTAATCCTTTATGGCTATGATCTTTAAAACTTCATGGAAAAACTTGCTTGTTTATGTTGAGCTCTCAGTCTATATACACAACAGAGAGACGGAAACACAGAAAATGTATTTTCAATTTGCATGACCTGATGGCCACACTAGTTTCCATGTTAGATGTTAGAAGACTCTGATCATCAGCAGAGATGCAATTCACAGCAAAGTGGCAGGGGAAAACAAATGCTGAAGTTCAGTGCCTTACCTGAGTAGATGATAAGTAATTGGGGTGAGGTAGGTAACAAAATCTTTCTAGAGATATTAAAGCCTTGACTAACAAAATCTTCTCAAAGGAAAACACTTCACAAAATAAATTCAGGTGCTAGCACCTGATTTCATCCACAATGCAGCACATGTGCTGATTAAACATCAGAAAAGCTGTGATAAAATCTTCCTTATTCATCCTGCTTAAAGATGTTTATAGCAAAAAGTCTGTTCCCAATCTAGTTCCAGTCAAAATGACAGAACATTCTTTTGATTTGATGACACTAAGTGATATAAATTGGGCAATTTCATCTTCCAAAGAGAGAACCATCACAAGTTTGGCAGTTTGATATACAGACAGTTTAAAATAAGGCCTTGTATTAATCACTCTCAGAACTGGTTTTGTGATCTCTCCTAGCTCCCTCCCCTCTGCTACCAACTCAGTGAAACAGTTCCTCAGCAGGGCAGGCTGTTCCTGGCTCCCAGCCATGAGGAACATGTACATCAGGATGTTTCTTAACTCTTTTTATTAAAGATTCCACAAGGTTGCCCCAGGCAGAAGACTGTATAATTTTGCTGACGAACGGTACACGGTGCTCTGCGGGCAGCAGTCCCTGCTATCCTCCCTTGTCGGTTGCAAATCTGTCCCTGCATCATCAGAGTCTTCAGGTGGACTTCATCAGTTGTAGTCATCTTATCAGCTAGGCACAGCCTCTCCTAATGGCTTGATAAATATTCTGGCATCCTCATATCACTACCCAGAGATTCAAATCATGCCCAGTACTTACTGCTGCTATTACTACAGAGTTACTGCCAACAACTCTTTCACTTATCTCTGTAACCAGAGTCACTGAATAGTTCTTTTTATGTCTCCACTCCCGGTCACCGAGGACAGAATTCACACAGAACTGTCCTCCACCTGGGTAGGAAAGCATACTGCCCTTGTGAAATTTTAAGAAAAGGATTAGTCTGTGTAAGAAATGCATTCTCACAATCCCATCGCTAGCACGCTAATGTAAATGTGTACTGCACCTGATCTTTTAATTTCTGACATAAGGAACATTTTATGTCCAAGTATCTCACAAGTCCACCTTGTACTTGTCATGGGCCGCAAAGCATATGTGGGTGAAATAATTTATATTGTTACTTTTACACTCCCTGCATCCCAAGCTAACTAAATATGCATGATACATATTTTGGCTTCAGAGGAAGCCAAAGGAGTATGATGGCTGTCTTAGTGATTTGCAACATTTTTTTCATGCAAAGCCTTCATCTTTAATCCTCCTCCCATCCATCTGGGCTCTAAGATGTTCTTCTCCAAATAAAATAGTCTGTTTGAGATTCTATGCTCTAACATCAAATCAGGGGGAAGAATGAGGTAACAAACTAAGCAGACTTTACTGCCATTTGACAACTTTCAAGTGAAACCCTTGAAGATTAAATCATGCCCAGTACAAGGAGAGTTTGCATATAACATATAGCACTATCTAGATTGCCTCCTGTTTTTCTGAGATAACCAGGGCAGTTTAGAAGATGTGTTGTTTTCCATTTTTCTTTCCTGTTTTAGAATGGCCTTACATTCATCTTAGTAGGACTGAGAGGTGCACCACAAAGTAAAGGAGGCAAAGGCAAAATGGTCTTTGTAGTGTACACTGATATGGAAACAATGAAGGGACGATTTGGAGAGATGTGCAAAGAAGGGTGAAGCAGAATTGTGGTGTGGGAGAAAAAAAGTGAGGTGAACCAAGATAGCAAATTAAAGGAAAATCTGAGTCAGGGAAGAGAAAAAAGAAATTGTTTAAGATGGGAATGAGTCAAGAAAAGAACATGTAAGATTGAAGCAAAAGAAAAATACAAAACATTGATGAAAAAATAAGTTTTAAATTGAAGACCTTTTCAAGTTTATGTTAGACTAGCATAATAAACCATGGATCTTAGCACATGACATCATGTGGACACATACCACCATGTGGACACATGCCATGGGAAGATGACTGACAGGTTAATCAACTGACATCACGAGAAGCTGACACATGGAAGAAAATTATATTTAACCTGACAGAATAATTACTTTCATCATCCCTCATACAGGTCCCCTCAGGCAGAACCCTGAGTCCCAGACCAAAAGATAGGGAGAACTATCACCACAGACAGAAGTATTTTTCTCCCTTGTTACATTCTGAGGCATTTCTTCCATTCTTCCAGTCGGAAAACCATGAGAACGGAATGTATTCTATGATCAGCGTAGCCAGGATGAGTATTTCCAGCACCAGAGAATCATTTAATAACATCTGCAATCAAGATGTCTTGGGAGGAGGGATTTTTTGTAAATCTGCACCCTCTGCAATCCTTGCGGTTGATACAGAAAGCCGTTTATATTATGCCAGATTTTCACTTAAAGACTGAAAACAGGCACTGCTATAACCAACCCTTTCATCCCTTCCAAGGATTCCCGTTGTGATGGGACGCAGTTTTGAGACAGGAAAAAAGTTGCAACTACTGTATGGGAAGTCCCCCTAAGTTATGACTACTTTGTGCTCTTCAGATGCAGACCCAATTTGAACACTGGCAACCATAATTCCATGATTTGAGGTGATAAAAATTGACATGCCAAGTTCAGTTTGAGTTCTGGTAGCATCTTTCACTTTCACCAGAGTTTAAGACCTATCTCTGATGATAACTTCATTAGCTAGAAAGGGAAGTGATACATTATTATAAAGCTAATCGAAGGAAAACATTCTATCATTTCTGTGCACAAATAAGCTACCTGCACTTTGTTCCAAAATCAATTTGTGATTTAAAATGTGTATTTGCCTTCAGAACAGTAAGGTTAAATCAGCTCATGTACAAGCATCTACCTTTGGTTTCTATGCTCGAGCAAGTGACATCTTTCATCTGGGGAATATCCCACACGTATTGGATGCTTTTGTTTTGTCCAAGGTTTAAGTGACTGAGCAGACATATGAAGACACTGAGCTGCCCCCATGTTTCCACCACAACAGCCTCATGCACGGCCTCCCATGTTTGCACAGCACAGATGCTGGATAAGGAAACACTGCGCATTTTAGAACCAGCCTCAGCTTTGTTCCTCTCACTCACCACTTCCTGTGCCTAGTGCAGAAGGAAGGCATTCCCTTGCATGCTTCCAGCTCCTCCCATACACCCTGGCCCTCCCAGCTCTGCCTGCACTGCCCAAAGAGATCCTCAGCAGATTCTCCGCACCATGAACTGGTGCCACAGTGGCTTAACTTGAGATGCAGACAGAAAAGGAAGTCTCACCTAGGTAGAAAACACCACCACCACCACCACCAGAGAAAGTCAGCCAGGTTCTGGGATAAACAAAACTCAGTTTCTTTTTCTCATCCTCCAGCTCTCTTCAGAAATTCCTTCTGAATAACAAAATAGAGAAAAACCCTTCATATGAGGCTGCTTGTCCTATCAGACACTACAGAACTGCAGAATAATAGGTTCTTCTTTGATCCCCCCTCCTACCACCTGCATCTAAGTTTGACCTTCATAATCACACAGATCATCCTTTCAGAATTGGGGGAGAGGGGCTCAGAGACAAATTACAAACCACAGCTGGATATTTTCTCCACATAACTGTTTTCAACCTCAGGGTGATCAGCCAAGCCTTCGGAAAGATGCATCACCACTCAACACGTCATGGCAGAATCTGACAGTACAGAGTGTTCGGCTGTTTATTCAGAGAGTATATTCGAATAATGAGTACATTCAAGAAACCATGCTGCTGCTGCGCTCATGGAAAAAAAAGAGTAAAAGGTTAACTTTGCCAAATAAATCATGTGTTGCGAATTTTTTTTCCTTGGAGCTCTGTGCATTCCATGAGTAAAGAGCTAGCAAAGAAGCTCTTTACTCAGACAAGTGATAACTTGGTAAACAGCATTTCCAGCTCAGAATTCAAACGCGAGGACAAGCAGAATTATCTTGTTTGCAAATTGTAAAATTACGGGCAGTCTGCAGAATCTCTTCCAGAAAAAGGAAGGTATGGAGGACATACAGGACACTCAACACACAGCTTCTCTTTCATCGGGAAAGGAATATTTACTGGGACAGAGAGGATTTTCTCCACTTCTGTTGGCTTCAGCTTAGGTCTCCCTCCAGGATCCAGGTGTAACATTGCTGAAATTCTCTGGCATTTGCTTGAAGGCCCAAAAGGTGCACTCTCTTTCCTTTTCCATAAAAACATCCACAACGAGCTTTTTGTGAGGACTTACACCCTTTTCCTGTTCAAAACCTAGTTGCTACATGAATTTCTTAGTTTTGACACCTCAGATTTCCTACACAGTTGGTAAGTGGAATTTACCCATTTGTGATCCAAGAGGTAGCTCCTAGAGACAGTCAAAATCTTTTGAATGCAGCAATTTACTGTTTTCCAAGGAAGCTGCTTCTTAGACAGTTTTTCACTAAGCATCTTGTTTCTTACAGACTTTTAGCCTCTTTCCTTACCTTTTCCTCATAAGTAAATTCCATTTTCTGCTTTGCTTCTAGATGACTCTCTTCCTTCTATACAGGCAGTCAAGAGTATTCTCAGTATCTTTCCCTATTACTTTATCTTGCTTTCTCCTTTCCTTTCCTACTTTTTCCCACCCAGACTAAATGCAGAGGGAGAAAGTCACTGACAAATATTACCATTTTGTTCCTTGTCTTGCACAGCTCTTTTTGCCTGGGGCCATGCCTCGAGCTGCTGGCACATACTGCACAGCAGAGCATGCATGAGTAGCCAGGGTAGTTCCCACAGTTGTGATGCCTCCAGCTCCAGTTTGATGGAATGGATATCAATATAGGTTGCGCACACAGCCCTGGTAAGTGCAGTTTCCAATGCCTCTTCAGAGATATATTATCACACTCTGCTTCCCTACTGGCCTCTGAAGACACCCTGCACCATTTTAATGAGCCCAACCAAATCTTTAAGCCCAAACACTGTATACAAAACCTTACTCTTCACCTTCCCCTCCTACTTCCAACATAAAGATGGTAAAATAAGGTGCTTCAGATCCTCTTCTGATGGGAGCTATCAGTCACTGCACTTTCAAAGGTGACCCTTGTTTCATAAGTATCTCTGTTTAGGAGACTACTTCAAGATTTGGAGCTATATTTTTATGCCACTCTTGCAGATTGTGGTCTGCATGTGCTGATGTCAAGGCATTTTTCCTGAATAAAAGCTTACAGAAGTTAGATTGTTTCCTTATGCCAAAGGACATTCAGCATCGTCTAGCCCATTTCATTGTACTTCACTATTCATCTACGACTGTGGTTCTCATTTATATAATCTTCCTGTGTGGCCTCTCCTATGCTTCCTTACATGGCTGCTGTCACATGCCTGCTAAGCTGGGCTCTACTGGTGCCTGGCGCTAATGGAGTTGAACACTTTCTGTCATCCCGTGGTACATTGGCTCTGAAAATGAGAATATGGATTGCTAAGGAAAAAAAATATCCGACTGATATTTTTAGTTTACTCTTCTGCTGCACTGGGTGAAGCAGCCTGCAAAAGGCATGATTGCTGCTGAGCAAGAACAATGAAGAAGTATTATTTGTGTGCAGACTTCCCCACAGACTCTCTCTTTGACGCCAGCTTAAAATGTTCCCAGTCAGTGATGCATGGAAAATGTTCAGGATGCAGTAGACAGTTCTAAAAACACCAGATCCAATCACCTGGGAAACAAGAAAAACAGAAAGTCAAGTCAAAAAGTATTCCAGCTATTGAACAAACACCACCCACCTCTAGGCGAGTGGCTAGCAGCCTGAAGCAATATGTGTAAATCCTTTTTAGGAGTTCCAATTTTTTTTTTAATGTAAGGGAGAGAAAAATTTCCTCTCATATTCTGTGTGGATATTTAAAATCTGCTGTGTAATGGTAAAACTTACAACCTCCCTCTCATGTTATTTAAGTTGATGTTGATTTTTAAGTTGATGTTGAAATGTGTTTGAGAATCAAGTACGATAGAAAGAAGAATTAATCTAACTTGATGGAAAAACTCAAACCCCAGGCTCAAAATTGAGAACAAATGAGAGGTATGCTTCTCATACTTTGCCCTTAGTCCCGAGAAATCTGGAGCCCTGTTAAATAATCAATAACAGATATTGCAGTTCTGGAAATTCAAACCTAAGCCTAAGGAGAACACAAGAAGGCACAGTCTGGGCTATTTCAAATGTTACCTACAGAGACACTTACATCTCCATTTCTCAGGCTGCTTCAGGAAACTGTTTCTTCTTCAAGTAATAATATTAATTAGCATTCTCTTAAAATAGAAGTTCAAATTCCGTACAGAACACTTCCAGAGAGAGGGATCCTGAATGTGAATGCTTCATTTTGCCTGATGCAAATCTCCATGAAACATTAAAATATCTGTGTGACATTCCATAAAAGTAATCAGCTGAAAAGAAGAGATGAAACTGGTGTCAGGCTACAACATGGGCACTGCAAAAACTGTCTATCAGTGCATCATGCTTACCTACAGGCTCTCTTGATATTGACTAGATAAAGGTGTTTGGATCCCTTGGAATCCCTTTCCTTATGGGAAAGAAAAGAAAAGAAAAATGATGGCTGTGGGAAGGAAAGGATGTTGTGTATCTCAGATCTGGGGGTGGAAAACATATTTGGGGTGAGTTTATGTTTTTCTGATACTGTAAACAGAACAGAACATAGTCTCAAGAGTGATTTGTAGGCATCTGCATGACCATGTATGGCCAAAGTTTTAAATTGTTGGTTTCATTCCTGGGCGCCTCTGATTCTGGTATTTTGGGGGCAGTGGGGAGGTTATAAGTACTGAGCCCATCTGATAACTAGGCTCCTAAGAAAGCCATTCATTTTGAATTTCCCAGAATGGAGGCACCTAAAAATCATAGCACTTACGGAAAATGTATCTTTAAATGTATAACAACTGTGTTTCGGTTTATTTCAAAATGTGTGTACAAATCACAGTCAAGAATTACCCCTTCATTAACACCAGTAAAAGTAATGATAATAAACCTCCGGTGCTGTTTCTGAAAGGGAATTGCTCAAGGTTAAGAGATGTAACCTTTGAACTGGTGTATGTTTTCAAACCAGAAAGATTAAAAGGTGAAAGTTGAAAAGTATATATTTTAAATAGCAGCAGATGGCTATGGTGCAAACACAAGGCTGAGTTCAAACTGCTGTGGAGTTAATGCACATGCACCCGCCAGGACCCCGCGGGTGAATTACAGCCTTGTGTACGCTGAGGGTCTCCGTTATCTGACATATACCTATGCCTGCTCAGTATTCAGCCAGGGACAACTTTTCTTTCTTAATGACTGTTGGATGAATAGGGCCAATTCTTCAGCCATGAGAGCCATTCCCAGGGCCTGTGATGAGAATTGAGAGCGTATCCGAGGACAGAGATTAGTCCATAGCCCAGTGGTTTTCATCTTTTTCTGATTTGTGGACCCCATACTAATTCACTTGGAGAAGTGGAAAGCCCAGTGAAAATTAACACATGTGGCTTGCTATAGAGTATTTATGAGCTTGGTTTCCACAGTCACCTTTTGCAAACAATTTCAAAGCTCTCTGCAGACCCCAGACTGAGACCATCACTGAAAAAAGCCTCTTTCACATTCCATCTAGTTCTCCCTTTGCAAAAGCTAGTAGTTTACCTTAAAAAAATCCTCTCCCAGTTTCACTACTACCAAAATGAATGCAGCTGTACAGATTTGACTTTACCTTGCATGCTGATTTGAAGGTTAACCTAATTTCTTTTGCCTTTTAGTTCTCATATTTATATGTCAGCAGATATTTGGTTTGCTTCCTCCCGCTCTCCTCGGTCATTTTTCTCTTAGACAGCTGTGCAAAACTAGCTGTAAATTATACAGTAATCACTTTTTTTGGACTTATGGTGTGACATTATCTTATCAGCTTGTTATCTAATATGAAAAAATCTTTTTCCATATGGGAAACATTCCATATGTTGATCAATTAGATTTATTGCCTATTAAATTGACAGTTAACTTGGAATAATAATCACAATGTGAAATCCAGATTTTATGCTATGTGGCCTCAATTCTTTCCAGATCAGTCTTAATTCTCTGATTTCTTATAGTCTTATCCTTGCTTAGGCTGCTAAAGATGTCTCCTCCATCTGCTGCAGCGACCCCTTAAAATATGAAGTCAGAACTGAGAGTAAAGAGCAGCATTCTTACAAGCTCTGCAAGCTATTATACTTTTTTAAATATTCTTTTTTTTAAGTCTCCCTGCTTATTTCATTTTGGTGATTCTTTGATTACAAGCACATTGAAAAGAGTAGATTTGTATCACCGTGTTTGTATCTCAGGTAACAACAAAGTCTTTGAGCACTACAGGAATATAAATATTAAAGAAGGAGAAGAATTATTCCTAAGATGAGGGTCTTTTTTTCAAAACCTGTCTGTGCTCTCCATCACTTCTCTGATATGATAGGGTTCACTAGCAGGTGAATAATGCAATATGAAGCCATAAAAGCAGCACAATTTTCGTTTTATAAAAATCAAACTTGTTGAGAGGAAAGCTGCGGCTTTATTCAGAAAACAACATGGATAGAAAGAATTATTATTTCCTGCAAAATGATAAAATCTGTGAGTTTAGAAGTGGAAATTTTATACGTAAAAAACCTCACACTATTTGTGAAATTAAAGGTGTTTTCTAGTTGTTTTGCACATCTCTTCAATTTCTAGCACTAGCTTGTAGTTCATGCATCAGGCTTGCATCCTTCATAACCATATCCAGCTGTTCCCAGTATTTTACCAGTCTGTATGTTGATTTCACCAGTTCTTGTCACACAGAATTAAAATAAAGTAAGGAATTCTATTCGTGGCTAGAATTTCTGGCAGCCCAAAGTAGTCCTTACTTTTGGATTTAAAAAGTACTTTTGTCTTTCCATGTCTAAACAATCTGATTTTAACCTTTCACCTTTCCCAATAATATAATTATTTTGGTAAATCTACTTACTTTGCTTTCAGATGTTCCATGACAAGAATCTTGATGCTATAGTGAAGCATGAATTGAGCCATAAGTGAGTCATTTCTGAGCAATTCAGGGTTTTTCTCTGTTCTATTCACTGCGGTTGCAAAGTGTTCTACGTGCCAGTGTAATGGAAAGTGTTTTCTGCATGCCTTTCAGACAAATTACATTTATTGATGGTAGGAGATACATTTACTCAAAGAAATCTTACAACTAGTTTTTGTTATTCTTCTAAGAAAAGTTCTTATGCACACATAAAGAAAAAAAAACAGCACAGGGAACACCCAAACCAAACAAAACCAACAACAATAAAAACAACAAAATCAATTCCAAGTGGCCAAACCCTTAAAATCACAGTTATCAATAAATCCATGTCTTAATTATGAACTTGTATCACTGTTTGTACTGGAGGTAAGCCTGGAGTAACTCCCCTGAAATGAATGGAGTTTCATACCCAAAATAAAACCACAGTAAGATCTTAATCTAGCCCTATATCTCACAGTGCAGACGTGAAGATATGTATGTTACCTATTTTCATATGAATTCAGGTACTGGAACACTTCGAGGTAGATAATAATTCATATATCTTGTTATTCACATTCCCCATAGAATTTATTAAATAATTCTGTCTTTTGGAGGAGGAAAAGCCTTCTGCCTTAAGATTAAAATAACTTGTGTAGAATAGTAATCAGAGTGTTTAGCTAAAGTTAGCATGCATCCTTCATATCACAAATGTGGTTTCAAGGTTATTTAACAACTGAATAGAGCTAGATTTCATTATCTGACCTTCTAAAGAAATCAGCTATGGTAAAAAGGATAGCAACTTTTTTTGAATTCTATTCTCAAGCTTTTTTTTCATATAACTATATTGCTCAAACATCTAAGACTGTTTTCAACCTGAACATGCTTTAAAACTTGTACAACTTAATTTTTTTCCTGACTTTATGCATGCAAATAAAGACAGACTTGTTAGCAAGCTGTCATTTCCTGGTAGGTAAATCCTAGATAGCTGCTATGTGAACCCTCTGACATCAACGTTAAGCAAACTGTTCCCCAAGGCTATATAAACGTGTTTGCTTTCTTTTGTTAAAAGAAAACCATTTGATAGAACTGAAGAGATTTTATACAGCATCTTGTGACACTTCATTTAAATGCATTAATTATTTTAATACTTCATGGCTGCATCAACATAGTTTCTATTAGTGCAAGATAATGTGCTTTCCGAGGCTTCCACAGCTTCAGGTTTACAACAAGACTGTACTGGAAGCCCAGAGCTTCTTTGGTTTTTTTCTGGTTCCTGCAAATCTGTACTGCGGCAAATTTCCAGTATCCCCAGGTCAAACTGCACTATCTCCTCGTTGCTGTCTGCTTGCCACAGAAGCTTCTGGTAAAAGCTTTATAGTTCCATGTGTCTCCCTCACGCAACACCTACACTTCCAGACCAATAGATAGAACTGTGACACTTCAGATCCATGAGAACAAGTGGTGGCAAATAAAAGGTGAATTTTTCTACCTTGAATGCTGCCCACCCCACCTAGTTCTCCACAAGGTGTATAGAAGACAAACATTTTGCATGTTGGGAGGACATAAGGGGTAGCTATAACTGAAGTTTTCTTCACCAGTCTGTTGGAGAGGCCCTGAAATTGTTGGCTTGGGACAGCCCATTCCATTTTGCCTGGAACCTGACAGTTCCAATTCCAAAATTCATAATGGTTTTTAATTCATACTTTCATGGGTCACACCCAGTATCAAAACTTGGCTGGCATCATGGACACCTGGATTTATGTGCATGTGTTGCCTCTTAGATTAACCTGAATTTTCACTGGCACAAGTTTGAAGCCAAATCATAATGTTAAATTTGAAGCCAAATCAATTAGCATTACACTAACAAAACAGTTAAACTATTGTTCAAAAATACTAAAAAGTGAAGTAAACACAATGACAGAATCACAAAATAATTGAGTCTGGAAGGGATCTCTGCAGATCATGGTTGAGCCCCTCTGCTCAGGGCAGGGTCAGATAGAGCAAATTGGTCAGGATTATGTCCGTTTGGGCTTTGGAGATGCCCAGGGGTAGACACATCCTAATCCCTCTCAGAAACATGTTCCAGTATTTGATCTCCCTCATGGTAAAAGTGTTTCTTCTTGACATTCATGTCCCTTGCCTCAACTCAGCTCCAGGTGAGCTTTGGCTTTCCTAGCCCCATACCAGCACAGTTAGACAGTGTCTCTATGTTCCTCCTTGGAACTCCAACGCTGGTTACATTGCTTGTAAAATTTCTTTTTATGTCTGAGTTTCATCAGGACCTCCTTGTTCCTCCATGCAGGCCTCCTTAATTTCTACTCACTGGGTTGGACAGTTCTTAAGATTCAAAGATCCTTGAGAAGCAACACTCTTCCAAAAGCTTCAAATACTGGGGCTAATCTCTTCTTCAAACTGCCATTCTTTATTTCTCTGAGATGCTACTTAGCTATGATAAGTGGCAATAGATCATGTCTAGCCTCTTCTGGAGGGTGTATTTCAGATTATACTTTCTCAGTATAATCAGTCAGCCTCAATTACCAAGGCAGCAGCTAAGTAAGTCTTCGTCTCTTTAATGCCATCTTGCAAAGCAGATTTATAACATTAATAGAAGATGTGAGGGAAGAAAAGAACGTGAGACATTCAAAACTCCAGCACTTCTCAAGGGTGCATTCTCTGTCCAAGAGGGATCCCTTCCCACTTCTCCTGCCTTTCTTTTGCTTTATCCTTTTCTCTGGCTCTTGGGAGTGTAGGTATAAGATTTGCATGAAGTAGGGCTCCCTGTTCCCTTTTAGCTAGCATCACATTTCTTCTTCCCACAGCCTCTTGGAAACCTACCTGAGTTTAAATTCCAGAAGTATTTCTTAATTGCCACATTCCTTCAGCTCCACTGGCTTTCTTGCTCTTTACAATTCAAGACCACTACAGTAGTTTTTGAATCATACAACATCGGAACTGTTAAGATTCCACTTCTCATTAGCTTTCATAATATCTAGGTCACTGTGACTTTTTGGTATGTTACATATTAATAAGGAAGATGGCTAACATGGCATTTAAGTACTTCTTCCATGTAACTGTCTGGAAATTGTAATGCAGAGTGACCTATTGCTTGGGTGTAGGCAAACCACGACTCCCCTCTTTAAGGAATACAAATTCTAACTCTCCATCTTAGAATAGCACTTTATTGGGTTGCTTAATCAAAATGCAAATACATCTTTTTTAATACATTAATATTCTCTAATTTCACATCAAAGGGCCTTTCTGAATGCGGTTAATTGTCTTTGAAGGTATTACATGTTTGGGCTAAGCAATCCACAGTTTTGCTATATTCATTTAACTAGAGAAGTGTGTCAAAGAAGGAAAGAAAAGAAAATGGGATTATGAATATTTTTTTAGATGACTGACATGTTTACTATTGAAATTCATTACATCTCTGATTTTTGTGACTGCTAGCTTATAAATAACCAATGTTTTAATTTCTTATGACTTTATTACTAATCTCTTAATATTTATTTTTCCTCTAAGCTCTGCTCTTAATGTTGCAGAATTCTTGGTAAATCCCCACTTTTCAGAAAAAAAAAAAAAACAATCAAAACCACATCTATTTTGCATTGCCTCAGAAGTCTCATTACTTATTATTTTTAATAGTATGATTTTCCAGTCTGTCTTGTAACAATGAGGATACTATTTTTTTAAAGTCCAAAATACTCGTTCAATATGTGACCTCATCTGAGACAGTACTTGTTAAAGATTTAACCACAAACGAGTTAATAATGGTAATAACAGAAGTATTATCATAGCACTTTTGAACACTAATCATAGGTCAGGTTGACATTATATGAGCACAGAATATAAGGATGGTCTTTCCTCTGAAAACCTTTCACTCTCAGTCTATGACACAGATGGATTAAAGCAGAAGTAAAAGGCAGCAGAGAAAGAGTGGCGGTGAGTGTGGTAGGCACAACAGCAACATCACAATTGGTAATATTTGTAGGCATCCAAAGAGAAAAATTGTAAGGTCCAAAAGAAGGAAAAGGAAGGGGAGAAAAAGGTTCCAATAACTAAAATAATTTGGATGTATGAATGGACTCAATTAAAGAAAGAAAAGGAAAAGGTAAAGAAGAGCATTTCCCTGTTAAATGATTACCAACTGGGGCTGTTGACCAAGCGTTCCATGTTCCTCTTTCTACAAGACAGAATAATCTTGGGTGTTGATTGCACAGCTGCAATCTCATGGCAAAGCCCCTGGATTCAGAGCTGGGACATCTTGACATCTGTCCCATTTTTAGAGTTTTAGAGGAAGTTTACTCTCCTGAGCTTGTGAAAGGCATCTGACTTCTGGGCCTTTTCATGGCTTGTCTCCTGCTGCTATAAAATGAAAAATATGATCTCCTGCTTTTTGCTTTATGAAGCAATACGAGAATCTTCAAACCATTCTGGAGTTGCTCTTTATTGGAAAGACAAACCATTCCTCAAGAAGTGGCTACCTCATTCTCCACTTGTCTGCGTGACTGTTTCCATTGAATGATATCCCACTGTTTTTCTCCATAAAACTACTTCAATATGCTGCACAGCCCACTAATTAAATGGGATTTATGATCAATTAACCAGAACCACACAACTTCTGTGTGGATACTTATCTTGTCTATCTTGCCCAGGAGCGGGCATCTCAGGAAACCTGAGCATCTCTGTCCCCTTGCCGTGAAAAGGGGCCAGGCGTTCCCAGTATGGCCTTCAGACCATTTGTTCATCAATGTTTTGTTTCCACATCCACCCCTTTTCCTTCACTTTCTGGCACAACAGCAGTTTTGAACAGCAGGAAATGAGAGCTCCAGCCAGATTTTTCTCAGTGAAATACCTTCTGTGGGATAGAAAGCTAAGGAAAAAAGCAATGGCAAATGGACCAGCCTTGCATGTTCCTCCCCAACTCCCTCCCCTGCACCCAAGCCCATCACTTTAGCTGCCACCAAAGCACGCCAGCTCTGGATGCAGAAGTCACAGCATTTGGGCTCTAGTACCGGTCTCCAAGCTTCTGGGCCAGCTTTAGGAATGTGTTTTTAATATTCATTGTTCACTTTGTCTGCTACAGATGTGCACAGTGCAATTATTATAATGCTTTGCACATGTGGTGTTATGAAATGTGTGCCTTTAAAGTCATGCCAGTTTTTTTTTCCTGTAACCCAAATATATTATTTCTACCTATGTTCCAGTTACTTAGTTTGCCACACATTTAAAAGAGAATGCAAAAAACTTTATTATAAAGATTAAACTAACAACTATGTAACCAAAAGAGAGCAGACCCATTTTCTCCATAAAAGAACAGGTTTTTTCCATTTGCATGCTTGGGGTTTTTTTCTTGTGCTCCTGCTCTTCAACACGGACACAGATGCTCACACAAGCATTCATCTAAATAAATAAGACATGCACATAAGCACAATTCCTACTGTATGGAACGAAATCGTTCCTTGGATGGGAAGCCATGCTCTATCCAAACATTCTCATCTCCAGCAAATTATGCCCTTATCACCTTCAAGCTTAACCATTTCAGCTTATTGTACTCAGTGATAAAGCTTCATCTCTTGTTCCGAAAACAGTCATCAGAGGATCACTGGGCCTCATCAGTCCTTTTTGGTTTCTCATTTACCATGGGACACAGTTAAAGTAGATTGTAATTGGATGCTATTTGAGGGCCTTGGTGGCTCTGAAACAGTATGGGATTTCTTGGGATAACAGAGCCTTCCTGAAAAGATTAAGTGATCAATATATCAATGTGGGAACACATGGAAAGCCTGAATGCAGGACACACATCTTACACCACAGTCAGGCACAGATGCCTTGAAACTGAAACTAATTGCTGCAGGCCTCGGAACTATCCAGTCTGTCCAGATCCCTCCATAGAACCTTCCTATACTCAAGAGGACCAACACTCGTGTCTAACTTGGTGTCATCTGCAAGGTGACTTAGGTCTATAGGTTTAGGCTTCATTCCAAAGGGAAAATGAGCAAGCAGTGTCCATTCTCAAACTCACTCTGTGTCAATGATACACACTGGACCTGAGCTGGGTATAATAGCGCACCAGTAGTGGCTGCCTTCCCAGGTTTTAAAGGACAACATTGATTTAATAAGGCACAATACTAACTATCTTTATGTGCTTTCACTGATCCATATTGCTTTACAGATGCATCACTGCCAGTCAAACTAGCAGCAATTTCCAATCTTAATTTCTCAGAACAGAAACAGAGCTTTGACAACATTTACATATGTCTCCACAAAAGTGAATGTTACTGAGTATTTAATGATGAACGGAGCCAAAATCAAGTGGGCTAAACAAGGACATCTGATCTCTGACTAGAGACAAAAACGAGTTCATTCATAAAGAACATCATACTGAAACTTAGCATGAGGAGTTGCAGGAAAGACTGATGATACACAAAACTGGGCACTACATCTTACAAAGAAGGGAGATTACAGTCACAGCAGCAGATAACCCACATCAAGATGGCTCAGTCTATATTACTGACATAAAAAGGACCAGGACACAGACCCGCTGTTATCCCATGTTTTTCCATACTGCTAAATACGAGCACAGTCTCTGGCAATTTTGGTCACGCCTTTGGTGCATTCCCCAGCAGGTCCTCGGTACGGCTCACAAGTGAACATGGGCCAAGGACCAATGCCCACAGTCAGTTTGGATGCAGCCACTGGGGTTTGGAGGACAGGAGAGTTCAGTGTGATGGGCATGAGCCATGCCCTTCCAACTGGCCAGAGAAAAGGCAGGATGTACTTTATTTCCTAGAACAGATATAGCCACCAATGTCTTTGGCACAGGAGCAAGTGAACTCTGAAGGCCTTTGGTTACAAAAAGGAGAATCCTATATATCTAAAATAAATTTAATTATGTAGCAGTTAAACAGCAAGCCATGGTGAACCTCAATTTGTTTGATGTTGTGGTTTCATTCAGTCAATTGCCTAAACCTTCCGCTCTTTTTCTGAAGCACATCCAGGCTTCTTTGCTCTGGAAATCTCAGAGGATCAATCTCCCTGAGGAGATTTTCAGTACACCTTCATTCAGACTGGGCAGGCACATCTTTCATGCTGTGTTTTGATATTTCCCCATCTTCTGGCTGAATGCAAGAAGTAGGAAAGCTGCTCAGAACTTAATTTAAAAGGTAAACTGAGCTCTTTTGAATTTCAAAAAGTCTCAGGATGGATCTTCTTTTATCAGAGCCAGCTTATCCATCCCTAATTCAGAGAGAAACGTAGGGGTTCAGATCAAAACTTTTTGATCTGCTTTAGATGTTCTCAAAGTTCAGGGGTATTTGGATCTCAGGTTTTGGTGGGGGTCCACCCGTGATTTCCACTGCTCACCTCCTACCTGTCTATTCTCTTACACGTACATATCTTCATTCTAGCTTCCCTCACCCTCCATTGTTCTTCCAAGATTAAAGCTTTTTTATTATTATCATTATAAATATAATTCCTATAAGAGATAAGTAGCTCCCCAGTGTATCTTTATTAATCCTAGTCAAGATAGCATTTTGAAAGCAGACAGGAAAAGAGATTTATAAAGAGCAAGAGAAGAGAGTTGCAGATCAGCACAGCAGGGGCAGAATTTCCTACCCTGTCTGAACCTGTTTACAAAGAAGAGTGGGTTAAAAATTGCCCTGCATGTGAAGTCGCCTATTAGTGTACATGTAACCACCTTGGTGAGTCTGAGACTAAATTATATCTCCCAGAATGACCAATATTGTAATCTTGCTGCGCACGGGAATGGCTGCCATTGTATTTTGTCTTGTGTGCAGACCCTTGTATACACAAAGCTATTTGTGGCTTTAATGTCCTTTTATTAAAGCTTGTGGATTCAAAGAGGGAAGACAGGTTTTACCTCAGGAATGGGAAACTCATGGATGTGCACCACTAAGCCAGAATGTGCACTGGGATTTGCTGGGATTTCTTGGTTAGTACCAACAATAATTTCTAAATACATATAGAAAATGCAAACCATATAGTGTTATCCCAACATTCTGAGGTTAAGAAAAAAAGTTGTGACGAGCAAAAGGAACAGACAATATAGAAAAAGCCAGCAATTCAATGTTGATCTATTTACAATCTTAACAGTCTTCTCAAGGTATTTTTGTTAGTGCAGCTACAGTGATACTACACAGCTCAAATTGCATATCACAATTAAAGTTATGTAAAAACAAATTTTATAGTAATTATCTCCTTCTCTGGTCTTACGCTCAGCCTTCTGCTGATGCTTGATGTCCAAAAACTGATGCTGTCCATTTATGCAGGGCACAGAGAGGGTTAACATAAGTATCCCAAATCCTTTGTCAGGAGGAATTTGATGTTGGTGCTGACGGTTTCTTCCTCCTTCTCTGAGATTTGCTAGGGGGCATTTTTATGTTTGCTGACATGCTGTGCACTTTGCTCTTTCATTGTCACATTGTCAGTCTGCAGATCCACACTGTGTCTCCAATTATTCCCTCTATATGGTGCCTTTTACATACATGGGATATTTCTAGGTTCTTATGGTTACTCCTGAGACTGGTTTACATGACATCCATGGTTGCATTTATTTGCTGTACGCCAGCTAGCCCCAGTTTATAGCCTGTGGGTCCTCTGTGTCTACCTTTGCCTGTGCTAACAGGTGTTACAAATCAGAGTTGTTCCAAGCTAAGCAAAAGCTAAAACCAAGCAGGTAGTATCCTTACCAATAGGTAACTGCTGTTACAAGCTGAATCAAATCTCCAGGTGGGCCAAGACAAGTCCAGACAAACCCAAAGGGGTTTGTACTGGTAGCCTAATACAAAGCCATACCTCTTATAAGCAATGGAAACACCAGATTTACTGAGAAAAAGGCTATGGATATTTCTTCTCTCTGTCTGGGCTCTATTGCTTTTTCTGACTTTGACTTCCCCTGAGAATCTGGAGAGGTTTCCTCATCCTTTGGAAACCATAAAGTGTAAATAAAATATATGGACACCTTAATACAGTAGAATTAGAGCACAGTGGTAGAAATGAACCACTCATTGTAATTTGTTCAAAGGAGAATCTCTGGTATGGAAAAACCAAAGAAGCTAAATCTGAGGAATTATATTTTTCTGGGAAAGATCATAGAAGACTTCGGAAAATGTGATCTAAAAATCTTTTGACAATCAAGTGAATAAAATATTTATTCTCTACCAAATATGAATGCCGAGAAGCACCAGCATGGTGGAATATCTTAGAGTGATTCATCCTATTGTGTATTTAATTTTTCCTAAAACTGGGAACATAATCATCTACTCAGAATGGGAGGATTACCTTTTAGATACATAAACAGATAAAAAATAATTCCATTATTAAAGTACTGAGAAAATTAAATCATTCTCAGAGACTAGATGAACACCGATAAAGCCTACTTATTCCAGACTGAGCTTGTGGGGCAAAATACACTCTGATATTCACCACAAGCAAAGATTATGGACACCATAACATATTGAAATCTAAATTAATCCTCCGTATTGACTGATAATATGCCCCAATCCCGGGGGAATATGCCTAATTTATTACTTTTTAAATTGTTTGGATTCCTTTAGGATGAGCAACTCCCCAATTTATTTTCATTGGCTAACTGTGTGGGGAAAGAAGTCATTAGATATGAATAGGGATTATTTTGTTTTGAAAAAGTATTGCAAAAAAATTCACATGCAGCCAGTGCTGTTCAGATTGTATGCTTTTTCATACTGCAAGGAAGAGAGACAATTTGGAACACAGACTCTAAAAATAAAAATGAAAATAAGATGCTTTGTATTGTTTCTTAGCAGACACCTATTGTCCTCTGAGTTTTCCTCTGCTTCTGATGCCTCTCTTCACAGAACACATGCAGGACAGACTGGAAGAGTGGTGCTGGCGCAGGAGGAGGGAGGGGATCTGTTCCCAACTGCTGTCATATTCACAAAATAGAAAAATGGGGAATAATAGAAAATATTTTACTGTAAAATCTTAAAGGGCAACTTAGCCAGGGAGTGTTACTTGATATAACCCTTGAGGCTGACCTAGTTCTTAGTAAGGGTTCTTGGCTCTGGCTGTAGATTGGCACCCTACCATGTTTAACACTGTGCTCATAATGCAGTCTTAAGACACTTTGTTAGTTATCAAAAAAAGAGGGAAAAAAAGCTTAATAAAAGAATAATAAAATAAATTTTAAAAATGCAGTTCCTGACCTAAAGAGTCTTTCTGCAAAGGTGCTGCTCCTGCCTGAACTCACCTCTTCTCCTATTGCCTTTGTGCATTTCCCTTTGATGGAATCTGGAGGCCCCTACTCAGTCCATCTGTCACGAGGTATCATCTCTCTGCTTCACTGATGTGCTCACCATATTTGTGTTGCATTGCATTCTGTCAGGTATTTAAAGGAGTGAGCATGCAAAACATGCCAACAGTGGGTGCCGTGCATAAAAGAGCAGTTGGCATTGTGGTTTGCACTTCATTCTTATTTCTTCTCCAATGGCAATCATTGATAAATTGGTACTCTCGGACCTATATAAGAGATTCAAGTGTCCAGCAGTACAGTTTTCTATTGTCTAATTCTCTGTTTAACTAATAGGATTATGCTTTACAAAACATCACTGTTAGCTTAGCAGTGAGGAGGCATTAGACAACTGCTTTGTATCTTTCTTTGGTCTTCAATAAAACTTTTATGGAAATTCTAGGAAATTTGGTCATCCTTTATATTATCTGCCTAGAGACTGCCTAGGAAGGAACAAAGGCTTTTCGCTGGATTTGCCTACTGTTCCCTGCTACTGTTTGTAAATACTAACTATTCAAGTCAGCATGAACGTAGGCACAATAAGGGAAAATCTTTTTCTGAATTTGGCCTGATAGATGATGTTTCCCATTCCAAAACAACATTCATTGACAGAGTTCACAGCGTTTTTGCAAAATGCACAATGTGTTCATCTATAGGGTCAATTTATGCATTAAGTGAACCAACACACTGTCAGCACTAAAAGGGAAAAAACAAATATGCTTTGTCACACAGCCTCTTCTCCTCATAACATGTCCTCATGTGGAACAAGCTATGGAGTCCAAACTAACACCTGTGTGACCTTTAGGTAAGGACTAAGACTGGGTTCGTTGGGGGAGGTTTTTTGGGCTTTTTTTTGAGTCATTGGAGTTTTTTGCCTGGGAAGATGTGATCCCTTTTCAGGTTATAAAGGCTTGTGGCTCCCCTGGCAGAACGGACGGTACCAGGGATTAACTGCTTCCCTGAAAAATGATGGCCAGCTTAGGGCATATGTCTGGGACCCCTGTATGAACAAGCAACTTACATCCTGAAGATGCAATGGCTCAATGCTGTCTTTCATTTCAGACCAGGGTTCACTTTCATGTCTTTTCACGATGGAAGACCAGAGGTTTGAAGTGCTCTGATACACATCATCTAAACCCTAGAACTGTGTTGATGGGATGGAAGGATATTCTACACATCTTTCCTCTGCATCTAGCTCTATGATGCCTGTTAGTGAAATGAGAAATACTTAAATTATTGCATGTGAAATATGAAGAGAGGTGAATGCAGCAGCAAAGGATTCTGAATGCATCCTGTGCCTTACAGACAGATCCATGGCCTATATAAAACCATGGAATAGTCTGGCTTGGAAGGGACCTTTAAAGGTCCTTTAGTCCAGACCCCCAGAATGAGCAGGGCTGTCTTCAACAAGATTGGGTCACTCAGAGCCCCATCCAGCCCAGCATTGAATGGGGATGGGGCATTTCTCACCTCTCTGAATCTCCCTTTGAATAGTCAAAGATGCAGACACTATGGAAGGAGTAGAAAAATACACCAGGCATAAAGTGACCCTTCTCTAAATGTGCCCTTCCAGCTTCTCACAATGTACAGTTCAAGGAATTTCTGAGCCAGAGCTCACATCCATATGTTTCTGGTGATGAACATTTTCCTTGTGTTAATTTGACTCCTTGTTTTCCTAAGCATAACAATGCCCTGGTACCCTGCAGGAAAAGGTTCAGTGGGTTAATGATACATTTTGTACCATGATCAAGGCATGAAAATTTCTGGAATCAAAGACCATGGTTACAGCGAAGATAAAGAAAGGCATTTTTTCCTTGACAAGGTGTCATATTATGTAATTTTATTATTGATTACATTTTATTAACACAGGCCTTTATTGCCTAATAGGAAAAATAACACAATTTAATGTTATACAGACAACACAATTTGCAAATATCTCAAAAAGACATGTGCTTTCTCATTTTATTTAGCAAAACTTCATAAAGGTCATTTTCTTTCTTTCAAAAAATGCAATTTCATTTGAAGCATGACAGAATGGGAGATCTTAATACCAAATAGCCAGCAAATGTTCTTGTTAAACTTCCTGCAAGATAAGAAAATACAAATTAGGTTTGTAACTGTTCATCAGTTAGATTTTGAATCTGTAAAATCCGAAATAGCTATTTGAAATTCTACCTTTATATTTCCTGCACAGAGTGCTTTTGTCTTTGACCTATTTAAAATAAAAATTTTCCATATAGGCTTTCAAACATAAAAGCTGCTGTTGACTATCTCTGAACTTCACACAAATTCTAGCCACACTGTATTACAGACTCACTGCTATGATGTTTAGGCATCATAATGTGATTATAATAAAAGGTGTTGAGGTTTGGGGTCAAGGTTCCCCAATGTTCTTGTTCTGACAAATGATCTTTGCAGCATTTACATATCATAAGCTATGTTTAGAATTAAACACTTCAATTAAATCCACAACTTGGTTTTCCCCTCTGGGGTGATAAACAACCAAAATGAGATGTTTTTTCTCTGTCCTCAGCAAGAGGGTTAGAAAGAGAGAGGGAGCAACGATAAAGACTGTTGAAAGGTTGTTCTGATAAAAGCCCTAGTTTCAGTTTTACTCTGAGTTTTATTCTGATTGGCAGTTTTGTGGTCTGTCTTACCAATTACTGGAAGCATTGCCAACAAAACAGAGGTTGCACAAGAACTTTTCCCACATTCATTTCTACCATTTTGGTCCTCATTCTTGATTTCCTAGCTCAGTTGTGTCATGGAGCTGTGTTTTTACCATCCTCAAGGCAATTCCAAGATTTTCACAGACATTAAAGGAATTAGAAGCTTATTGTTTACTGGAGACCTACAATCCAGAGTGCAGCAGAAAGGAGGATAACTCCAGCAGAAGAAATATATTCTGCTTCCTGAACAGCCTCACTGGTCCACCTACTGTCCTCACTGATTCTTATAGTGCAAAGATACTTTTATTAAACATAATGATATTAAATGGACCTGATGCGATTTAACACATTTATGAGAGTCTTTCATGTCTCACTGTAGGAGGTTGATATTTAAACCCTAGTCCTCACTGAACCTGAAAGCATTAATAATCCCCTTCTCTTTGGCCCAATGTGCAGGCTCATTACAGTTGCTCTTTATAGTTATCTATTTTCTCTTAGGCCCTTATGCAGAAAAGAATCTCTATAGAGGAAAAAGCTTAAGCACTTGATTAACTTTAAATACATTCAAGTCAGTGCTCAAAGTTAAGCAGGTGCTTAATGCTTTCTTGAATCAGGGTCTCACAGCCTAGGGTTTCTGTCTCTGTACTGGTTCAAAAAATAATGCTCAAGAATTTGCTTCTGCACTCAGCTTCATTGATGCAAATCAGGAGAACTCCATTTAGATTAAAGAGCTTTGTTCATCTTTGCCTCATATCTTATAGAGTCATCTAGAAAATGGGTGTCAAACATTACTATCAGGGAATAGCAGAGTTTAAATAAACTTTGCATTCACTTTTGTCACAGTTATAGAAGACACATGGTTGAACATCAGCAGGAACATCAGAAGGAAACCACAACTCGGAGGTGGTGGTAGAACACCAGCATAAAATAAAAGAACAGGATGTGGCTGAAGTGACTCCTCAAGACTTGACTGCGCAAATTGCCTCCAGACCATTGCAATGAGGTGGATAGAAGGGGGCTGAGCAAGGTCAGAGGGATGTGTAGGCAGTGATGAGTGCTATGAGCAAGACACGATGTGTCCTCAATCAATATCTCGAAAATCAGACCTCACTGCTGGCAGATGGATATGTGAAGACCACATTCCCTACCCTCTTCCCCTCTAGTTATTGTATTCCTCTCCCTCAAGAATGAGAAGGGACTTTGTGCTTCAAGGGAGCAAAATCTAAAATCCTGCCTACATCCAGCTCCTTTCCCAAAGTATGTGATGGATAATATCCCTGCAGAACTCATTTCAACAGCTTCTTAAATCTGCTTTCATGAGGGACAAGAAATATCCTAACTTTTTTGGATATTCCCAGTTTCTGAAAAAGAAAAAAAAGTCAAGTGGCTGTGCTTCTTTGCTCATAGAATCATGTTAGCCTGGTCTCCATGACATTCTGGGACATGAGGTCAGTCAGAAGTCATCTGTTTCCTCAGACATGAAACTGAATCTGAATTCTAGCAACGGCCAATCTATTAATGATTTACAGCCACTGGTAACCTGCAGACTTGTCTGATTGTGTAGATCAAGCCTACGTCCATGAAATAGTATCTGACCTTGCTGGGCAAAACCTAAAGTCCTAGACCTTAATCATGTACCTGTTGCCAGGGATGTTTGCTTGGTCCGTGATTGTAGTACATACTCGAGACTTTCAGCTGCCCCTCTACCTTCAGCCTTCATCGCTGATGTTTAATATATGATGTGAAAAGGATTTCAGGCACATTTCATGCACTCTCAGGGTAGCTACATAGTAGCAAGGGCAAATGCACAGTCTCATTTTTTCATCTTCAAGAGCATCTCTGGGTTTTGGGTTGGGACATGCCAGAAGAATATTCACCAAGAGATCATTAGCCTGCACACTGGATGGACTGAAGTCATGGGCCCAGCTTTTTAAACATCATCAAACCACCCCATTTCACAGTATTAGCCAAGCATCCCAATTAGAAACTAGTATCACCTATCACTGATAAAACGGGATTTAAGAGCATCAATTTGCAGGCTAAATAAAAGGACTATGACAGCAGATGTGAGCGAGGTTCTGGGGATTATCCCAAGAGTTGGATTATTCTCAGGACCAGCCAGGTACAGCATAGGTACTGTAGTACACTATAGGTACTACCTATAGAGTCTCAGGTTCAATATGGATGTAGTTCCTGGGAGGAGGGAATATGGCATACAAAATGCAGAGCTAACGTTATCATTGCCAATGCAGAGCACATGCATCTCTCACAGCAAGAAATAGTTAACAGACATAGAATGAGCACATGCAGAGCTGGTAGATATGCCCAATTGAATGAATCAGTTTATATATTTAATCCTTCTTAAACAGGTTTATCCTCCAAAGAGTTTCTCATTTCTTCTTCTTTTCCATGATTTAGCAGCCAGCAATCTTACAGCCCTACTGTGCTTAGAAGGAGACTCCAATTTTTTTATTTCTAACAAGGTTTCCAGCAGATTTTGAATGTCATACAAGTATTCTATTTGCACATTAACTTCTTTCAGACTGAACACATCCAGAGTTAAATTATTATTCTTGAGATCCATAAAGGCAAAAGAGCCATCGCTCCCTGTTCTGTGGAGGCAGCATCAGTCCCGGGCAAGATTTAACAGACACTTTTTTTCTGAACATCTACATTTGAGAAACATTTAAATATTTAATTCTCTCGTTTCCTGATAAGGAGACTTACCATCCATTGTCATTGGGTGGGAGACCTAGGGCCACAGGTACAGGAACAATCCTAAAGTTCAAATGTCCATGGTTTAGGCAGATAAAGTGAAAGCAGATGAGCTTGGACTCTCAAGTCTCTAGATTTGAAAACCTAGGACTCCATAAGAACAAAGCTGAAATGAGAATGGCTGTGAAACTCAAGCATTCTACTAGGTAACAAGATTAGTTGTTGAGCATTTTGGGACAAAGAACTGAAAAGGGACAGTACTGCCACTCTCAGAAAAGTCACTACTAGGTTCATTAATAATTCACAATAACTCATGGAGGACATGGGCCTGCTGCAATCCTGATAAATAAGCAGAATACCCATTCTTTGACCATGCTTCATGTGAAACCAGTTTTAATGTGAAATTCTTTCTCTGGTAACATGTTATATGCAAGCTGATTCAATTTTCTGCAAAGACCTGCAGCACGCTACTGAAGAAGCAGCAAACGCCAACAAAGATTATTTCAATCTGCAGCTGGAAGTAAGGGTATCATCTGTCCCACTGCAGGATGAGCTCATCATACTGAGGGAAATGAACACCATACAACACTGCCTTGTAAAGGCTTTGGATGGCACTTTCATCCAAAAACAACAAACAAAAATTTGGCATGATTTCTGTCATACATAACCTCATCATCAATCACTTAGTTCAAACATCAACATATCCATTAGATAATTACATCTCCAATGACACACATTCATTAAAAGATACAGACTGATTGGGAATTATTACAGAGTAAAATCTGATACTTTTTTATACTGATCTTTGCCATTTTCTTGCAAAAACCACTATCATCCCTCCAACACGGAGATATGTTTGGTGTGACATCTATCCATGAGAACTCAGTATGTTTCATGAAATAATCTTGTAATAATATTAAACATGTTTGATATACTTGGCAATATGTGGGATGATATAAATCAACCATGTCAATCATCATCATAACTTCTGAGGCACCACAGGGATCATCCTGGTTCAGCTGGCATCCTTAGACATCTGATGAGACACACCAAATCCTATAATACAAGCAACCCCACAGTGATACTTATTGCAAACCTCCAACAAAGTGGTTTTGGCCAAAAACACAAACAAACTAAAAGCACACTACTTTGAGAACTGAGTCTTAAAAAAAAAAAAAAAAAGGGAAAAAACCCCCAGCTGTCTTCAAANAAAAAAAAGGGAAAAAAAGCCAAAAATCCAAACCAGAAGAAAGAGTGAGAATGTAATTGAAAAGTTATCTGGGTATTACAATATTACAACAAAGCTTGGAAATCATTTTAATGACAATTATAGTGAAAATGGTATCAGCTGTAAAGAAAGAAATTCTGAGAGGACAAAAAGAAGACAGGGTACAAGAATACTTCCATCTCCCTTGAATCAAAATGATGCTCAGAGCTAGGTTTGTTAGCAGTAGCTGCAAGAGATAATCTTATGGCACAGGAGATGTATATAATCAAGAAGACATTTGATGAACCAAAAAGCAAGTATGGAACAACTGTTCTTCAAGACACAGCCACGTAATTCCTGAGCTCCTCACCTTTGTCATCATATCCATACACACATCTCTCCACTGACTCAACTTGATCTTTTGAGTACCAGTGACCTACAGAGAAGGCAAATGCTTACAGAACACTTACAGGACTTACGGATTCACCAGTCTTGTGTGGAATTTTCCATTTCACTCATTCAGACCTCTAACTTAATGAAATTTAGGTAACTGATGTGTCAGTCTGCATCGTTTAACTACTTGCACCCACATAAAGGTGATGTGAATGATCTATTTCTCTGAAGGCATGCAGGTGAAGATAATTAGATTAGGTGCTTCCCTCTTTCCATTAACTGTATCATACTGAAGGAACTTCCAGATATTAATCCAGAGCCATTGACTGAGATTTTTACTTCATATAAGAAATAAAAAATTCAATACTTCTGTCTGATCCATTCATACCTAGTGAAACAGCATCTCAGTAGACTTCCTCATTGTGCCAGAAGAGGAAAAATACTTTGTTAGGGCCTTTAATATACTATTTGGCACACAGCAAATGACAGATAAACTGCTCTCAGCCTCACTAAGTCCACATTTCTTTGTCCCAAAAGATTTGTGTAGTTGCCTGGCCATGGGAATTTGTAATGCTCCATGTCACCTGCTAAAGCAGAGCCACTGGCAGACAGGATGGTCACAGACAAGACCAGAAGCAGGGGCACTGCCATGTACCCTGACAGATGCTGCTGAGGCTTCAGCACAGCAAAGAATTTAATCCCTTTTCATGGAAGAGCTTTCATTTTTGTAACCAAATACTACTGTAAGAAATACATAACCGAAGTGCTATGTATGGAGTACCTCTACATGCTATGTGAAGTACAGTAGTTCTCCCTTTTCAGACTACAGCAGAAATAAATCCAAATTAAAAGATTTCCCAATTCTTTCCAGGCAAGTCCAATATTTCATCTTTAAAATTATCCCACCACAATCTCTCTACCTTGATACAGTAGATAGTGTCACCCTTCTCATTAAAGCCCCCCAAAAAATCTAAGGACAACTGCTTTATATCAAGATTCAGAGGTGCTGCAAAGGGGAAACTGAAGTCAATTATGTTAATTTGTTTTGATAAAAAATGAAAACTTAATTGAGAAAGAGGAGACTTTTTAATTTAAGGGTTTTTTTCCTAATGGAAAAATGACCCTCCTATATCAGGTATTTCACATTATATTCTGTATCTACCGCAAAAGCAAGAAAAATGAAGGAAATAACTTAGTTTTCACCTATTCCAGGGAAAAATGAATAACTTAGTGTGAACTGTTGTCCCAACTGATGGGCAAGCATTTACTATAAAGAGTACAGAAGGAAGTTATCAAAACTTTTTTAATTTTACAGAGTTAACTCTGAAAGCTGCGTCCTGTATTGAAAATGTAATTTATAAATTTCTGCCCGCTCTTGCTGTGAAAAAAAACAGAAGTTACATCTGCAACACTTCTAGGAATTGAAAAGGTGACTCCTTTGCCTTTTTTGTTTTTGGTAGCCATGTTTTGAAGGAAAATAGAATTTTATACTTGGAAGTTGTAAGGAATGCAACAGGGTGTTTTTAATTGAGGGCTCAAGTTGCTTTAGTGTTAAAAATTTTGAAATAAATCCTTTCAGGTAGATAGTGTTAAGATTTTGTTTTATTCTTCTTTTATTTCTGTGTTTGTAGAGGACAAAAAGTAATGGGGACACACTTGAAAAATGACAAATTAAAATTACTATTTGACATTTGTCTAAAAAAAGCTACTCAGTAAAAGCAGACTTGGAGCTGTTTCAGCACGATGCTCATCGCCACCCCAGGTGAAAGGTCTGTGTCTGAGAGCAGACAAGGTCACAGGGTTAGAGAGAGCATTGACTGCGGTGGCCACAAAGCATTCAGCTACTGAGGATGAAGAGCAGCTCCCTGTCCAGATTTTTAACCTTCCCTGCTGTTTCAACAGCTGAACGCTGGCGTATGCTCCAAAGGAAAATGGTCTCCCACATTTCGGGCTGAAGAGGAAAAAAGTGATGGAATGGAAAAAAAGCAGCAAGAAAAAGCCTGATGCTGAGCTTGAGAAAACGTTTTCACAGAGCAAGCTGTCTGAACACAAAGGTTAGCTACACATCTTGGTACAGCATAGTCAGAGTTGGGTGAATTAATGAGATGTCGGCGGTGGTTAGCCCTGTAGAAAAGGGGAAATTCTAGTGGAAGCAGCATGCTCCATGCCCTTCATTTGATACCTTAGTTAGAAAGTATCTTTAAGCAACTATAGCACTGAGAACATGTGGCATTATCTGCAGCTAATGATATAAGTTATTTATTTGTTTGTTTCTTTGTCTTTGGTTTTTTGTGACATGGGATAGCAGCTGGAAGGCAAAACAACCACAGATGCCTGCATTACAGTCACTGAGTGGACTTCAGGAAAATAGGGTTCCAGTTCTCTTTAAAGCTTTGGTGAACATGAGGCATCCTCTTCCCCAATGTCTAACTGCAATTTTTTGCATACTTATTTTCTAAAGAAGAGATAACAGCTTCAGATCCTGTGATTTTACTAAAGATCCAGCTTGATTCATGCATCACTCAAGTGGACTAACAGCATCAGACTACTAGGAGCTCTGTATTATAGGAATGAGGAAATGGTTCTGGCATGGTCACAATTTTCATTCTTGGCAGTGGTTACACTGTGGAAATTTCCATATTGTGCAAATTCAGCCTAAGAAAGGCAAATGTCATTGGTACGAATAAGAATTAAGTACTGAAATGCACAGTTTTCAATCCTATTTTATAAGAGCTGTGGAAATAATTCATGCTCCCCTTGTATTTCCTCTCTGTCATCTGTAGTACTCAGACATAAGAAGAGGAATCATTACTATTTAGCACAGCTTCTATTCCAAACTTCCTATATTAGTAAAGTTGACATAGCTCACCCTGTACTGCTGTTTGCACAGCTGGATATGTCAGATAAAATAAGTTCATCTTTTCCAAGATGAGCTTAAACCCACAGCCTACTAGTGTCTTTCTTATTTACACCAACCACAGTATCACACTGCTCCAATAAAGAAGGTTAGTTTTAGTGAAGTCATGGTCTTAGTGCATCCCTACAGGTCCATAAATTTTGATAAATTGCCTCAGCACACCTGCAGATCTGAGAGTTCACCTTAAAGCCACAGATTTGTCTGATTATAAGTAAAAAGTCATTGACATTTGAATTATGACACCTAGAGCTAATGACTCATTGATGGAGCCTTACGCTCCTCTAGTCAAAAGAAATTAGTTTACAAGGGTCATAGATGTGTGGAATTGGGAACATGGGCTTTGCTTACACAGAGAGACAGCCACCTCCAGAGATTTCTAAAGGTTTGTTCTTTACAACAAAAATTAAAATCTAGGAAAGTCACTTTCACTGTCATGAGGATGCCCACCCAATCACTCTCCCTAGCCCATGGTGAGATGGAATGGATGCTGAAGGAGAGAATGTTTCTTTGCTTTACAGACCACCATGCAGATACCAATGGTGGGACTTAGATCACAGCTTAGGATGTAAAATACCAGGTGTGTGCAGGCAGCCACCTACATGTCATCTAGAGTACAGGCTCTCACTGTGCTCCATGGAGATCTGGTCGGGACAGTCAACAGCCTCCCAGGAGCTCCTCAGCTGATGAGCCACTGCAGCAGGAATCTGTACCAAAACCTGTGTACCTGGTACCAAGTGGGATGCTCAGAGTTAGCCAGGACACCTGTGTGGGGGTAGCAGACATTACACACCATATCATGCTGCTGCATGAGAGGTTGTGGCCCAACCATCTTTACTTTGGAGGACCTTTTACAAAACTAAACGCCTCTAAGTAAGTGACTTCCTTATAATTTGGGTGCTGTCTATTTTAGAATGGACTGAGTCATTCTTTAGGCTGCACTGACTGTTTTGGGTTGATTTCTATCAGCTCTCATGAGAGTTTAGTACACATATCAAATATCTACAGACGTCAAATGGCAATGCCACAGTCAGCGAGCTGAATCCTGTCCTAAGGCACTGTGTGCTGCAGACATGACATAACTGTGTACTTTTAACTTTCCATGATTCATGGGCAGATTGCCTGGTTCACAAAATTCACCTGCTTTACAGGTAAAGACATATTCAAGCAGTCTCCATTTGGAGAAAACTGTGGTCCATCAGAGCATACTACTTTGCTTTCGGCCCCATTGGAGGTGAGACTACTGCTCTAGAACCTGAGCTATCTGTTTGTTTACTGCTGTACTCCAGGAAACAAAGACCCTAAAGAACCCACAAAGATGGATAGCATTGTTCAGAGCCAGCAAAGGTGGGTTTTCTCTCCCTTAGGCTGGCTATTGGAGAGAAACAGGACCCTACATGTACCACCACGGTCAGACATTGGTTGCACTGACTCATCACTCCATTAGCATTTAGTCATTATGCAGCGCTGTACCGCATAGACATTATGCAAGTCTTTGTCCTACAAAGTAATTCATAATTGGGATTCTCTTCCTAGCTCATGCAAAAGGCCTGTTTACTTAGATTGGCTTGGCCTTTAATTCCACTGCTTCCTCTGCTTTCTTCTGTGGTCTTTGCAGTAGTCCTCTCAGCCCTTCTACTGCTATATGCATCTCTTTTCTGTTTTGATGACATTTTACTTAGGCCTTTTATTTCTGAAGTCCTAAAATGGCCACACAGATTTCCAAGAGGACTCTGTCTAAACTGCATGACATTGTGCTGCATGGTATTGGGTCATTAATGTTGATTCCTATCTCTACCTTGGTAGAAGTTTTTAACTTAAGTTGATTTGACATAGATTTTTGCCTCGGTGATTGTCCATGAGTATTTTAAAATTAGTTTCCTGCAGGGAATGTATTTTAATTAGCTAAGTCTTCCAATTAAAAGTTAATCTTATAAATTGTAGCAGTGCACCCCTAAAAGCGGAGGTTTCTATTACATCTAAGGCTCCTAATATGGGCACATAGCCAGAATTTTCCATGTTCTCCAGGTTATGGGTGGCTTAGCCTGCCCACAAGACCCCTACCTCTGACCCATTGGACCTCTGACCTGTAGGTTTTCCTTATCTATATCCTCACTAGACAATACCCCATGCAATTCCACCCATCCAACCTGATAAGTACCATTGTTACCAAAGCCATGAGCTCTTTCACTTCTACCCCTGGCGTGAGTGCTGATGTCAATGCTCACACCAGGTGCTTTTTCTTGTTATTTTCATGTTATTAAATCTTTTATTTTGGAAGAAAGAGATCGTTGCCCATCTCTCATTTTAAGCCACTGCCTGAAGCTCGCTGGAGGTGGAGAAACCACCTCTGAGGCAGTAACTTAGCCCCTGCTGGAAGTCTATCTTCCCAGGCAAAACTGGCAGGGCTACTAAGTTACGCAAAGCCAATCTTGAACACAAATGTTCCCTAGGACAAAAGAAAAGTAAGTGCTAGAAGCACAGAGTCATGGAATCGGTTTGGTCGGATCCTTTCCAGCTCCATAGCCCTGTGAGTGTCTCAGTGGTGTAGGAAGTTATTGACCGTATGCCCTTGGATTTTGGGGGCTTCGTTCTGCTTCCTGTCCCCGTCTTCCAGCTCAGGGGACTGAGTACCCAGGGAACAACTGTTCTCACCATTAGTGACTAAGGCAAAGAAGGCATTAAGTACCTCAGCCTCATCCTTTGTCACTTTGTTTGCCCTCTCATCCAGCAAAGGTTGGAGATTCTCTTTGGCCTTTCTTTTGTTCCTGATATATTGTTAAAAACATTGTTATTGACTTTTATAGCAATATCAAACTAAATCCTGGTTGGGCTTTGGTCCCTTAATTTTGTCCCTGCATAAACTTACAGCATCCTTGTAGTCCTTCTGAGTTTTCTGCTCCTTCTTCCAGAGGCCACAGACTCTCTTCTTTTCCCTGATTTCCAGACAAAGCTCTCTGTTCAGTCAGGTTGGTCTTCCTTCTTGCCAGCTTGTCTTTAGGCACATGAGGACAAGCTGCTCCTGCACCTTTATGATTTCCTTCTTGAAGACACCACATAACCCACCAGTCTTTTTCTGTTCACAAAAAACAGGTCAAGAAGAGCAGAATTTGATGGCAGAGTTTTGTGGAAGTGTCTGTATCCCAAGGATGTGTAAGGTTTTTCATAGTTAATTTAGAAACGGGCCTCTTTTAATTTCAGTCTGAAGTATTTGCACAGTCAGAATGAACACAGTAGATATGTAGATAAGTAGATATTTTTAGAGTGAAAGAAAGAAAATTTCTTGGAATGACCTTTTGATGCATTTCATGTTCAGATTTGGTTCATAGTCAGGGATAAACTATTCTCATATTCTTTATCTTATCATTTGAAGGGAAACATATCACACGCCAAGAGTTGCATCTGTGCCAAAAAGTAATTTTATATTCCTTGTTAGGTGAGAAAGAATAAGAATTTCTGTTCTTTACAAGTGAAATTTGATGATAGAGCGTGAATCAATGAACAAATCAATATATGACCATCTTCACTAACAGTTTAAGAGGAACTTCTGGCAGTCCTTACACAAAGAACAATACACTCTACCTGGCAAAAAGTTAAAAAGCAAACTTGCTGTGCTTGTGAACCATTGATTTGAAAAAGTCTCTGGGTGTCTCAAAGGAAACTTGAGCAAGTCCAATAGTGTATGATCAGCAGAGATGGGTAACTGAGAGGGGACAGAAAATGGAGCTTCCAGCACAATAGAAATAAATTGTTAGCCACCTACTGAGGCCTGTGAAGCTGGCAAGAGCAAGGAGAGATGAAAAACATGCAACGAAGATGCTTCTGTGCTTGAATACATAAAGCAATGGCTACTGAAATACCACTTTATGGTTTTAAGGAAAGAGAGAAGATAATCAAAATGTATCAGAGATACTGCACACTTGACTGTATTTTAGCATATTTCTCAGAGCCCTACCTAAAACATGAAATCAAATTGGTTGGTGAAGCAGGATTGACGAGTGCAGGTGAAGTGTCTGAATGCTGAATAATGACTGCAAGTGACATTACAGCTCAGTACTTATTTGGGCAATGGCCCAGGAAGTGTGGTATCAGTAAACACAGTCAGGAGTGAAGCAGGAGGATGAGGACAAAAAATAATAGCTTTTCAGAGATTTAAATGTGGGCAGAAAATAACAAATGACTTTAACAGAAACCATTTACAGAAGAATGAGGGCCCTGAAAAGTCACTTTAACTGATAATCTCCCTGGTGCAAGAGACCTCCTTTCCTCAGGTGGTTATTTCAAGTGGAGAAAAATGCAGTCTTAATCCTGAACTGAAGTTAACTGTGGCAGTAAAAATACTATTAATGACAGCAACCTTGATTCAGGAGGACAGATAAAGTTGAAGGTTAATGAAAATGCCAGACTGGTGATGTCATGAGTAGCAAATCCATAAATGTATGATCTGAATAGTGTTTATCTGAAGGAAGAAACTGGGGCAAACTTGGGCAAACATAATTAGGGAGTAATTAAACCCTACCTATAAGATAAATAGATAAAAATGTTGCAATAAAAAATCACACTGCTTTACATTTCCTCATTTAGAAGAAATATGACAATATATTATATCAATTTTAATGCTTTCACTTCACTGGTTGTTAAAAAGCACTCAAGCAGCCAGGCGAAAATTACCACCAGGTGAAAGACAGGGGAGCTGCCCAAGCCCTGGGGCTCATTGCTGGGGGAGGTAGGAGGGAGCAGTGTGGAGGAGAGGTATCACCAGCCTCTTTGCTGGGAGCCTTTCAGGATGGTGCAGGTTGGAGCAAGTCTTGCTTTCTGGCTTGCACACCTCAGGTCCTGCACATCGGGAACCTCGGTCAGGCAAGAGAGCGTAAGTCAGGGGCTGGGTGCCAGGGCAGTCTGCTCATGATAGAGCCATCTAGTTTATGATTTTGGAATTATTATAAAGACAGCTGGCAAGGGAATGCTTCTAAATCCTCATCGTGTTACTTGGCTTTTTCTAACAGGGCAATCCCCATTTATAAAATGTGGTTTCCCTAATAACCCACTGAGTAATCTGTGAAAAAAAAAAAAGCACATCCCTCTCATGCTTGAGATTCATGCATCAAAGCAAAAGGTGAGGTTTGATGAAGTCAACATTCACAGCATAATGAGTATAACACTGCATCAGCAATGAGAGAGAGTTATCTCTCCAGGAGATAACTGTGGTCAGAAAATCATTATAGCAGTTGCTGTTAATAAGAGGGAGGAAGAAGGATTCACAAACAAGTCCTGTAAGTTGCCTACAAGAACACCACAGGGAGGAGTCCTGTTACTCATTATGCTGTATGTCAGCTTCAACGAGGCCAGAAGCACAGCAGAACAATGGTCGTGACATCTTGGGTGGCCAAAGGTTTCTTACATTGTTTTCACATTCATTGTGCACTTGAAATTTTCTCAGAAAATAAAGGAAGCTTTTGGGCCTGCCTGTAAGAGGATTGTTCCCCATATAAATGATATGACTTGCACTTCAATTACATATAAATGTGTATATACATCTTCACTACCCCACAGAACACAGGAGAATGTATCCATTTTCAGCACTTTTCAAGCTTATCATTCAGAAGAGCAGTGGGGAGAATACATAGGCTTACACCATGGTTGTCTCCCATTCCTTTTATTTGTATTTAATTTTGCAGGGACAAGGTTCATTTTGTAGACAGTCCCAAGAAGGAAAATTCTTTTATTCCGCATTTTGTTATTATAAATGCATGTGGAGTATGGTGTATGGTTTTTCAGGCTGTATGGAATGAAGCAAAAAGGAGTTTTCAATCTTTTAATGCTCCATTCTTGGGGAAGAGGCATAAGAAAATGGTCCATGGAGATCCTATATTATTATTTGAGAGATTTTTATTTTTCAGCCCTGGTCAGATTTTATGACTGGCACATTTCTGAGAATGCACCTCTCAAGCACCAAGGTTTATAATGATTTCTCCTTACGCTATTTATCTCACTCTTCCAGTTGCAGTGCATTTATCCTCACACAGACAGAAGCATGACAGGAGAGGAGAGGAGACATCAAAGAGATTCTGCCAAACATAGGAATATGGATTTCCCACTCCCCTCCCTGAAGGATATTTTCAAGAGGATGCAAGGTTTTGCAATGCACAAATATATTAGCAGTGCAGAGCAAACAGAAAAGGCTGTAACATTTGCTGAGGTTCTACTGAACTAGCTTGGACTGTGTGTAGAGGGGGAGGAAGATCTGGGGCCTGGAAGTTTGCCCTGAAACACACAGAGGTTACGGGGTGTCCTCTGTGCTTCCCCAGTAACTTTTCTTCCACCTACTGCAACTCAGAAAATATTTTGCTCTCAATCCAAAAGGGAAAATATAAACCAGCCAATTCCTATCTGATTTTTGCAATATCTAGACTTGCTGGATGACTTGTTCCCTCCATTTCTTTTTAGCTGTGTAGCACAGCAGTTACTTTCAACATCTCTCTGCTGGAACATTGACAGGGTAAATAAGAGACATATTTCTCAGCAATCCCAACTCCTTTCTTTAAATACTCACACCACAAATTTTTCAACACAACATTTGGGGAGGTGACACTGTTATTTATATAAGAACATATTCATTCTGAGATGGGATACGGGATTTAACAAAATTAATTACACAATGTTTGGCAGTGAAAGACAGCTGAACACAGTCTACTGAACAGTAAAATGTTGGAATTTACAAGCTTTTTTCCAAGTCAGAAAAAACCAGAGATTTTTAAACTTTAAATCCACCTTTAATAATCTTAAATTGGAAATGGAGGAGACAGTCTTTTATACCAAAAAAAAGGACGAGAAAGTATTTTCAAATGGATTTTCAAAGGTACTAAAGGAGTTAGGTGCTCAAATCTTCCAGGGTGGCATAAGTAGATTCTGTTAGCTTCAGTGTAAATCACAGCTGTAATGTCCATGAAAGAAGGCCTATTTTACAGCCAAGGAACTTAACTAGGACTCGGCAGATCTCGGATTCATGCCTGGTTCTGTCTAAATCTGCAAGCCATTTGACCTCTCTGTGCCTCAGTTTCTCTTTCTGTGTAGCAGCACTGAGGCTGCACAGAGTTCTCAGGATGCAGTTGTAATATGGGGGGGGTGGGGAATCACATGTTTAATTTATAGTAGTTTTTGAGAACTAGAAGAAAGAAGTGAGATTGAACATAAGACTTACTGTATGTGCATAGAAGAATATTCATAATGTTAATTACTCAGAAGAAAAAGAAATAAAGCAGTACTTATTGCTTCTCTGGTAAAAATATGACATAGGAGAGATTTCCTAAGAACTTTAAATAAGGCAAGCCTTTCCCCCTAAACAGGAAAATCTTAGTCATTATTGTGGTGAAATAACTGCACTCTGTGAAGTAATATCTAACCTCATTAAAAAAAAGTCAGGAACACTGAGAAAATGGGAATGTGCATGATGTCAAACATTATGACCACAGCGTGAGAGTGGTCACAGAAGCAATGCCTGGCTGCTTGGTATCACTGTCAGCAGGGCTGAGCAAGCTCAGCAGAACAATAAAGTAACTGAATTTGGAGCTAATTTTGGAGTCTACTAAATCTGTAGACTAAGCTGAACATGAACTGGGACTTCAGGTCTCTTAGTTTTGCTGTGATGCCAAGCTTTGGGCTTTGAAACCATAAAAGATACAGATTTGCCTGATAAGGGGTGCATCAGGGAGTGGGGGTGACTCAGCCCAGCTGTCTCCTGGGTCTCCCTGTGAACACATGCTGAGGAACCAGCTTTTGGGCTCTCCAGACAAGACAGCACCATCACTCACTCTCCAACTTGCTAACCTGAATCTATTCACTGAGAGAAGGTCTTGTCTGTCCTCCTCCCAGCAGCCCTCCAGAGAGGCTAGCCCTGGTGTGGACAGGAATTGAGGGACATGCTATTTATGAAGGAAAGGTAAAACGTTTCTTTCACCCTTGTTAGTCCTGGCTGCTGATGCACTTTGGTGATCTGGTTTTATTGAGGCAGACATCAGGCTCTGCCCTCAGGGCTGCTTGGCAGCAGGACAGAGAAGGCACTGCAGCAGTGCATCTGTGAGCTGGGGGTCATCACTTGCCACAATGCCACTGAGGCTACTGCTCTCCTGGTACCTTCAGTAGATCCATACCCAGATTCTTCAGAGGAAAATATGTAGAAATCTGTTCAAGAGAAATGCTGAAGAAAAGTAGCCCACAGGTGCAATCCCTTAACAAACCCAATCCAAAACCAGCGCAGAAAGATTTTGCAACCACTCAAGATATGCTCGTTTCTCAGCTCCATTAGTCCCCTTTATTTGGGTCAGCTACATCCCAACACAATGGTAATTTCTCCTAAAATTTCTCTTGGTATACTCAACACACAGCTCATATATGCTTTTTTTTTTTCACAGTGTTCTGGATTACATTAAAATAACTTCATCCTCACTGGGGACATCTCTGATTACTGACTTCTAGTTTAGTTCCTCATTTGTGTTCAGAGAGGAAAGGAGTTCAAACCAGAAACCTGAATGTTCAGGGAGAATGCAGATTTGGGACTTGAATTGCCTTCTTAAGGAAATTAAGAAGGATTCTGCAACCTCAGACCTTCCTCCAGAGGAGACATAGGGATCACCATAGTCATGGCTTACTGTCAGCTACCTGCCCTGGTGTTTCTCTTTGCCTCAACACCATGGTCCTGAACTTACCACTTAGCTGAAACATAAGCAAGAGGAAAATCATACCAGCTTTCTCTGTGTCCATATTAACCAGGATTTTAAATATCTTTGTTTCTGCAAGGGATTTAAGCCATTCCTCCAGATCCCTCTTGAAGTGCAGTGTGTTAAATATCAAAGGCACATCAGGTTTTCTTCCTGTCTCTGGTGTCCAAACAGGATGAATCTGCATAAAAGGATGCCCACAAATGAGAAAATAGGACCAGGTCCACTGATACCATTAGGTTATACATGTGAGAGCTGAGCAGGCAGTTTATCTGCTGTTTCCTTGTATTTATTTCCCAGCTCTAACTTTTGGCAAGTGTCCCAGCATAGATGAAAACATTTTGGGTATTAACAAGGTAGAGCTGGAGTTGAAAGCACAAGAACTGCAAGAGACACCCTATATTCCCTGGATGTTTTTGCATCTCAGCTGGACAAAGCAGATCTAATTTTCACCCCTTTACTCCACTAAAGTGGTTCAAATCGGAATGCAGAAGGGGGAAAAAAAAAGGCAAAACAAAACCAAATAATTTAAAACCATAGCCTGTAGATAAACAGTTGTTAGAATTACCAAAACAAAGCACTTGAAGGTAGTGTGTAGCTTTGGAGGCGATCAGTTCTCTGGAAGATGCAGATGTTTCTTAGAACTTACCTTGCTTAGAAATAGGTACCAGCAGCCTTGAGTTTCCTGACAAACCAGTGTAATCATCCATCCACTGGGCTGCACTTCTTTCATCTGTGCTGCCAGGACCAGAACCATTCCATCACCCAGCCACAGCTTTCAGATCTTCAGCAGGAGACACCTCTCTGGAGCTCCTGTGAACATCCCATTGCATACCCTCCTCACTCCTGAGCACGTTTCTGACTGTGTGTGGACCTCTGTGCTGTTCAGAGCACGAAAGGTGGTCTGGTCCAGCTGGTCATCCACACCTCCATACACCTCACACACATATATGGAGACAGGATTTTATCCGACATATAGTATCATAACTCTGCCTTTGATACTCAGGCCTCCATTTGGAAACCCTGCTCCCAAATAATTTATAAGTAACTGGCAGAAATAGATTGATATAAAACATGAAAGTAAAATGAATTATAATGTCAAGTTAATAAAAATGCAGAGGTACTCATGCCTGGCAGGAAAGCATCGAGGGGTGAGCCCACAAGATGGGGGATTGCTTTGTGTGTATGTTTGGAGGTCTTCAGCACCTCAGGGCATCCTGCAGACTGCATTGAGGAACTCCAGCAGCGGGAACACCTTTTTACCTCTCCTGCCCCCTTTATAAAAAGACACATTAATAGACACATCTCCTCTGTGTATTTATGGCAGCCTTTACTAGCTGCATCGAAACAGTTCACCTTGAGATTTGGTTCAAACACAGCAAGTCCCTTGAGTTTTTTCTCCAGCTGTTAAGAAAGAAAAAAATTATTTGAACACCCACTTCAGGAAAGCTGCAGACAAAGGCATTACCTCTTCCCAGAAGTGGATTCTGCCTGACTTTGAAGTGAATCTATTGAGCCATCTTTGAGACGGTTCTTCATGTTCTGTCATTATGTTAAACTGTTAATTGTCCTACTTTTTAACATAATGTGCATCAGTGTCATTAAGATACACAGCTGTGGCAAGTTTTTCTCTCTAGTTATCCAGTCTACTTTAAAAAGACATGTATTACCTGAGTCTCTGAGCTCTTGAGTATTTTCACCTGTCCTGTGAATACTTGCCATATATTCTACTGCAGGCAGTAATCAGGCACAAGATGTTCCCTGGGCATGAAGAAAGATTCAGAGGTGAAAAGTGTAAAATAAAAAAGGATCCACAAATATTTTAATGTCTTAAATATCAAGGGAATGTAGTCACTTTTCTGGGAAGTTGCAGGTGCACTTCAAAATGTTATAGAGTGCTTTAGCTGACCAACTCATTGATGTTTGGAATAAACAGGAGCATTCTTCAATGGTTAAAATCTGTAGGTAAGTGTTGGGGTTAGTTTGTTTTCTCTGGAATAGCAGCACTCTTCCAAAACACTCTGTCTGCTCCAGTCCTGTCCATGCCCTCCCAGTTTTAATACAGCATAGTCCACAGGGATACTGAATACCACTAATATGGATTTAAGGGATACTGAAATAAATATCCTGCACCTTCTTCAACTGACATTAGAATCTACCTCTAAATTTATAGCTCAACATTAGCTCAGTATTAAAGTTTTGTTTTCATTTTTTAACTAGAAGGTCTGTTATGTCCCCACAATTCTCCTGGCTGGTTCACAACTAGAGAAATACATAAGAGGTAAGAAAATTTACTTCACTGCTTCAACAAGAAATTAATATAATTGATTAGCCACAGTATCTCAATGCTTAGATCCATGCTTTGCAGAAGAAAGTCATAATATCCTGCAAGTTGAAATCCCGAAATATCATTTCACTGCTGTGAATAAGACCAAATCAGCTATTCGCTGCACTCAGTAAAGATACAGCACAGTGAACAGAATGATAAGCCTTGCTCACTGTTAGCACTGTAACGAAAGCAGCAAACCATGACAAGGTTAATCCCTGCCATTAAGAGTGACTATAACACACCTTGTTGATATTAATAAGGTCTTTGAGCTTTATTTTATAAAGGGCTTAATAAGTCATAGTGGGAAGTTAACCCAAATATGCTGCTGATGCTTTTCTGTCATCGTATGACATGCCTACTTTGCAACTGGTAGAGTAGGATGCTCTGTAGATCCTAGTCCTTAATCAGAGATTAAAGCAGCTATCGTGGTTGTAGATATGGAAAACTCTAAGAAATAGGGTGCGTCTTACAGAGTTTTATAGTGTCATTCAAGACCTATGCTGAGACCCACAGCACAACCTCTGGAACTCAAAGTCAGGATCAGAGCCTCTGCACCCTTTCTTTCTGCATTTCACTCCTCTGCTATAAAAATGAAATATTGTCAGCCTTACACTTTTACTTAATCCATTCCTTTATTGCTAAAAAGATGGCATGATCTTAATAGCTACTCCATTGAAATCTAGCAAGACTAAAACCCCTAGCAGAGAAAAACATGTGCTTGAGCAGTGACCCAAGAAGAATAAACTATCAAAGTCTTACCAAACTGCAACTGAGGAGTGGTTTTACGTGCAGAATTTAAAGATTAAATGCAAATGTCTCCTAACAAATGGTATATTCAGTGCTCTCAGGGTTTGAAGGCTTTGTTGATTTTTCCCTGAAGTCTTACTGGGTGTTCTCTCTGTTCGAAACTGTTCCACAAGCAATTCATGCAAGTAGTCTGCAGATTGTTCACAAGCAAATTGAAGGACGTGTCAACTGTCAGCTAGGACCTGTTAACTGGTTTTAACTGAATGTATCAGACACATGATAATCTACTGGGGTTTTCCCCTGTAGTTAAATTACTGGCATACATATACATCCATTTTAAGGTGCAAGAACAAAGTTATTCCTGACTTGTACGCCATCCATTTAAAAGAGCTTCCCATAAAGGACTGTGAAGCCAAGTTGTCATCCTTAACCAAACTTCCCCAAAAACTCATCACTTCAGTACTGCAATATAGTAAATTAAAACCTTGTAATGGGTAGGTACTGAGAAGAACAGCAGCAGCAAAGTGGGTTATACTCTACCCCAGGTCCTTGCTGCAGTTGTATCCTAGCTCACTTGTATGTCATCCACTTTCCTTCTCTGTTTAATTGTGAGAGCTCTACAGACATGTATCACATAATGCTTAAGGCAATAGGGTGCAACTTGTGGCCATGCAAATATTAAATTTATTACCAAGTGCAATACCTACCAACAATCATGAGTATTTTGCTGAACAAAAAAAATGAAGATTACTAGAGCTTAGGTAGTGTTTGTTTCTCTGTTTGTTTGGTTTTTTGTTTGTTTTTAAGCAAGCAACTGTCTTGGTAAGCTTAACCCAGCAGGCAGGTAGAGACCAGATAGCCACTTGCTCACTTCCCCCTGCTCCCAGTGGGTTGGGGTAAAGAACTGGGAAAAAAAGTAAAATTTGTGGGTTGGGATAAAGACAGTTTAATGAGACAGAAAAGGAAAAGTAACAATAATAAAATTAGAATGCAGAAAACAAATGATTGCTCACCACCCACCAATTGATAGCCAGCAGTTCCCAAACTGCAGCCTTTGATCACCTTCTAGTTTACATGTTTAGTATGATGTCATTTAACATGGAAAATACCACTGGCCAGTTTGGATCAGCTGACCTGGTTGTGTCTCCTCCCAGTTTTCTGTGCTCTGCAGTGTATTAGCTGGTGTGAGAGTGAGAGAGGCTGGAAAGTCCATGACTAAATGTAAAAACTGCTTAGTGACAGCTGAATCATCATTGTGTTATCAACATTATTCTCATACTAAATTTAAACCATCGCATTATACCAGCAACTAGGAAGAAAATTAACTTTATCCCAGCCAAAACTAGGACAGTAGCTGAAAGTAGAAAAGCTGCAACTTCTTGGTTGACAAATTAGAAGTAAAGCTAGCCCACAAAGGTGACGAGATGACCCTAGCTAGGCTAACTTTCTCACATCCTGTTCTTGCAGGTTTGCATGCTCTTGCTCTCGGTGTGTTTTTCTTGATTCCTCCCCTCCCTAGCAGAAAGTCAAAAGCTCTTTTCTGGTGTCTTTTTGTCTTCTCATCAGTCCTGCTCAAAGGTATGCAGGTCATAATTATGGCCTTCTTATGAGAGAAAGGCTTATGAAGTGTATTTTTAAGTGGTTTCTGAAGGCTGTGTGGTAGATCTTCTTCTTGGAGCCCCCTTCAGCCCCATCTCACAGTGCTATTAACATAGAAGCCATAGCAGCCCTTTTCTTGGGATACTCAGGGAACATGAAATCAAGGAATACATATACCAGATGGGGAATGGCAGCTGCAATGCCCTTTGCTACATTGGCTTGTTACTAGCAATCTTTGATTCGGAGTGTGTGAAAAATTGAGTGCAAAATGCCACAAATCATTGCTAAAATATTTATGAACACAAAGATGTAACAATAAGGTTTCTGATGCTATTGTCATGATGAGTAACACTACGTATGCGACCTCAGCACAGCTCACTCAATGCCACTGTAATTTCTGTTCAAAAATTACTCATCCCAGCAGAAGGTCATGCCATCTCAGTGGGTTGCCATGAATTTCCCAGGCAGTGTATGAGCACATGTTTGGATTTAATGAAAAAAGCCCACTCATGTAAGTTAATGATAGAGGTTGTTACAAGGTCTAAGCAAAGCAATTATTTTAAACTACAAGCCAACAAAACATTCTCTTTGTTTGTTTTTCTCAGAGTTATCCTTGACTTTCAGAGCTGGAAGACAGCTACAGGCAAGAGGGCAGCCAGACTAGTCAAGGAGGAGCTGCAATTAGTTTCCAAAGCCCCTCTGAGTGCATGAACACCCCTCCTGAGGCTTTGGTGAGGAATAAGGTACCCAGCTATACATTTTAAACAGGATCTGCCCCCAAGTTCACCTGCTAAATCAAAAGCAAGTCCTGGTGGGAAACAAGCAGGAAATGAGACAGTGCCAAAGATAAGGTTATAAAGGAAACTTTGGGGGGAACAACATGAGCAGCCAATAACTGGAGACCACATCTGCCTGATGTGAGTAAGATTTATCTTTCCCAGACAGTGCTGAATAACAAAGAGAAAACTGAAATGCTTAGAGGTATGCAGGAACTGGGAGCATGGGTTTTCAGCATGCACATGGAGGAACCAGCAAAAAATAGAAGGCTTTTTGCCACACCCAGAAGTGAGAGCAAGCAGAGGGAGAGAAATATACAATTGTGATATCCTTTTGCTGTGCATAGAAGTCAAGTTTTGTTAAAAAAACCCTGGGTTTTTTTAGAGATGCTTTATGCAGGTGTCAAATAGTGGGGCTATTGTGCTAACCCAAACAGAAAATAACCTAAAAAGGCAGAAATGACCCCCAAATCGCGTACTAAGAAGGTTCAAACTAAGTAGAGTCACTCTGGCTTAAATGCAGACTGCTTCATTACCCTGACAGATTCATCACATCTTGCTTCTGCTCCTGCTCCAACCTTCACATCAGGTGAAATGGGTACAGAGGTGTCCAACAGTAGCTTGAGATCTCTGTGTGCTCTGCGTGGGTTCTGATTGTTTCTCAGAGGAATCACTAGCTCAGCTCATGAAATGGATTTGCTTGGTTGGTTGGTTCTCCTGCTGCTCGGGGTACTGGATTTGGTGATGCTGCCAGCCCTGCGAGAGTGATGAGGCTGGTCCCCTGAGGCAGGTTCCATAGCTGTCGGTGGCAGCCTACCTCACAAGTCCAGTGTCAGGCTTCCAAAGGTGAGAAGAGAAGACAACAGGTGGAAAAGGAAACACAGGAAGGAAACAAAAAAATAAACTTTAAAACGTGGGGGGAAAAGAGTAAAGGGAAGAGCAGAGAGAGCTGTGTGAAAGGAGACTAAGAAAAAAAGATAGCATTCAATTTTACATTTTAGTCTTCTTTATCTCCCACCTGTTTCTTTTTAAACATTGCAGAGTTTCTGTGACATAGAATAGCCATCGTAATACCCTTGTGCCTTTGCACCTTCAGATGTAATGCCTGAGACCTGTATTTTCCTGCCTAAAACCAACCAAAAATAAGAACAGTATGACAAAAAAAGAAGGATAGGATTTGTGTTTTAATGCAATAGTCTTGGACTATGCCTAAGGCTTCCAAACTGTCTTACAGAAACCTGGAGTGTCACATTTGCTCTTCAGTCATGTCTTAAAAATTGTATTCAGTATGGCCCTTCTCTTGTCCAGAAAACTGGTTGTAATAACTCTTCCTTCCCCCCTCCCGCAAAGTTTCTGATGCAGTGTGACATGGAAGAAATAAACTTATGCCTGCAGTGGGGACACATGGGTACCATACAAGGTGGAGCATACACATACTTGCAGATTGCAAAGCTGGTCCTGGATCACTCTGCCTGAATGTCACCATCAAATGCTTCCCAGTGTCCCATTGCAACTTAGATTGACTAAGTAGTCAGAAGTCTGATTTTAGTTATTTTGATGTAAATCTAGCTAATTTTATTGTGGTACATATAGTTACTCCAAAAATGAGGGTAGAAGAATTTCCTCCAAATTTTACCAAGAAATGTTTCCAGCTGAGATGAACATAATATAGTTTAAAAATTTGACGGTAATGTTAGGTTGTGATGCCCATAAAAATTACTTTTAATTCCTTTCTTTGATCTTCAAAGTCAGTTTGTCAGGGTGTATCTCATGTTTTGTGTTCTCTTCCCAGTATTGATTACATATTTAATTTCCAATGGATTAAAAGGTTTATTCTTGTTAATCTATTTTCTACTGGTTTAATGGACTTGGGCATAACAAAATCAAAGATGGTCCTTATTCTCAGACCCCAAAGTATATGCTTAAAAGTATATAAAACATTCTAATCACACTGCTCCATAATTCCTAATTAAAAGTCTATTTTTCCATGATGTAAGAAGAGGACAGTTAAATATCAAATGAATCTTACTCCAGCGAATGTAGCACAGATTTAGATAATGAGATATGTTACACTTCAGTATAAAATGGTCAGAAAATGGATGAAAATTGCAAAGTTGGGCAATTTATTCTAATTTGGCAATACTGGTCATGCAAATCCAAGTCATTTGGCAAAGATGATGTCAGAGAAAAGCTCCTGATAAAAACTGCCGCTATTCAAGCTGATGTAAAGCAAACATAGTAAATATAGTGTCATGTATTGCTTAAGCAAAGCAGGTCATATCTCAGAATTTTCTACATATCTCAGGTCATATCTCAGGAGATTTACTACAAATTTACTGAAAAGTTTGTAGCTGTAACCTGGTAGGATGCACAGGCTTCCATTCTCTAAGCATTGCATGCCTGAGGGAGGTTTTATTGTCTCGAATAGATTTTCTCCCACCTGGTACCAGCCTAAGTGAAAGATTCAAGCTCTGCATGTAGACATTCTGCTGGTTAACTAAAAACCTGAGGGAAAATTGGAGGATGGCATTCATCATATTTTCTCCACCCCTAAGATGTTGTAAGATCTGATCAAATGCAATGCAGGATGCTTAAATCTTACTTGCATATTTTCCCATCATTTTATTCAAGATGCTGGGAAAAAAAGTTGCGTGAGGCAAGTGTCTCTTTTTGTGGATGACAGATGTAAACTATTTTAAGGTGTGTTCAAGGACAGTTCTGCTCATTTCAGACTTCCTTTGGTGGTTCAGGCTTTGCAGTTTTTTCAGCCTCAATTGTTATGCAGGACATTGAAAGCTGTTGAAAATTTCATAACATTTGTACTTGAGAGACATGCAAGTGTATTAAGACAATTCTGATTACTTTGGTTTAAAATATATTAATGCTACAGAATATTTTTTTAAGTGTAATTCATTTCTGGCTTACTTATGATGACTTGCAGAGTGGTTAATTACTGCTTGGAGGAAAAAAAATGTGGCACAGAGGTCATTAAAAAAAAAGAAATATTTAGGGAGTGCAAAAAAAAAGGCAGGGTTGGGGTTTTTTTAGATCTGGTTACTTTGTCTAGAAAGGGAAACATTTTTATAGCATGCATAAAGCAGAAATATTTATCTTGAAACAAAACCACACTGCTTTCCTTTCTGTTTTTAGAACCAACCATTTGATTGCTCCATAATATTGTTAGACAGATCATTGTTACTAGTTTCAATTGCAATACTTTCCCTGCCATTGAACTGGAAATTTTAAGGTTATTTGTCTTAATATTATAAGTAATTCTCAGCTCTCCCTCAAATTCTGTTGACAATACATAGAGAAAATTTCCTGAAGAGAATGTGGTGAAGCTATAAGAAAAATTGAAAAAAAGTCTAAATATTTTTTTTTATGTTTTAATTGCATTAACTTCATTTTCCCTCAAAATAGTCTTGAATTTGACACCTGCCATGTTAATCCAGCACATTTCCTCTCATCAGCATCATGCCCAAACTTGACTGCCTCCTGTTTCCCAGGAAGCCTTTAAGAAACTGGTTGAAACAAAAACACCTTGCAAACTCTGATCCAACAAAGTGAGTCAGGTTTTTAGGTGAGCACCTCAGCCTAACCATAAACCAAGCAAACAAATTTGCTATTTCAGAGGCCTGATTAGATATGGGGTTTGCTACTGGTTGCCTGAAAGCTGGTAAAGCACAGAGGCAGAGAACAGAACTGTTACATCAACTTAGTTAATGGAAACCAAGGGAAAACCATTTTCTCAAACATGTGGGAGCCCAAACAGCTTATTTTTTAATGGGAAACATAAATACTCATGTTTCTTGGAGTAAAATAGAGGTGTTGAATTTTGAGAATTTAACAAGAAAAAACGTGTGTTTCTGGTTTAACTGCTCTGATTCCTACCCAGAAAAACAACCCCATGTAGTAGATATTTATCACTCCATCTGGATTGCATGCAATTAATAATCTGTTTTTTTTTTTTTTTATTTGCTTCACACAAAAAGGCATTTTTCTCCATCTTTTTCTATTTAATCCAAAGCTTAAATCAAAGTGGTTGACAATGGCAGAGAGCCCTGCCTTCATCCCAGATTGCCTCCTTGTTTCCCGGGTTCTATCCACCAAGAAGTCACTTTTCAGTGTCCTGGGCCATAGACCATCCTCAATAAACTGAAGCAAAAATGAAGCTGCTGGAGATTTACCTGACTTCTTGATATCTCTGAGTAGTCACTTTTTATTAATTTGATTAATTTAAGGCTAAAGCCTTTATGAAAAACTGGGTTCTAACAGGCTCTGAAGTAGATTTTTCCTTAATTAGCCTCTCCCATGAGAACAGATATGCATTCACAGATACACACTTTCTACATTGCTAGGATCTTTCTCACTGCTGGCACAGGCTCCTCAGTTACAGGATTGTTTTATGTGTGTATGGGATGATCTACATGTATTATGATCTCTTATTTTACCTTTTCCCCACGTATTTAAAATGTTCCTTACCATCACCCAGGAATGGCCATACCAGGTCATATCAAAAGTCCAGTAGCTCGTTCTCCTCTGTGATTGGAGCCAAAAGTAGATGCTTAATATAAAATTTAAGATTTAAGGACAGCATGGAGCATTATGTCCCCATTATACAGTCTCAGTTTCCAATTTTCTGTTACTCAGAAAAGTCAGCATGACAGAAAATACAGATAAATGCACACAGAGGACTTTCACTCACTAAATTTGTTTTAATCTCTGAATATTCCAGATTTTCAAGGATTTGAAGAAAAACTGCTCTTTGCTACCACTATGGGAGAAAGGGGAAGAGTTAACTTGGGCATATTTTATTTATGTAAACTAAATTCTGCCAAATAAATGTATGCTTCCTGTTATATTTTTCAAAGGGATATGAAATGGCACATGAAAATGTATTTCTTAAAGGGGGACTGAAATGCACCCTATAACACACATACACCCAAGAAGTTACAGGCAAGTGGGAAAGAAATACCACCAATATGTTCCATCAGATTTTCACTGTTAAGTTTCTAATGCCTTGAAGTTGAAAATATCAGGAAGAAAAACTTATTTCCACAATCACTATCACTAGGTTGCTTGACAGATTAAACCAAATTTCCTTGAATTGAGTTATGTGCTCTGACTTGGTTCATAGACTGACTTCACTATAATCTGATTTCTGCCTCCAGAGCTCATATTCCAAACACATAATTTTAAAAAAATTATTTTTCTCTTTTTTAGTGTCAATACCTCCCACTGACTGTCAAAACCATTCCTTACCAATTAAAGTTCATACTCTCAGAGGTCCACGAGCTGTCATGTTACACACACACAAGTCTTTATCCCCCTTTCCCATTTTTACACATACCTTTTATTTCCCTCCTCCTCTCTTTCTCTTCCATGCAGCTCTGAGGGGACCAATTCCGTTATTAAGACCCCAGTGATGTTGCATGAGGAGGGGACAGGGTGCAGAGCTCCAATCTAACATGTGATATACACACGTGTGCAGCCTCAATGCTCAGCTGAACAAATGGCTTCACAGCAGGGCTGTCAGTCAGGAACTAAAGATTCATGTTTGGCCAGAAACAAAAAAAGGTAAAATATATGTAACTATGCTTTCTGAATGTAATTCAGCATATTTGGATTAAGCCAAGAGCTTTAAACAGCTCTTAAGTCCAGATGGTGAGAACATTAATGTATGTATTCATGTAGAATTTTGAACAAACCCAACAACAGACAACTGTTTCAGTTCAAGAGATGTGCTGGAATACCTCAAGTTTTCATTTTCATCTTTTTGCCTTGGCCCAGGAAGCACAGGACTTGAACTCAGAAGGCCAAACTTATTTTGTTTCCTTCTCATGGAATTTACATCTAAACTCAAATGATAATTTTTGTTTATGAAATATGGAAAGAACAGAGATACTCTAAAGCAGAATATATATGCCTGTAAATTCCTCAGGGATTACACAGGAGGTCTGCCAGAAGCCTTTAAACTCTGTTATTATTAGAATAATTTCATAGGCCCATGTATCCAGCTGCCCACTCTCATGATTTTATCAAGAATCTCCCGGTAGCAGATACAACATTCTCTTCTGGCATCTGGAGGTTACATGACAATTTCCACTTTCATTTATAATGCAAAAAGCTTCCAAGTTCATAAAGAAGATCTTGAAACCAGGAACAAAATATAAGCAGCAAATAAAAAGACCACATTTTTAAAAATTGATTTTGAAGTCTGTCTCACCAGAGTCTGAAGGCTTCCCTTAGGATTTCAGGCTGGTGATTAGTGAAAGCAGTTAAGGCTTAGCTCTGAGGCTGCTCTGACCCCTGCAAATTTCTACAGAGCTGGGATTTAGGATCTTGGCTCTTGGTCTGACTCATCTAGCAAATAAAAGACATGTAATAAAGAAGAAAGTACAGCTAGGGAAATGAGACATCTAGTACTCAATGAGGGACAAAGCCAAAATGAGGGATGAGCCCTCAGCAGAGACAGAAATGGTATCAGTCTCTTGGTCACAGTACACCTGGCTGTGGTCCTCAGCAGCCATTTATCGCTTTGGGATTCTTCAAGATAAAGAGACTTCCCTGAGCACCAGTTATCATTACTGAACCATGCAGATCTCTTTTCACAGCTGGATGCCCTGATGCCCAGAGCTAGTGCTGCTTGAAGCAGTGCTCATTCAAGCCACCTGCCAATGCAACTCCACAGATCAGCCAAATGCCAGGGTTGAAAATGTGTCTATGCCTTAAAATTAGTTTCTTTGCAATTTAAATTAGATTAATCAACCTAATGTTTGATGTCCTTAGTGACAGTTTGAAGGACATCTCTAAAAACGAAAACCCTGTCCAAACCGGCATTTTATACACTGACAATAAATCTCCCCATATCTTAATTTGCAGTATGAGGAAAAATAGCAAAACTTTAAAAAGGTAATTAATTTTTACACTGATAAGAATCTCCTTTGTAAAACAGAAAAACATTTCACTCTTTTCAGACTAAAACCATTCTGAAAGAGTTTATCTCAAAACCCCTTTCCCCATTTCATTAAGTGCCAAGATTTTATCAGGCTGAGACAGGTGAAGACCAAGGGGCAGGAGAGCCCTTCACAGAGGAGGTAGGTAAAAATGCATACCTCGAAGTAAAAGGAAGTTGGCCTGCTTTTAGCCTTCCTTTGGTAGTTTTAGCATTTGCATGTCTAGGAGTGACCTCTTCCTCCTTCACAGAGTGCTGACTGAAGGAGGTTGCTTTGGAGGATCACGAAGGCATTCTTCCAGCTGGGCTTATATTGACCCTCAGCTCATCCCATCTTCTACCTAGTGCCACAAAGGCACAGTTAGGGCATTAGATTTCGAAGTGTAACACTCCCATTAAAGTGCTTCACAGAGCCATTTAGCTCAACAGACTTGCAGTTGCTGCCCAAACTGGAGTTCAGTGCACCACGACAAGATCTGGAGATGGAGAGGAGCTGCGCACATGGGTCTGTTTATGATACCACCCTGGTGGGAACTCAGTGAACTCATGCTCTGGAGCAACTTGGAAGATTGCTGGTGCATCAGTTTAATAAACTTGCAGCCTATGATATCCTCAGTTGCATATGTTTGGATCAATGTCTTGCTGTTCAACCCATTTCTAATGTGTTACTGGAAACTGCACTTGTATTTTGTCTGGTTTGAAAACACAGCTATATACTATATTTACTGCCACTCAGCACTTTTTCTCTGAATCCTCATCCATTTCCAGGCACTGCAGTACCCTCTTTTCCTGTGTTAAGTTTGAAAGTTAACAGAGCTTTTCTTCAGTGAATGGCAGGCTCATTGGCTGTCAGTCACCAAATGCATGTGATAAATATTTTTTTAACAAGAAGTTTTGAAAAGATAAATTAAATTAATGCTTTACCTTAGCTTTGGATTTTTCACTGAAATTGAGCTAGGACTGAACCTGTAGGTGAATTTTTGTACAGTGACACAGCACATCCAGGGGAGAATCCCATTTCCAGGGATTACGGTAGGAATGAGACACCATCTGTCAGTGGTGTCTGGGATAAGGGGAAAGCTGGGCCTGCTAGCATGAGGCTGATCCTGTCCAGCCAGGGCACACATGCCTCCAAGATGACATGTGGTATTTTTACTGTAGGCTGTCTGAGAAGAGGAGGTTAATTTCCAGGTCAGACTCTACTGGTGGGCCTTCACTGCCTGACTTCTGTGCCCAGGTTAACTTTGTCGCAATCCATTACTTTTACATACTTAGGGGAAAATTCTCCCTTTTATTTGTGTTCCAGGGAATGAGTAAGTGTGCAACAGCAGAATCCTGCCCTTCGCCATCACAGGGCATAACTAGAGACAGCAGTCAGGGCACAAGTTCTGAGCAAGAGCTGCTAATTATCTTGTGGTCATTCATAAGAAGCACTAAAGTCAAACTTATGAACTTCTGCACCCACAGATTCTTTGCCCAGTCTTGATTTCATTCCCAAAGGCTTCCAGGACTCAGCTTCTCACCCTGCTATGCTGACAACTGTTTATTGCCTCATCCATGTATTCAAAGCAGAAACTAAGAATGCAAAGGTTATTTGCTTCCAAAAGCCTCTCTCCATGGACAGGTCTGTGATGTCTCTCATGATGAAGAGCACCCTGCTGGTATGCAAATTTGCTAAATGTAACCAAGGAAACAGGGTCCTTACTTAATACCATACAATTCTCAGAGCATTTGCTGGAGGCAGAATAGCATCTCTGGTATCTGTATGCCGCCACTCACCTCTGGGAATACAATGTAAAAAAAATTATATATGTATAATGAAGAGTAGGAAAGAAATGTGTTGTATGTAAATACACCCAGACAGTCCTCTCAATGATTGGGCTGATTTCACCAGGAAAACTGATGGAGCAGAATAACAGTACTGACTTGGTTTTGATTCCCAGTGGAAAGCAGAATAGATTCATAGGAAATATGCCACTGCTTAGGCCATCCGGGTAAAAATTTTTTGTTAATATGTGTCTGGCCATGTGGAAAGGTTTAACACTCTGGCAGGGCAGCAAGATTATGGTATGCAAGGATGTCAGTGCTATTTTAAACAAACAAACAAACAACTTGAAATTTAGAGACAACTTGAATAATAGAGGGCCTGATGAGAGGAATTATGAGTTAATGAAAGAAAGCTTGATGCTGCCCTGATGTAGCACTCATCCTTAATATACCCAGACAAGTGCGGGTTGAAGGGAATTATCTGGGACGTGAACTAAGGACTATGAGCTGTGAAGGAACTTGAAAAGGGATGAAACTTATGTCTTGGTTTGGGTGATGCTCATGGTCTCTATGGATGCAGCACACCTTTCAAAAGTTTTTGGTCCTCATGTTTTCTACCATGCCAGCTCTAGACCATGCTTACCAGTCCACTTCCAGCCTAACCACCTCTAGCAAAGCCATATCAGCACAGGATGACAAAAAGGACTACACTCACCTGGGAGAAGAGCAGAATTCATTCCTTTTGGGAAATCTGTGCTGTAGACATGATGTCAGTGTGGGTCAAGCTAACAGTGAACCTTTGAGAGCAGTCAGAGTGGCACAGCACAGAGGCAGGAAGCCACTGGAGAGCTGT
>VZTN01003845.1:177314-224979 GCA_013400515.1 Erpornis zantholeuca
AGCTGTAAAGATACAGGGTCAACATGCAGTTCTAGGGTGGCAATGGGACAGGGGAGGGGACCATGGTGGAGTCAGCTAACATAGAGGAAAGAGAAAAGGGGTGATTGTGTATTGCAAACTCATGGAAAGATTTAGGTCTTTCAGAATGAGCAAATTTTTCACTGGAAAAATTACTAAGTTAAAATAAAAAGCAGGTAGGCAAGATCCTCTTGTGTTCTCTCAATCTCTGACATTCATCTCCTGCCTCTCTGGGTTCTTCATTAGGTTCTGTAGATTTAGAGGTCAGGGCTCCCCTCTGCTAATCCTAAACCCAAATGTTAAAGACCTTTTAGACAGAAGTAACGTTCTACCATTTATTCAATGGACTGTAATAAAAAGAATCTCACTTTATATCTATGAACAGAACATGAATAAATGAAGGAACACACATAATATCATTCTTGATGACTGGAAACATTTTAGCTGTTTCAAGTGAATTGCAAAAATGTTCAACCATTCAATATATTTTGAAGGAAAGCTGCAAAACTTGAACATCCCCCGAAAGCCTCTGGAAATTTATCTAAAGTGTTCCAGAATACTGGTGGTAGGAAATGTCAGGGAAAAATGTCTTTCTATGATTTTCAGTATTTCCTGACTTCCCTTAAATCAGAAGTACCCAAAAAATACCTGTATTTTCATAATTCCACTTTTTCTCCCAAAGAGTGCCAACATGTGAGAAAACAGGATTAAATACTTTACAATAGTGGCCATAAATAAAAGCTGTTTAATTCATTAAAAAAACACCCCAAATATGCAATAGGTATTTCTACAACTATTAATAAATATGATACATACAGAATATAACACTGTGGAAAAGTAAAACTGAAAATTACCCATTGTGAATACTCTGAGTAAAAGCTAAAAGAACTCAGTCTCTTCCTTTCACCCAAATACTAATATTAAGGGGAAAAAAAGATTGTTATCTTGTGTAAGCAAAAAAGCAATCAAGTGTGGAAATTATATAAGCTTTGGTGATACACCATGTGTTTCAACCCCAATTTAGAACCAGTACTGTTCTTACTGGTAAAGAAGCTACCAAGGAAGAAATTAAAGTGTGTAATTAATGTTACAACATTACATTAACACATAAATAATTTCTCTGGCAGGTCATACAATTCACATGCATATTTTATTAAACTGTAAGAAATAATTTTCTGAGTGACCCTGATCTTCCTGCATGCTTTGAAGTTTGAAAGCCAGCAGTATAGCCTATAAGTTTAAAGAAATTTAGAAAGAATTGTGAAGTTAAAAGGTACTTTTGATGTTTGTTCTTTCTCTTCTATCACAAGGGCATTCAATACAGAAGGAGTAGAAAACATTAATGCCTATGAAATTTCCATAGCAATCACGCTCATTTAACTCTTTCTAATCACTTAATATAAAAGGCTGGAAAGTGTTATTCATTTAGGAGGGGTGTGAAGATGGTGCTAGGAATTTCCTATCTCATTGCCCACAAATTCTTCTCTTACTGTCCTTGCACAGATTGCTCTTGCAATGAGAGTAAGCACCTTCAGCCCTCAAAGTACACAGCAGTTCTTCATGTCTCTCGAGGTCAGATTCAGAGAATGCCCCTTTGCCCCAGAAGCATCTCCAGTATCCCTGATCACACAAAAAGGCATCAAATTGCCAGATAACCTCCACTCCTTTGTCCAAACAGCCTTATCCTCCCCACCCAGGCAACTGCATCCACAAACACGCTGGATTGCAATGGGACACGTCTGTAGGGCATAACTGTGGTATGTGGTGGTCAGTCAATTCTTAGTTTCTCTCTTTTAAAGAAAGTTGAAAGTTGAAATCTGGCTGATAGATGGGGCCAGGCTGTCTGTGCTGTGAATACCTTCCCTTTGTCTCACTCACAATTCTTCAAGTCTAACAGGAGCTGAGCCCATATTCTGGCATGTAACTGAGAAGAAACTGCCATTTGAGCAGTAAATGAACACCAGCACTGCTGAAGTTCATGTGAATTTCCCTGAGGACATATACTCATTTTACAACTGGTAAATCTGTATCCATTCAGAACATTTCTGACCAGTAGCACCGGCAGGTGGAAATGTACCACAGAGCAAATGCCTTGGTGGAAATATTTCATCTTTAGGTGTGGCAATGCCAAAGCTTTGTAGCAAGCCATACACTTGACTTTTTGGTGGTTATTCTTGGAAGCATTCCATGTTTTGAGCTGAGAAAGCAAATGCCGCTAGTGAAAGAAAATATCTCACGGGCAGATTTCAGAGAGCAATAATTTTGAAAAAGGAATCAAAAATGCATCAGCAAAGGTTATAAACCCAGCTCTACCCTGTCTCCTGAGCACAATGTTTCAAGCAGTCCCACCCATCTTGTATACTTAAGTGCAGTTTCCCATTAAAATTGAAGAATCGGAGATTAAAGGGGTCGTGGGTTATTCATCTCCACACTGAACTCTATCTAGTTCTTGAAGACAGCAAGGAACACACCCTCAGGCACTTGAAATAATCCCTAACATGTATGTCATGTGAAATACCATGAGATTTTTAAAAGCACATTTAAATCAATTAATCATAATAATAAGTTCATAAAGGAGATTTCTCAGAAGTATTGATTTAAATTCATGCTAAACTGTTAAATAATATTACCTGGCCACCAAAGATGAGATTTTAAGTCTCCCAGTTGGTGCAACAGTCTCTGTTTGCCAGCAGTATTGTAATAACCAAAAAGTTAACATCTCTGACTTTATAATTATTTGAATTTTAATGAGCAAGATGAATTAAATCTTTCAGCTTAGCTGCTTACACTGTGAACTAGCTCGAGTTCCTGAAAGATAAGAAATATATTGTGCTTATTCAACAGCTTTTCTGCACGGAGACAGAGGGAGGAAAAGAAGCCAGGTTTCTGTGGAATTTAAACTCATTATTAAAAAAACTTGATAAGGGTAATTATGAATATGAGTAGTAGAATTAATTATTGAGTTTGAGAAGAGCTCCAAAATGAGAACATGGTTCTTTTACCATGTCTAGGGACAGTGTGCTTTTTTAAAGGGGGGGGAGGGGTCTGTCTGGATGTCATATATATGCATCAGAGTATTATTTCCTTGTAGTCACAGCAGTCTAAAAATACACCTGAAAGAGTATCAAAGAACACATAATTTCTGCCAGTTTTAATTCTTTTTTCCTTGTTGCTGAAGCTTTTATCACCCTCACTGGTATCTACATTTCACACTAAAAGTATTGAACATCTTTTAAGTTTTTCCATTTCCCTCGGAATGAGGGGGATGCTGGTACATTGGTGCAATTTGCCAATAACATGAGCAAACTAAATGGGAGATAAGTAGGTGGTGAAACTGGCTCATTTCCAGCCTGTAAATTCATTGGCAGACCTTGAAGCCAAAAGTATCAGCTCTTCTATGCACAAAAAATAAGCGAAGGCTATGAATATTGGTATGAATGCATTTTCCTTTTTGAATTCTACATTCTGCAAATAAAACAGACACAGGTTTATCACAAACATATATACATACACACATGCAGACACATGTGAAGACTGACTGTCTTCAGCTATATGGATTCTGCTCAGCATGGAAATTTACCACTCTAAGTGGGGGATTAGCAACTACTTAGAGATTTAACCTCATTTCTATGCAAAAATTCCAATCAGAGCTTGAATAAGGAGGTATTGATGAGGTAGATATATTTGCAGGTGTTTCTACCCAGTACTGCTCTTCTCTTCCTGCCTTGTGCTTTTCCATGTTAAACACCAGCAGCAATGTTTTAAACAATAGGAAATGTAAATGTACAATATATGTCTTTAAACTGTGCACACTGCAATTCATTGAGTGAGGATTAATATATTTTTATATTGGTGGTTTTTCCTATCGCGTATTTTTTTCCCTGTGAGATTTTTAGCATGCTAAACACCAAAAATGCCTTCATTCCCCAGAATTATAAAATAGTCTTGGAAGAGTAAAAGAGTCTCTCTGTCGCTTACCTTTAAGTTTGAATATTTTGATTTCTGTGTAATTTCAATTTCGCTGTGAATCAGAACTATCTACAGTAAACAGAAAGCGGAACTGGAGCTTGCTGATATTATGCTCTGCCAGGAACAGGGGCTGTTATTGCAAGTCTGAAAAATTTTATACCTCTCTGATAGCTTGTATACCATCTGAATCTTATTTAACTGCTTGTGCCTGACCTGGGGGCTGGAGCCTCACTGAGGAACCTTAATGCTAATAACAAAATGGACCTTAATGAACCACAGCTTCAAAGAGAAATAATAACAAATTCGAATCACTTCTTGGAAAGGATTTTACTATCAGCTGTGATTAACAAAATAAATAATGTGCCAGGAAACCAACTGTGGAGTGCTACATTTGTTTGTTTCTGCCTCTGTTTTGACTGCTTGACTGGTCTTTGAGCTTCTTTATCCCAAAACGTGTGCCTCAGCCTGATGCCAAGAGTAACATCCTTGTTCCGTTCACGGTATGAAATACAGTAGGAGGTCAGCACTAGAGGTACCTGGCAGAACTGACATTGTACACACAGTAAAATGATCAAAAATGCAGCAGATCAATGTACAAGAGAAAACTGAGCTGCAGAACACAGGTTGCACAGCAGAAGTGTTGATACAGAATTATTCCTTCCTCTGCTGTAGGAAATGATCAGCCACTCATTAGCTAAGGTGGCACTAAAACTGTAATTTGCACTCTGATAAATATTGTTGTAGTATTCTGATCTGCCCCAAAAGACACAGAATGGTACAAACACAAAAGAAAATACTCAGGAAATTTCCTAGTCGGTACCTCTTCCTCAAAACTGAATTTGCAATCCTTAAGCTATTTCAGATAGAATGTTTTTCTAGTATTTAAAAGACTTAATGTAAGAAAGAATGTATTTGTAAAGTTAAGGAAGACTAATCAAACAGCTTCTGACTAATGGATCATTAACTAATCGATTTAAAATCCTGACATAGTTTTGCATCCTTTCATTCGTGAAATTTTTGCTATTTATTCCCTGGAGGGAATTTATTTATGAACCTGGAAGATTCCATAATTCATACTCCAGGTGTACTTAAAGATGACAGGTCACAATTTTACCGAGTCATTTTTAATGATGATAGAGAGCACAGATGTTCTGATTTTTTTAAGCTGCTTGGAGTTCTAGACATTGAAATCAATAAAATCATGAACCATGTCGGATGAGCTTTCAGTGAGATCAAGAGAAGTTGTCAGAGGATATGTGTGTTTATGTGTGTACACTGTGCATGCAGGCACACATTCCTGACTTACTGAGAGCAGGAGCTAGACTGTAGGAGCATCATTTTGGGGCCATGCCGTTCCATCCACCATGGTGCCCCAGTTTTCAGACACTGTGGGACCTGCCAGCAGCAGGAATGACTTCAGGCAGCATCTCTGCAATGTGCCATCACATCTTCAGACAGTCTCTGTTTGCACTACATATAGAATGAGCAAGGAGAAAAGTCTAGCATAAAAGCCATCAGGGCTGAAATAGTTTTGACCCTGGAGCAGTAGGTTTCCAGCATGGCATTGTTATAAATGACCAGCTACAATGTGGTTAGACTTTCAAATGGAAAAAAGTATCTTTTTAGACTGACAATTTTCATGCCCTTGAACACTTTACTTTTTTGATGACTGTAAATGCTGGAAAATACTTTCAGTGTGTTCTCACCTATAGTTTATACATCTACTATTAAGACGTAGCATCAAAATAGTAACAGACTTGAATTTTAGCCATTGCTCAGTTTTGCATTTGTGTGAAGTGCAGGTATAAATTATTTTGCAGCCTGACATTTTGTGGGGTTACAATATATCCCTACCACACCTTCTAAATATAATCAGTCCTGTTTGCAGGCCCAAATATCGCTGTTATGGATTCCCCTGTTACAGCTTCCCCCTTGCATGGGAGAGCAGGCTGTGGCTCAGCCGCCTGCCTGCCCAGCATCTGCAGGAGCAGATTAAGGCACGGGGAGGGGGCCAGCCTCCATCCCGAGGGGCTCAGCTGCCTCTCCTGGCCTGGCTTCAAGGGCTTAGAGCAGGGGAAGGTGAGGTGACATCCTGCTGGGAAAAGGAGGAAGGAGGGCAGTCCACTGGGCAGACTGCTTGGGGAGAGGCTACAAAGGAGTGCTTTAGAACACCCAGTAATTTCGGTAAATCTGGGCATCATTTTGAGCCTTCATCCATTCCTGATCATAAGCAGTGAAAGCACAGACGTGTCAGTGACATGGGTGAGAGGGAAACAAAACCCCAACATAGGCAAGTATTCCTTTTGGTATTTAACATCCCATAATCACAACAGAATTGACAGGGACTGGCAACCCTGGAGTCAGAACTCAACTCGAGTGTTGCAGCTTTGGAGCTCTTGCTTTGCTTTGGAGACCAAACCCGTACATCAGTCAGTAAAACAAGCAGATTGGACTCAGATGTATAACAGCATTACATGATTGAGACAGAGGTATACTTTTTACATTTTTTAGTTATTTGCAGTCACCGTTCATTTTCTCCATGCGTTGCTGTAACTTGATTCTCTAAATGTCTCAAAAAACAACATATAATAATTGGATAATTGGATAATAAAAGTTTTAAATAAACAATGTTTCATTTTCAGTGTGAATTTTTAAAATAAAGAAATAAACTTTGTGTTGCAGAAAATGGGCAGCAGGGACTCAATGAATCCTGACAGGCAGATTTACTCACATTTTCAAAGTGGGTAATGGGGAACTTCTGAATATCCTTTTTCAGGCTAATAATATATGACAAAAGGTCCTAAACAATTTTCTTTTATTAGTGGTTTTCATGACTCTCTAAGTTTGCACTTCGTTGAGGAAGTGAGTGTTAAATATCCCCCCTGGTAAGAGCAGTATTATCCTGATTTACGTGCTATTTGTATTCTTTCCTATATATTTTTCCAAACATGGTATTTTCTGAAATGTTTTAAGTGCCAGTTTTACCTGCTGGCAAAGTCAGGGTGCCCTGGAGTGTTTAGGTGAGGTGTGCCCCAGCACTCCACAGCGGTGCTGGGCTGACAGAACTGCCTGACACAACCTTCTGCCATTTGTGGGCGTTTGCTGAATTATGCGACCACCCACAGAATGGTGAGATGCTTTTGAACAAGAAAGAGCACCTCTCCCTGCTATACAGCTTTACATTTGGATTTCCTGTGTAATTACAATTTACCTGGGAATCAAAACCATCATCAGAAAACAGAAAGGGATTTCTGATCTGTTATGTTATGCCAGGAATGAGAGCTCTTCTGAAGAGATCTGTGCTCCGGCAACTTCACAGATGAATCTTGTTAAATTGCTTTAAACCAAGTAGAGAACCAAATCTGATTTCTGTGCAAAGCCTCCAGTATGATCCCTAAGACAGTCTTTTGAGCAGCAAGTGGAGCAGCTCTCTTTCAGGGCTATCACTAAGGTCCTCAAAACACCTTCTTTACATTATGCAGTAACTAAACAGCTCTTCTGAATGTCCACCTTAGCTACAGCTCAGCAGGGAAGCAGTTAGCTCAGGAGCCTCCATTTTTTACTGTTAGCCAAAAAGTATCCAGTGAAGCTTGACTCAGTCATTTAGTGTTTTAGCACACTGTAGATGAGACACCCTGCTCTCATTTCAGATCTCCAGGAGAGGAACAAAGCTCCCCCTGGCTTGCTTCCCTGCTTCCCACCTTAGCTGGGAGCAACTTACCTTCCTGCTCCTACTGCTCCACAAACATGGTTAAAACATCCCTTAGACTCTAGAGCTCAGATCTGATTCATTCCTGTAACAATCCCCCCTAGGGGAGTAAGCTATCTGCTATCTCTCACTTTTGCAGAGGCATGGAGGTGATCTCCCAGTGCCACAAACCCCCACAGTCTGTGTGAGAAAGCTGGAAAAATACATATACTTATTACTTTCTTCTTCTGCAATGCATGCTGCTTTTCAGATTCCTCTTTTCGTACAGAAGTACAATTCAGCTAGAACCCAATTTCCCACAGCACTCCCCAGTGCCACAGGACTGATGCCAATTCACCAATTCCTAGTAAATAGTTTCCTCCTGAGTGTTTGCCAGACATATTTTCCTCTAAAAACTTCCAGCCACCCAGATGTTCCCAAATTATACATGGGGAGGTCTTGATGGGCTCAGAAGAAAGAGATAAAGATGAAAGGTTCCATATTCTAAAGGTATCTGGCCCTCTTGTGAAAAGATGTGTCTGCAGGGAATCCAGCAGCAGACCTTACATCCAAAACATGCCATCACCTTTTTCCAGTTCTTTTCTGGGCAAGTCACTCCATATCTCTACCTTAAGAAGATTATTACCTTTTCTTACCCCAGCTTCACAGAAGTGTTGCATTACAGCTCTGATGCTGCAATACTGGAGCAGCCTTTCAGTGAAGCTCCACCACATTAGAAGGCAAACAAGCATCAGGGAATCTTTTACATAGAAATAATAAAAGACTTAATAAACAACATATTAAGCTGCATATATAGGCCTTTTTCTCTGATGTTCTGGAATGTATCTAGGATTTATATGAAATCCAGATGAATCAGTTTTTCTTCTTGCTTCAAGGTGGATGGATGTTGATGAAAAACTAAGATGGCATCTTTGCACAAAGGTGTGCCAACAAATCAGGATGAATGAAACGAAATTAATTATTTTTTTCTGAATCCATCTGGCCTCAATGAAGTACCATGAAGGAAATTAATAATAAAGAAATTTCTTTTTTTTTAATTGTTTCTGAATTAATCTAAGTAGATTATAACATCTAAAAATCTGTTAGCAGCATAACATGCATTCTCATAGCAACATTTCTTTGTTGTGTGTCACCCAGTTGAAAATGGATTACAAGAGTCTTGTGTGGGTTAACAAAAGCAAATATTTCAACATCTTCACTTGTAACATACAAGATGCAGTTAGCACCAGAGCAGCATGCCACCATATAAATGTTTTTCCTTTAAAAATGTTTGTTGAGGCTTTTCTGTGTTTGGGGCATATCAAGGATTTCTCCCCCCAGTTTTATTAGAATCAGAAATAAAACTGTATGACATCCAAGTAGGAAGGTGCAGAGACTGATGCTGCCCAGCACAGAATCTCTGCAAGATGTGTTTGAGGGGTCCCTCTCATTTTCCAAGAGAGATGGTTATATCCCACATACACAGGTGACATCTGTTCCTAATTAGTTGACTGACACTTAGGCAAACCAAAATGGTCTAGCTGTCTAATTATCACTGAATTATTAGCTTAAGTTAAGAAGTTGTGCAAAGCACAGGTGATAAAGGCTATACACTTGGAAGCACACCTTAGAGCTTTCCAAAATTATTACATAGAACAGTACAATTTGTGACTTTTCTCTGCTGCTGAAAACCGTTTCACCTCTAGATCTGCATGAACCTGTGATGATGAAAAAATAGAAACACCTTTTCTTTGTGATGAAGAAAAAAACCAACATCCTCCAAACTGGATTAAAATGGAAAATTTGGCCTTGAAATTAAATACAAACTTGGGAATGGGTGTGGCTTTGGCCCAAGGCTTCTTTTCAGATACAGGTCACATCATTTAGATAGCAGAAGTTTGTAAAGAAATAGAATGTCCTAAATTAATTTTCCCTACCAATTATTCACCTGAAATCCTGACAACTGTGTTTTATTAAATCATGACCCTTAGTGTGGTGATTTTTATACAGAATTGCAAGGGTTTGAAACAGTTTTAAATATTTTTTTATTATATTTATTTGTATATGTGTCTGCATTTCAAAAAATACACATTTATTGAAAAAAAAGGTTTGCCATTATAGGTGTCCCACAAATGACATCCACCAGAATTGCTGCATATCAAGTGACATCTCTGCTTTTCTGCACTATATCATAATCCTCACTCCCAAAAGCTCTTACTGGAAAGGAGATACCGTGTTTTACAAATGTTGCCTAGTAGTTCCTGTTAACTGATGAAACCACTGTTGTTAATTTTAGGGTTGCATATTAAATCATAATGAGACTTATGAAAGGTAGTAGGTAACTGTTAAAACATGCAAATTGTGTAGATGATGGATTGCCTCTCATAAACTGTATCTTAACCTGCTCTGAAAATGAAGTAACTTCCAAATGCTTTTATGTGAAAAAGGTTTCTACTTTTTTTATGGGGGTTTTGGTTTTAGTTTGGGTTTTTTTTTTGTGGTTATTTGAAGAAACCTGTAGGGGATGGAGCCATAAAAATGCATTTAAAAAATGTGTGAGTCCGAACAGAAACTAGAGTGAGAGCTGACACCATGTGCTTAGCTCAGCCTGTGGTGCCTTTGCACAGCAAAAGTCTCCCAGTAGAAAAATTCTGCAGCAATGCCATGACACAGAAGGAGAGTTATAGGTGATGTTTCAGCTTTCTCCTTGAACTGACTTCTGTCATCATCAAAATCGAAAGGAAAAAGATCTGTTTGGTTAATTTGCCTATCTTCCCTCTGCAGTACTATCACCCAGTTCATTTTTTGCCCTTTACACTTGGGCAAGGTGATTCAGAGGATCCCAGTTTACAATTTCATAAATTTGTGTTTTGCAGGTGCTGGAGACATTTGTGTCTGGTGTTTGTATAAACTCACCATCATCAGGCTTTATCCCACCTTACTGAGATATTCCTAGCCTTAAATTAACACACCTCCATTTTTTAGATGCTGTCTCGAGGGCACAGCCATCTCTATGTCAGTTTCTACATCAGGTTTTCAATCCCTTCTCTTGGCAACTGCAAAAGAGGAACATAAATGTTGCTGGATCAGACCTAGGACGTACCTAACCCAAACTCACAGTTTTGATTCTGCCAGCACCAAAAGCGTCAAATAAAGATTCAAAAGTGGGAGATATTCAAAGCAGCTTGTCTCTCACTTAAAGTCCCTATAAAACAGCTGGTCAAAAATCTTTGAACACAGGACATATGACTTCCCAGGCTCAAATGAGTTCAGTGGCTGATGAACATACTTAAATGTGATGTTCAAAAGATTCTATCTAGTTTGTATCCACTACACTTATCATTTTTCTTATTCCTGTAAATATTTTCCTTTTTATTTTTTTCCAGTAACACCCAGCAGAACATATTTCCATAGGTCATTTGCTTGTTAATGGAACATATTTTCTTCAAAGCTTTTATGTTTCTTATATTTGTCCTTTATTCAGGAGCTCTGCTCTTGTACTTTTAACACTCAATACAAGTTCTGCTTGTCAATTGCTTTAGAGTATCCTTATACATAATTACTTTATTTGCTATACATAGTTGAATTGGGTAGTATTAAACATTTTGTTTTCATTAGTCCTTTATACAGGACTGCTATTTTTTGTTTCTGTGGGGCCTTCTGTCTTTCTAATAACCCTTTTTCCCTACATAGAAAACCCTTCCATCTTCAATCTACTTATGTGTCTTTTGATTTTTTTAAAATCAGAAATTAATACAATTAACCCATGAAGGCCTTTTTCAAAATACAGAAACTTTTAATGATGTCTTAGCACACACTCCAAGTGTTCTTTTGAGATATGAAGCCACAATGAATTAGAGCCCAACCTTGTACACACAGTATAACAAAAAATTCTTTTTAGTCTGTGCAGTCTTTCTGTTGGCTTTATGGAATTGTTTGCCATGATACTGTCAATTTAGTTATGTTGAGAGTTTTCCAGAGTCTTCCATTATCCTGCCAAATTAAGCAATTTTGTGCCACATGAAAATTGTCTCAGGTTCCCATTCTCCCTTCCCAAATGATTGTAAAAGAGCTTTAACCAATGCAATCTCATTAGAGGCAAAATGCTCAGGTCAATAACTGTTCATACTGTTGAAAATATTCTGTGTTTCCCATATTTCTCAGGCTACCCACCTTCTAAGAATATAAATATTATTCTCATTTCTTGATTAATTTTATTTTCCTAGCAAGTTATGTGTGATCTCATCAAAAGGCTGTAAAAGTCCACATAGAAGTTTTCTTTAATCCTACTCAAGGTGCTGTAGAACATAAATTGCACACAGAAAACACAGCTAACCTTCCCACACTTTTACTGCAAATTTATATATTTACATACTTTCAATGATTTATAACTATGTCCTTTCATTTATTTTGCCATTATATGAACCTTTTGAAATAAATTTTATGATTTCACAAACCAGTTTATGGTTGGTGAAGCCAACACAAGTGAAAACTCCTGCATGCATCTGGGGAAGGACAATCCTGTGTGCCAATACAGACCAGGGTTCTAGAGAACAGCTTTGCAGAAAAGGACTTAGATGCCCTGTTTAATTTTAATGAAGTTTTCATTTCAGTGCTATGGCAGCTATAATAGTTCCTTTTCTGCTCATTCTGATTCACAAAATCAACATGTCAATGTACCTAAGAAGACAGTGGTTCCCAGTTATTTTGCTGATAAGGAAGGCAGCAAGAAGGATTTGGCTGCTTTGATAGAAGTTCACGGTCTTCTTGTCTTTGATAAAGAATTATTCCTTGTTGCTTTTTTTCTCCTGACAAACTCGTTTGCATCTGTCTTGTTTTCCAGAATATAACTTTGCCTCTCACCACTTAGGCCTCTTTCTGTGGACTGATGTTCCATTTTCTGAAGCTGAAAAACCAGCACCTCAATTTTATCAGGGAAGGAGTGAGGAGTTTATATCTTGCTTTCTTTTTTGTTTAGGGATGTGTATGTTTTCTACTACTTTGACATATTCTGCTTAGAGCCCCTAAAGCCTGGTCTGGAAACTTGCATTTTCCCACTTTTCATTATAGAATATTTTTAATTTAATATTTTTAATGACTAATTCTTTTTCCCTTATTCCCTCAGGCCACTTTTCAAAGTCAATCAAATGCAAGCATAGTGCATGTTTGTGTTTTTTTAATTTGGTTTTGGTTTTGAATAGGAATATGTATATCCTACAGTGAGTCCTTATTCCTATTACAATGCTGAAAAATGTCATAAAATTCCATTCTAATTCAGGTGGTTTTGGGGGTTTTTTGTTGGTTTTTTTCGGTTTGGTTTGGTTTGGTTTGGTTTGTGGTTTGTTGTTTTTTTTCTTTTTATTTGACATTAATGATCCTTCTGTACCTGGGACTGAGCTTTTAAAAATATGTCCACTTCCCTTGGATAACTGATGCTTAAATATGTTTCCTTCATCTCTCTGTCTCTTGTGCCACATTGATGCTTCAGTGTGATCCCTGACATTCCTTCCTGCCATTCACACCCATTTGCTGTCCAAAGTCAGAAGTGAGTGTGTCACCATCTCTGCCTGCAAAGGGAAACAAAACCTTGTCCCAGGAAAGGGATGGTTCTCTACCAATTGCCAGCAGAACACACTGGAAAGACACAAGCAAGAACACAAAGTTTCATCACCCCCTTGCATTAGATAATGTCTGTCATTCAATCACTTCTCCCTCCATATTTCTTCATGCTGGAAGTTGAATTGTTATCATGATCTTCTCAGCATTCCCAGAAGATCAAGGCTGTAGAGTTTGGCAGGATACATGGTGTTGGGGGTATGTGACACGTATGAGTTATTATACCATGCTCAATGTGGGCTGAGCCTTCAAATGACAGGAAATCAATCTCCATGCAGCAGAAAGAGCTACTGCTTTTGGTCTCAGATAACCTACAGAACATTTATAGATAAATCCATTTCTTAAAAGTCTTGTGAAGACTATGCTTTCATCATTTGCCTTTTGCTTTCCTCTTATTATGCATAATTATAATCTGATTCATTTGAAGAATTCTTCTTTTTTCTTATCTAAATAGCTGCATCATTTAATCTAGTGAAAGACACTGGATCTGTCTATGAAACACGGGGATAACAATAGAGCTGCATTCATGTCGCTGAAAAACATAGCATTTATAAATAGCTGGAGACAGTCCAAGATTACAAAATCCACATTCAGAATGAAATTTGTCATAAATTTGAGTGGTTTCAAACAAGATTGATGATCTGATATGTTTAAGGGAAAAGTTTTCTCATACAGAGGGCTTATAAAATTCAGTGGTTTCATCTGATTCTTTTGTTCTTCATAGTAATGTCTGTCAGCAAACAATCGCAATAAATTTGTTTGGAAAAATTACCCTTTCATTTTCCTCTACAGACCAGTTATTCAGATTGTCCAGACAAAAATATGTTTGCTAACTGCAACTGTTCAACAACTAGGATTGCAACTACCTTAACAAATATCTAATTTAACATTAAAATGTTTGTAACTCTTCTTCAGATAACTTTTTTTCATCCCAAACCAGCAGCATTGTGTTAATGGATTTCAATTATGAACCTCAGGTTGAATTCCTCAACCACTTTTTTCCATTCTCTTTATATGTAATCCCTGGTTTCAAGAAAATTTGCATCACTTTAGAAAGAAAGTCCTTCTAAATTATATTAAATGCTCAAAAATGAATGTTCACTTCATTCGTGTAGTTTTACTTCTTAACAGAAGAATCAAGAGGAGTTTTGCAACAAGGCAAATAATTTCATTTCTTCTTTAGACTTCATCTCATATTTGGCATCACATCAGTGCTTTTTAAAAGAATGAATATTACTGTCAAAATATCTTCTCACTGGAGAAAAATGTTGCCTCAGAAAAAAACTCAAAGAGGATAAACAAGGTCATGAACTGGGTGTAAATACCTATAAGAGGTATTTTATTTTTATTTTAGTTTGAATATTAATAGTAGTTTTTAGAAATGAAACATGCATTTTCCGTGAAGCATGTGCTTTGGTTCACTGAGTGCTGTGTGGTAATGCTGGAACCCCATGTTAGTCCTGACTGACAATGTTTGAACAGAGGAAAAGGCATCATCTGTCAAAGTTAAATCTATCATGCCTTTTTCTATATTTTATATCTGGCTTATGTTCAACAAATAATCCAAAACGTGCACAAAAAAAAAAAAAAAAAAAAAAAGCTGGGAGCCAGCATCTTGAAATATGACCTATTTGGAAGAAATGGTTCAGAATATAATTTTCAGCTGTCCCATGTCAATGACTGATTGCCTGTTATTGCCTATGTGACTTAGGATAAGCATGATGAGTTGACACAAAATTTCCCAGTACTTACAGCTTGTATTGCTTGTTTTGTCACTCAGAAATAACCCTGCTTATTGTCTCACTCACACAAGAATTTATTTGCAGCACATAATAGTAGAGTTAAAAGCAGACATTGCTGATAATTATTCTTGTTAGTGACACGTCAAGGTTTTTTTACTTGATCCAAAATAAAGGATTTCAATGCTCCGAAATTATTTATATGTGACCTGACCTAGAGCATACCAAGTCAGACAGCTGAGTGATGCAAAGCAGACAATGAAGCCTACACATGCATTTGTAAACAAAAAGCTACACTAAGACAGAAATAATGAAAAAAAATGTTTAAGATCTCAGTTCCCGTTCCTTAATTTGGTGCCCTGTTCTCCCCAATTAATGTAAGAGAAAGTGTCCTTCACTGAGTTTTTCAAGGGAACAAATGGCATAAAATGCACTTGACTCCAAGTAGAACTATCTATGTCATCATTATATTCATATTTTACCTCAGGAACCCTCATATTTAAGGCAATTGCTACTTAAATTCTATTTAAGTATTAATAGAAGTGTCATATACAAGGTCTAAGTGCTAATAATTTTAGTTGGAGCTGGTAAAATCAGAATTTTAGTATAGAAACCTGTTGGGGCGTTGCATTTGAACCAAAAAAATGCCCAAAACAATTAGACAAATAAGAGACAAACAGGAGGAGAAAAAAGAATAAGATACTTAGAAAATATGATTTTTCTGGGATGATTAAAAGAATTTTGCTTTATTAGTCTAAGACATGGAGAACTGTGAGAGGCACGAGAACAGTCTTTCAAAAAGATAACTGCTCTCTGAGCAGAGGGGGCAGGAACAGAAGGGGGCAGGAACAGAACAAATCCATTTATTTTGCTGTAAAAAAGATAAAAGTAAAAGGCAATGAAAACTTTCTAAATGGCAAAAGCAGGCAGTCATTGCAAAATAAAAAAACAGGACATGATGGTATCTGCTTTCTGGAGGCTCCTTGAGGGAAAATTTAAAAACCTACAAGTTATTTGTGAGCAAACCATAAATATCTTGCCTGTGTGCAGCTGGCTGGAGTAGGTCACGTCAAGTAAAGTTGTTAAAGCTGACATTGTTCCCAGTATGGCCAGTGAGGAGAGCAAAGCAGCAGGAGCAAACAGTAAGGCTGCCAGTGCACTCAGCAAAGGGCTCCAGAAGGAGTGTCCATGTCAGCCCAGTTCAGGTAAACAAGGCAAGAGTGGCTGTGCCTGGCCAGAGCTGAAGCCCACCCTCCACCACGTCCTACCTCCAGACCCAGCCAGAGACACGTAGGAGCTGGACAAACCCTTTCCTCAGGGCACCAGCAGGCCTGACTTATCCACCCCAGCACCCGGGGACCCCCACCTCCCCAGCCCAGGAGCCCATTTAACCCCCCAGGACCACCAGTCCCTGCCCCAGAGAAGCCACAGCAGGGCTGATCTCCCCGCAGCCCACCCTGCCCAGCCACGAGCTCCCCACCCATGGAAAGCCTTGGTCTACACATGCACCAGTGTGCAGTTGTGGCACTCCATTTCTTTGGGCATTTTCTGAGTCACAGAGCTAGGAACAGAGAACAGAGGCTGTACTTGGAGGGGATGAGACCTTTGGGAGGCAGTGGCTACATATTTGTAAGTTATGATTGATTACAGGGCAAACAAGAGCAGCCTGTACAATGCGGCATCCAAAGGGCTCTTTGAGCCCTGGATAAAGAAAAAAGAAGAGCTGAGAGCAGAAAAACATTCTGCCTTTATGGGCAGCTCTGGCAAGATCAGTTCTGGAATATCAAGTTCATTTCTGGTATCTACATTAGAAAAAGGATGTTGAAATTTGGAGAAGTTACAAAGAGAAGCCACAAGAATAACTTCAGGCTTTAAATGAATACCTTGTTGAGAATGTTTTAAAGACGTTCATCGCTTTGGCTTGTCAAAAGAAAGATGCAGGAGTTACCCAATACTGTCCTCTAAGTACTTACCAGATGTTAATAATGTGCTCCTTAGCCTACCAAAGAAATGTGGATCAAAGACTGATGGTTGAAACAGAACTAGGAAGAGGAAACATATCTTAAAGAGCTATGGGTGATTACTCCTTGGAAAAACCTGCCAAGAAAAATGAAGGATTCTCCATTTCATGGTGTCTGGAAATCAAAACAGAATGCCTTTCTATGAAATAAACCCAGGCAGATGAAGAAACATACTGAAATTCTAAATGGTTGAAATTCTGCATTTAAATTATATAGAATTTGAAAATATTATTTATTGGACTTTAATTTGTGCATTTCTCAATAGGCAAAAATCCTCAAATAATATTTTACAATTCTTCTATTTGCACTTCAACTGCAAAACAATCTGGATCAGATTTAAAGACATGATAGAAAGAGCTAGTAAAAGAACAAAGCAATATGTTAAATCTACCTGTTTATCTACCTGATGACCAACTTTTTAGCTTAGGGAAAAATCAGTAAGTAGACCCATATATAATTTGTAAATCTGAATTTCCTTAATTGACATCTGTGTACTGACACCTTAAATGGCTACATAAAAACAGAGACTAGACAGGAATAAGGGAATAAAATTAAGTATTTATTTGTAAGGCCTTCAATGGTACACCCTGGGGGTACACCCTGGGGGTCCTGCCTCAGTGGATCCCCAGATGGATGATGGGTCATGAGTTCTTCACCCTTTTATAGGTTTGGTCCATTTGCATATCAGCATAAATTCACCAATTAAAACTTTAGCTAATGATGTAATTTCCCCAAACTTTCCCTACTCTCCAAGATGTTGGTTCACACTTTTGGGCCTAGGACAGTTTGGGTGTCCTTGGAGAGTAAGCTGGAGAGGCTTTGTTATGTCTATCTTAGCATAAGAGCAGCAGCTAACAAGCTACAGGAAACTTCAGAGTTACACTAGGCAGTACAGGATTTGAAAAATATAAAAGTTAAAACTTAAGGCATCAGTAGAAAAGAAATCTCTACAGATACATCAGGCAGACAGGTATCTGATAATCTCTTCCACTCTGGCTGTGTTTCCCCTAGCAGAGTTAAAGCCAGTCCAGATGGAGGTCTGGAGGCTCTTCCAGTTTTTGATTGAGCAACCTTTCCCTCTCCTTGATACATCTTGTCATCCCATGATGAATGCGATGCCAGCCTTCTCTGAAATAAATCACTGGGAGACATCCAGGGCCAACAGAAAAAGCTCAGCCACACATTTTGCTCACTAGATATAAGAATTATACTATTTCTACAAGCAGCTGGGAAAACCTATTGGTTTCTGAATTTATTTTGCCTTCTAATGGTCTTTTAACTACCAAATGTACAGAATAGTGTAGGTTTTTAGCAAAGTGAATAGTGTAAGGGTACTGGGCAGGGTCAGCAGCCTGTATCAGACCCCTCCACAGCATCTGAAGTGTTACCCTCCCCTCGGATTTTGGCCCAGAGAATGTGTGCAGACACTTCTCTGCTCTCATTGGACCTCTGTGCAGAAAAAGACCTCCTTTATATAGAGCAAAAGTTTTCCTCTTCTTCTCTGCCTGCTTTTTCCAAACATCCTGCACTCATCCCTGAGAGTGGCACATTACTATTCACACCTGACCCATAGGATTCCAAACTTTCCAAAATGTCCAATGGAACCAAGGTGTGATAATAAACATTAGCATCATTTGCGGGTAATTTTTTTCCTGAGAAGAAAACAAATCCTTCAGAACCATAAAGGCTTTTTTGCTATCTTGAAAGTAGTGCAAACTGCAGTGCAAACTGTGTAACAATCTTTCTGCAGGCTCCTCATGAACTGGGCATGAAATAACAGTGATCCCAAGCAGCAAAGGGTGTCATTTAGTGCTCATAAAACTTTGTCATATGATCAGGCTGAGAAAATGATGCAATGATCTTATTAACTTATAAAATATTTATCTTATATTCGGTTCTGAGGAAAATGTCAATGTTAATTTACATTAAAATTGTTTAATTTTAGTATAAACCCTATTTGTCCAACAAGTTAATTCAATTTTTGGCTCTGCTATGTGTAGATACCAAAGTATAAATACCTTATGCAGTAGAAAAGCAGCAATGTATAAACTGTCTACGTTTCCAAGATGTTTGTTTGATAAAGTGCACATACACACACTGCTAATCTCAAATGCCTTCCATTTCAGAAGAAATGGACTCATTAGTGAAGTATGTCCACAAACTGCTGAAAAATTTATCAAGATGCTTTATTGTCTTTTTTCCCCATATTAATCTCATCCTGAATATTAATTGCCCATTGAATAAGAAATATTTGCAGTGTAAATGTTAATGTTTTAATTATGGCATTCATCCATAATTTTATAAGATAAAAATACCTGGGAACCTTGGGAAGTTTGGTGATGTCAGTACTTCCTCAAAAATGTTCAGAAAAGGGGTGCAATCCTAAACAAAATGTGTATGTTTGGTGTATGAGTGAACTGAGCATCCCCAATATAGCTATTATTGTCTGGGGTTTTTCATCACTGTTTCAATCCTGAGGAGTCCCTCACAATCTTGCTCCTGCTATGTTTAAGCTTTAGTAAGTGCTCATCATGCAGTTATTTTTACTCCCCTTTGGGTTTATTCTTACCAGAATTTTTAGTAACATTTGTAGTCCAACATGCGTTTTTTTTTCTTGAGGGGATTTCTGAAGAAGAGCATAAAGCAGCAGAACTGTAACTTTGCCCACCACAGGCCACCTTTCATCCACCCCCTGCCTCTCACCCACAAAGAGCAGTATACACAAGATATTGGAATTACCCAAACAAACCTAGTGGATTCCTGGGTTATGACCATTCTTAAAAATAGTGTTTTACCCTCTAGTCTGGGAAGCCCATGACCGTGCTTGAGACGCGGGTCATCATATCTTAAAATTAAGAGATCACTCATTAAGTGAATGGCAATGGGAAAAAACAAAGCAGTCCTGATTTCTAGCCAAGGGTTAAATTCTTTACTGGTGTAACTCCATGAGTTGTTCCTTCACAAAAATCAAGACAGATAAATGAATTGCAGCAGAAATGATGTCCATTGTGAGCTGATACAAGTTACCAAACAAATTTTTAATTACCAAATTGTTTGCTGCAAAACTTGTTCTTGCAAAACAGCACAATACCCAGTCAGTACCTCACATGTATATTAAAATCCTTAGCAGTTTTAGAATTCAAAATGATTTATGTCAATTTTGTTTTGGGTGGCGGAAAATTATGACTTCACTCAGCGAGAAAACATTTCCTGCTGCTATCTCTTGAAGACTGCCTGCAGTGTTTAACTATCAACTGCTGCATCACACAGACTGGAAGGTGACCAATGGAATGTGCAACAAGAGATTAGAATGAATTTTTGATGCGTGCTTTCATTCCATAAACTCTAGTCTCTGCAGCCACAAATTTGTCATTTGTTATGTGGTTTTTTTCAACGGCAGCTTTGTCTTATCTGATGTTGAAACTCTTCCCTGAGTCTTTGAATGGCGAGACATAAGAAAGAGAAATCAGTTGGAAATTTGTTCATGTCTATCTCTGTACTTGACATTTCTCCACTGATAAGGTACAGCTAAATATTGACTTTTTAGTTAAGTTCAGATTAGCTCTCTGGTCCATGGGCATTGATTGTAAACCATTATCTTTTCCTCATTTATGGGCCCCAGTGCTTTAACACAAAAAAAAAGAAAAAAAGACAGAAGGAGAAAGAAAGAAAGATGTAAGACAAAATGGAATGGAAAAATGTGTAATTGGCTGTAAAGGTGTCATTAAATACTGCTAGGAAAAAATAAAAATGTTCTTGATGTTTACTTTTACAAAGCTATTCTTTTTTCATTCTATCAGTCACACTGTTCAAGTAATTTTTGACCCATTTAAGGAAAATGTCAAACCAAGATTGCCACCAGGACACAAAATCGGGAAATACATACAAAATTCTTCTATCATGAATTAATTAAATGCAAAACCTGGCATGAAACAAGTATTACTAAATCTGTTGCTCCATAGGGGCTTGGTGGTACTGCCAATTCCATTTTATTAGCCCAGCTCCTTGTCCCAACACAGTAGAATACTTTGGGTATGTTAAAATAAGAGCCGATAAGAGAGCAGGATGATATAACTCTTTTTATTTTTTAATAGCCTTTGACCAAATCCCTCCCAAGAGGCTCTAGAGGAAATTAAGAGAACATGCAGTACAAGACAAAGTATGCTTTAGTTAAGAGATTGGCTAGGAGAAAAAAAAACAAATAGGATGAACAAGTAGGAAATCTTCAGCTCAGTAAAAGCTGATCAGTGTGGACCCTTGCAATTCTACTCAGAGAGGTGGCACAGAGGGGACGTGGCAAGAGAGCTCACTATTTCAGCTGCCTAGGGATGTCCCCGTCTGGGATTACACACACATGGATTTATTCTGAAGCAGCTATTGCACACTATTCAGTTAATCCCATCTAATTTCCGAGTGTAAACAAGTATTTAACTTTACTGGGATGAAGCTGGAACAACACAGGTACCCTGGCTGCCCTGAGCAGGTGAGATGCCTGCTAGCCTCAGGTGTCAGAAGGAGGGGAGGGAAAGGTTGACAGAGAGAGGTCTGGATCGGGGAGGCAATAGCATTAATGCGGCAAAATCTGTGTCTTTTCCTCCAAGACTATAAACAGGCCTCACCTGACCTAAGAGTGTCACCTAATTAGTACATGCATACTGCCTTTTATAACTTGAACCTGCTGGGGACCACAGATAGAGAGTTAGGTTTTAAATTTTTTGTCAGCACATTGTATCTCCGTGTGACCCTGGATCAATCAAGCAGACTCTCACAGGAGAGAGAAAGAAGCTGCCCTCAGTGGGGCCCATCCATCCGATGGCTGGATCAGATGTAAAGGGAAAAGAGTTCTTCTGACACTCAGCAGTCACCAAGGATTTAAAAATAAGCTTAGGGATCCTTTCTGCTGTGAAATATACCAGCACTGCCTAGCCTTGAATCAGAAACTCCATGTGTTATCCCGTGCTCCCCTCCTTCGCTGTGCCTGAGTACGCAGTCCACATTTCAAATCCTATGTGTGAGTACATTGCAACAATGACAGCTTAGTTGTAGGAATCCAATTAAGTTAAATACTTTATGTGGTTTATTTGCAATTTCAAATGGAAGCACCTGAGTCATCTAGACACCTGATTTTCTCTTCTCAGTTTCAATTCAGAGCAGAAAAGGGAGGAGAACCTCGGCATTACAGCACTATTGTCCTCATTGCATCATTTAGTAGAGCAGAGCATAGTGAAGACCCTCATACTTCCACCTTAAGCATAAGGAAAATCTGTCATGGGAATATATATACCTTAGATATGGTACAGCAAGTGTTATAAATACCTCATGTGGCATAACATGAAAACACAATGAAAGCACAAAGAACAGGTGAGAACCTTTGCATTTTATTTAAGGACTCTGTTCTTGTAATTTTTGTGATTGCTAGCACACCACATCTTCCACAGAAAGAGCTTGTAATACTTCAGTTTTAATGACTGTCTTTTCAATTACTAAAACATGAATTTCGGCAAAAATTCCCAAAACTTGAAAAATAACTGGTTATCTAAAGACCTTTCTCCCCTTTAAAACCAAATGTTGCACCTATGCCAAGTTTCAGATTGATGCTTATTTAAAATCTAAATTATGACTCAGAAATACATTCACAATTGCAATGCTGATATGCTCCTAACCAGCACCTACAGTCCAAGAAATAAATGCTGTGATCTCATGACATATCACAGGTCCAGCTGGGTTTGGGCTAAGTCAACCTGTGGGTGGGAAACCTCAGTGGAGTTTTAGGAAGTAGTATTAATAATTCAGAGTGCTTTTACCCTGCAAATTTTGCAAAGGTTGCAGTACAGTTCATTGCTTTCAGAAAGCATTTTAACGTTGCTGGTAAAAAAAAAGATGCAGAACTGTCAGCCTCTGACTACAATCATTCTCTGCACCTAGAAACATGCATAATTCGAACAAGCTGGGGACCTTTCATGGCAACAGGACTAGAAAGATGTCTCAATGCTATGAAAATCTTTATTTTTCTCTGACTGCTGACATTTTGCAAAGCCTTTTTTAAGCAGTTGGTCCTCCCTGGTACCATGTTCCTGCTTGGCTATGGCTGGGAATTTAGGCACCATGGCAAGTGACTTAACTCTCCAGAAAGCCTCTACAGATCTCCCCAAATGATGGATTGTGGTAGAATTTGTCAGGTCTTCCGAACATAAAAAGGAAGATTGATGGTAAAGGATGGCAGAATTATTAATATGCAAGAAAGTTAGTCAGCATCCTGCTTGGAAAGCAATGAACTGACTGAATGTGGCATCCCCTTATCACTATTCCTGGCTGAGTCACTAATCCTGAAATTACAGCATCATCAAAATCACGCGAGCAAAACTTATGTGTAGATAAGATATAAAGTCAAAGTGGAGTTCAAATTCATTCCACAGTGAAGATGTGTGGAAGTCAAAAAGCATAGATTCTTCTATGCATGAGAAGAAGTGTGAAGGGAACATACACACACAGACACACACAGACACACACAGACACACACAAGTGTATATTTCACTTCCTCTTTAATAAAGTTGGTTTCTAATATTTTTACAGATCAAGTTAAAAAAAAAATAAAGAGGATCTTTTTCTCACTGGAATCACCTGAAAAACTGTGCATACCACAAGGTAATCCATAGTCCTTCTTGAATAATTGAACTTTCTTTAGAAGCAAATTAATGGGTCTTCTTACAACTCAGGTGGAAGTGCACATGCCTATATTCAGCATGGGTTGGTATGTTCTTGATTGCTTTGCCATCTTCTTGATTGCTCTAGGTCTCTCCTTCCTTCTCTTATTTTCCTTTTTTCCTGTAGAGAAAAGGTCATAAAATGTGGCCTGAATGGAACAAAATTATATTTTTTAATCTTATCTGTATTTTAAACGGCTGTATTTTGCACAAATCTGAATGCAATAAACTTTTAGCTGTATTTATTTTAAATCAATGAAAAAAATTACCATTTTTCAAGCACCCTATTAGCTGACTGATGTTTTCAATTACCTTTCCTCTGTGGCCACTGAAAGCTCTGTCAAGGGCTTGCTGATGCCAACAGACATCTTTCAAGTTGTCACAAAAAGATTTCTCAATCAAACCCTAAGGGCACTATTTTTATCATTATTTGTCAAGTTCAGCTCAAAATATTAAAGTTAAATGAGAGAAATCCAGGTCTTTGAGGCACTAACTTGAATAAATACCAGAAAATTAAACCAAATTCAGTCATGTCTCCAGCAATTCCACTCAAGCCAGTGGCATTTCAAAGGTTTCAGATAACAAGGGAATTCGTCCCAGTCACTGTTTTGCAGTCAATTTACACTCAGAGTTCATCGACTTCAGTGGAAATTCCACCATGATAACCATGACAGAGCTGGGAATGATTATATACAGTTAAGATACAAAGACCTAATGAGGCATGCACAGATCAGTTCAATATGTCAAATATTCTCTCAGGACTGCTAGCTAGATAATGACTTTAGTAGATTAAGAGTTATAAACAGGATTCTTCTTTGTCTTTATCTTCTAATTAAATGACTAACCTACACTAAAAGTAGTGATCTACAAAGTTATTCAAAAGGCAATTTAAAGAGCAAATAAAATTCTAGAGATGCTTTCCCACCAAAAGAGCTTGCCCTTTTGTTCTAAATATTTCCCATCTTAACTATAGCAATGTTGTTCAGAAATGTGTGGAGCAGCCAAGAATATATCCATTGTCACTTCTCATTTATTGATGGTTAATATAGTGATGTAGGCACTCCCTATTTGTCTGCAATTATTAGAGATAATTCACATTACACATATACACACAAAATTTGTACAGTATTGAGGAAGCCTTTAATTTATTTCCCATATCTTTGAAGGTTAAAAAAAAAAAATCACCATCTGATTTTTGGAGCATGAGAAACAGCATGGAAAATGCTGTAAGGGACTGTTACAGTGTCCCAGCTTTGGTTCCAGACAATTCTTTGGCAGCTAGGAAATTATTCTTATGTCCTGGATGCTTTGCCCCATTCTGCCCTGTACTAGCCCTTGACTGAAATAAGAACCTGGGCCATCATATCTAACTGGATCCTCATCAGTTATAGAAATGGAAATGAGTCACCTCTGGTACAGCTGCACTGGTGCAAATTGACATGGAAGGTTTAACATATTGCCTTCTATCTCCAGAAGGACAAGGTGCTAGGCAACATTCAGGAGATGGATGGTAGATGTTTTCCTGTTTCCTGGCAGCTCTTTCATGCGTGAATCCTGCAGGCAGACCTGACTCAGAGTTTCCAGAGACTTGCCATCACAGTGAGGTGTGGAATGATTATGCAGTTATCTAAATGGTGTGCCATCAAATCCAGGGATGTTCAGAGAGTTGGAAAACAGACTCTGTAAGGTGCAAAACAAAATTATTGAAGCAGAAAATGCCACTGAATGCAGAAATAACTCAAATGTGATTATATATTATCTAAAAATATTGTGGCTAACAGTAACAAGTACAATCATAAGAACTGAGATAACATTTAACCCTTCACAGGATTTAAAAAATAAAATCAGGAAGAAACAATCATCATGATAGATAAGGAACAGAACAAGCAGAACAAAGTACAACAATCCTTGCCAGACACTGCTTTCAAGGAAAATTACATGGTTCATACCTGACTTTTTCCATATTTTATGTGACGAGTACTAGAGCCTTCCAATCTCTGCCTTCTCCACTACCCTCCCTCTGTTTATGTGATGACTCAAGACAGTCTAAGGAGTAGATATTTCCAGTGTGGCAACCCCAGAGCAGAAACTGGAAGATTGTGACACAACTCATCCAAAAAATAAAATTGCTCTCACAATTACTCATTATGCCATAGGTTATAGACAGCCCATGGCAGGACTGCATGCACAGCCTGTGTTGAGAAGAGAGTGTAAACTGGAGTCAGAACTTATACTTAACTGGAAATTTTAACCAAGTTTCATACAATCAAAAGAAATGGGAACCATGTATGGCATCACCAGCAAAACCTTCTGTGTTTGTGGCCCTTTACCATATTATCACCATTATCCATTCCTATATAATTCCATGTAATTGTTCAAAACTGTGTTTATAATCACAATGACAACATTTCACCCTTCCCTCAAGACAGATGGGCTTCTGACTCCTGCAGCACTCCAGCAACTGCTGTAATCCAGAGACATGCATTTTGCTGGCATACAAAAAATGAGCTGCAGGCAGAAAGCTCAGCATCACTGTGAGCCATTTGAAAAGCCATTTGAAGGACTACATAGACCTAGAGGGTTTACCTCTGCTGGTAGCTCTGAAAGATGTCCTAATCTACTTTCAGCTCTAATGCTCCAAAGAATGGCAATGACAGATGGAATAACAAGAGAAGAGGTGGGCTAATAGGGATGACTGAAATCTCTCATCCATAATGTTAGCTTCAATCAGATATAAAAAAGAGAAAAATTTTAAAGAAAGCAAGTTGTACTTTGCAACCATCCCATGAACTCTCAGAAAACAGTCAGTAAATTTCTTACCAAGCATGTTTTTGATAGGTAAAAGAAAAAGTGTGTGTTCATGAGAGTACCAGCTTTGTGAATACCTTGCTTTCTTACTTGTTTGACATTATCTTCTTCCTGTCTTTCCAAAGACTTTGCATTGTATACAAATCCCAATTTGTGTATAAGCATTTGCTGTTTCAAAAATTTCTAGTCAAAATGAAAATAAGTAGGGACTTCCAGTTATTACTTCTCGTTTTGTACCAATGGCTACTTTAAAGAAAACCTGGCATGCTTCTGAACTTAAAAATCCTTGGTTTTTTTCCTGGAATGAAACCAAAATAAAATTCTAATCCTTGTTACTCAAGTGACAGATGACTAAAAGTTTAACAAATGCAAAAAACTTTTCTGAAAATCAAATGTCTACACAGTTATGCAGGGTCCCTTTATCTCCAGCACTTTGTGTCTGATAGCAGCTCTCCACCTTGCAAAACCAAAAACACGTCAATAAAAACTTCCAAGGCTGAAAATTTCCCTTTCTTTTTTCAGTCACAGTTAACAGGCTAAGTTGTTTTTGTAATTGTAACATGAAAGTAAAGCAACTGTAGTATAACCTTTTCATTACTAATTAAGATTTAAAATGTCCTAATAAGTTTTTAGAAATAAATCTGGTGGGAAACTTGTGAGACAATCATGGACATCTGCTGGTCATTATCTGAGACAAATTCATCATCATATAAGTCCCAGAACAGTCACAGTGGCACTGCACCCAGTGATACACATCATCCATGAAGAACAGTTACTTGTTCTTCGTGTACTTCTTTAGAGGTTTGCCCTTTCAAATTAAAATAAACAAAAAGAACCACCAAGAAATAGAAAATTTTCATTGCAAAACTTTGCTGAAATAATTAGTTAAACATTGGGCAACTGAGTAGTAACAATAAATGTTGACTAAAATAACCCCTTTTTTCCAGTTGTGTGGTGCCATGGAACAGTTACAACAGGATATTTCTACCCTAGTCTCTCTTCCTCCCAAATGACATCAAGAGTTTATTTTTCCATGGTTATTCTTTTTCTATTATTCTATATTATTTTTTAAGTATGGGTCTTACCCCTTTCTCTGTTTTATGAATGCATAAGGGGAAAAATATGTCTTTTCCTTAAAAAACATTTATCTGCTTTATAATACAAATTACAGCAAAAGGACTTTTATTAACACTCCATTATCTGAACTGAAAGAGGTCCAGGATACCATAGGTAATGGAAAAAGTAGGAAACATAAGTGCTAGTAGTCAGCCACAGATCCAGCATAAATGTAACTAGGCCAGTGCTGACACAGAGCTCATAAGCTTTTGCTGGGCAAGTTGAGAGCTCATACAATCCATACCTAAAATGCCCCTGCATGATGCCAGGTCCTTAGGGTACCTATTGGTTTGGATGGAGAAATAATTGTCAGAAAACATCACCCCAATAGGAAAAGCATGTGCTGAGAAGAGAACGCATGGAAATCTCCCAAGGACTGGAAGTCAGACTCCTGCTGAATATGCAAAGTGGTTCTTGCTCCAAAAGGGGCTGGGGAACACCACTCAGACTCTGCTGGCTCTGAGTCTTCACTCGGGACTGCACAGGAAGCCACAGTTCCCTCTCACGGTGTGGGGAGATGTAGAAGCAGGTCAGTAGTGGCCAGTGTGAGGCTCAGACAGCCTGACACTGAAGGTGAAAGCACCAAATGGATGTGTCTCTGCTCAGTGCTTCCAGATCTTTGACTCTCCACAGAGGTACCCCACAACTACCAGGATAAAAAGTCTAGTCTGTTCTGGGTGTAGAAGCAACAGTACTGTCCCAGAACCTAATCTGGGCATAAGAAAGGTACATCCTCCCCCATGTAGCTCTGTGCCTGAGCTAAGTACCAAAACAAGACACTTTTCAAAAGCCAAAGCAGTGGACAAAAGAGATGTGTTGTATAAACCAGTAGGCTTTTCGAGGATGTCAGTGGTATATGCTTTGCTAAGTGCATCAAGATTTGCCATGCATTTTTATTAATTCTATATGGTGGATCTAGTTATATAAACAGGAAATGGCAATAGATTAGCTCCTGGAGAGTGTTTCATATGGGATTACATTTAAAGCTGAAATTCCTGTCAAACTCTTAACTTTTAAAATACTGATAACACAGTACATACTGTGCACTTTTTTGAACACTTGAGCAATTCATTCCCCACAACACACTCAGAGCCGTAATAATCAAGATTGCATTTAGAGAAGCTTAATTTTCATTCTATTAATCTCTCCAGTGGTAAGAGTAATTATTCAGTATTCACTAAGAAGCAATCCCATAACATGCACAGGGTGCCAGTGTGTTAGCATGGTTTGAATGACCACATAGTGAGAAGAAATGTTTCTCTCTCACCATCACATTATTATGCAGGTCCTTAAAAAGACTATGAATTGTATTTGCCAGATATAAAATTCCCTCTGCTACTCCAAATTACCTCCAAAGTGCCCTATCTTCTTTAGTATCATCTTTAGGGTTCCCTTTCCAAGACTACATTTCATTTTATAAGTATCTTTTTTTTCCCACCACACACCTTTGTCCATCCCTACATTCTGCTAAGGACTTCTACCATTATTCCTATTTCTTATTCCTCTTCATCTGGAGCCTTTTTAAACAACTCCTTCTGGGTATTGTGTAGCTTCTTCTGGTGAGTAAGGCAGAAAGGAAGTATTTGAATAAGGTAGGGATCACTGCTAACTAATGACTTGACTTTGTGTTGAAGCCATTTCAGTTTCCAGAAAGGAAAAATACCATTTTGCTGTGACTATTCTTTGAAGAAGATGTATCTTCCAACCAGTTAATACCTTGCATTGTAAAAGATGCAGAACAGTGAAAGGCAAAAGTGGTGTCTTAGATGACATGTCTACATATCTATAAGTAACTAAGTCCTCAATGTAAGTGTTGTACACATCTCTATTATTTGTCTCTTACTGTCTCTTGTGTTTACTTCCTTCTGCAGAGTTCTGTCATATATTTTGACTATCCTGAAGACAAAAACTATCTATTTTTAATGCACTTAACACATCCTGAGTCATGAATCAGGTTTGTGGGAACCTCTGTAATACATTTAATAAAATAATTATAAAATTAAGACAGGAAAATATTGCAACATGAGGACCATTTATACTGTCTTTAAGACTTTTCCCTCTGCACGTGATAGGCAAACTCCTGGATATTCTGACTTGGATGTTTGTTCAGCCACTGTAAATTCAAGAATTCAACTAACATGTGAGGCTTAGAAATCGTAGCTGTGGCCACCCAGTGCTAAGTGCCCCAGAGAAACTTTCTCTCCTGCCATTTAACTTCAGTTGGCAGCCATGGTGCCTGTCCCTGTCAGCAGAGGCTATCTGATTGCTGCTCCTTTTTCATTTGCTTAATTGTTCTAAATCTTCTTATTTCTAATTATTATTCCATCATTTATCTCAGTCTATCATCCTTTATTTCAGTCTAACTGCAGCTGGTCCACTTCAGTCCACATAAACTTTGACTACTCCTAAGTCTTCTTCCTCATCTGCACTTTCAACTGCTTCTTCACCAGTTCCTTCAACTACAAGTTTATCAGAGATGTCAAGTCCTCCCAGTCAGGCAAACATATGTCCTCATCAAACAGGGATAAATTCATGTATGCAGTATGTACCTGCACTCTCTTCTTGACATTTTTAGGGGAAAAATGCAATGAATAAGCTTATTAATCACATTTGGAAGAAGCCAAATTCCTGCTGTATAAGCATTCTTGAAGGCCTGAGGGTACTTTAATATTTGCTTCAGGGTTTATGATGATGGTGAGGAGCCAGATTTTGAGAGAGGAATTATTAACTGCAACAAGCCTGCCACCTCTAAGATGAATGTGAGTGATCCTGTAGAAGTCTGCACCACAAGCACATTAGAATGCTTCCTGGCATCTCCAAAGGGAGCCAGACACAATGTCTCCCCTCAAGAACAATGCAGTCTAGGATAATCCAGTGTGAAAGGAAGGCTCATGGCATGCTCTATGGAACCAAACAACCACAGCTGTGAATATTATTTTTGAGTCATATGAGCACACATCATACTCAGCGTAGGTGTGTTCTCTGGCTCTGAGGATGCACTGTCCTTGGAGAGTGCTCAGAGTTATGTTAATTCCTTCTTCCACTTCAACTATTTTGAAGAAATATTTGTCTGTTTTAAAGAGCTATTGTATGAACTGGAATTATTTATTTTGATCTCCAGGAAAGAAGATTGTTGCAATTGTTGCATCTTTGTGCTGAGAATTACTCTTCCATGCTGATGGGAAACACAGCTCTCCTTGGGCGGGTACTGCCCTGGGCTACATGCTGAGCAGAGGGACTGCCAGAGACTGACTGCTGTCAGTTGCTCTCTCCATGCTTCACACCACCTTACCCTAAAAGGGGAGTGTCTCCTGGTAATCTGCATCCCAGTGAGGTTATAAAAACCCTCGACACAGTTTACATTTGCAGAAAACAACTGCCTCCTCTGTCCTTCAAGCTGGCTTGGCTACCATCCTTCTTTCTCTTGAATTCCCCTGAGGTTAACTCTTCCTTGCCCAGCACTCCATCATTTATCTCACTTCATCCCCCATCAGCCTGCCTCTTTCAGCTCTCTCCACATAAATTTTTACTCTTCCTTAGACCTCAAAATCATTTAGGCTTTTGCAGTGTGTATGCAGCTGTGTTCATGGTCAGATGCAAGGTCTGCCTGACAGCCAGTAAAGGCTAGGGTGAACGTTAATGTGTAAGCAATGAGGAAACCATTGAGTGTGACCTTGAATCCTAAGCTAACATGACAGTATAAACACAGTCCCAGTTATTTCTCATATGCTCTCTGCCTGTCAGAACAATCTCTCTCTTTTTCTCTCAGTCTCCCCCATTCCTCCTCACCAAACTTTCATTGCTTCCTCCACCATTCCTCACTCTCAACTTGAGATTGGAGACCTTTCAAGCAAGTTGAATAGAGGTATTCAAAAAGTACAGAAAGACCACTAAAAATCACCTGGTCCTGACTGTCTTCACATAAGTCCATGCTATAATGAAGTTTGGAGTCTATGTTTGGATACCCACAGGCCTCTGTAATTTTTGAATTAATCAGTCAGTGATTCCTCAAAATTATTTCAGTACAGTCCTCAGAACTCACCTGTGTAAGAGAACTGTGAATTCCTGTCCTCAATGTCATGATCTTGCCCACTTGTCCTCCTATCCGGTTAATCAGCACTGGTTCACAAAAATATTGACAAAAGTGGCCATGTTCATCCATGGCAGAGACAGAGTTAGAACACAGAAGGTACCTCAAATCCTGCTTCATTTACTTATGGAGAGTAGAAGAAAGTACTATTATGTTAAAGAGTTTTTTATTAAAGAGTAAGATTTTTGTATCCTGCTTTGCCTTCACAAAGGGTTACCAAATTCCAGCATATTCCCCAGCCACTGCCGCCACTCTTCATTCTGATAATTGTTTTACAGGCAGAAAATCCCACGATTTATCAAATTACTTTTTAATGAACATATAATAGCAACTAACAATAAATGAAACTAGAGAAGGCAAGAAGGACCCATAATCACAGCCATCAACTCAATCTAGAAGTGCCAATCCTGATGCTAATTTAATTTAAGATTTAAGAAGATTACAGAAACTATTATAATAATTTCAATTTCCACTGCCTCAGCAGTCAACTAGCATTGGACAGATGGCATCATAAGCAAAACATTTTTCTTGCCCCTTATAAATACTTCCTCCAGTTATTTCCTTTATCGTGATATGACACATCTGAGGAAAACAAAGATCACAATGTCTGTTAGGATGTAGAAGACTGGTCTCAATTAGGGCTTACGTATAAATTTCTTTTCCTATAATTTTTCAAAGAAATTACTTTTCAATATCAAGTTCTCCACAAAAACCTAAAGGTTTTCATCATTTTCCCCTGAAGATCCTCATAATCCTGATTTTAATGATAGAATACGCAATAGATCAGTAAGGCATGGCATAGCATAGAACAGATAAACTGAGCAATAGAGAATGACAGACCAACAAGAAAACCAAATGGAAGCTGTAGCAGGTCCCTAGCTGCACATTATGAGTTTTGATTATTAGACAATTTTTGTGCTTAAGGTAAAAATTTCTGGGTTCTCCCTTTTACCTAAGTGTTGGTATTTTCCAGTCAGCCTGAGTTCCATCCTGATACTTGTTACAAACACTTCATCTAGACTGCACAACTTCTTTCTATTTCCGACTTTCATTAATTGTGTAAGATTTTTTTCTCTATGTTCTCTATGCTCCAATGTTTCTAGACGCTCAACCATTCTGTGACAGACAGACAGGGATTATATTAGCTGTTCTTGTAATAGTTCAGTAATTTTAGTATGCTTACAATTCTTTTTCTTCTCATTTTACAAACCTGGCCACCTGTGACAAAGAGGAAGTGTAACCAGCCATTCAAAACATAGTAAGCTGTTTAGGTTAGGGCAATGTGCTGCTCTGAATACAGAAAAAAAACTGTTCTAACTGTGCTGTGTTCGGTGGGTACACAAAGGAACCAAAACTAGTCCTGGTTCTGGTGAAGAACACCATGGGTACAATGAAGAACAATCTAACACACTATTCATCAAGGTAGGTGGCCTGCTGGAATTAAGTGATACAAGTGAATTCCTCTTTGAGATGGAAACAGAGGAGAAAAAAACATTAACAACATTCAGTAATGAATCTGGAAAAGGAGGAGGACACCTGGCATTTTAGAGGATGCAATGGCAGGAATAAAAAGGAAAGTAGACTTGCATGAGGAGATAGGCAGGGATTTATAAAATGGGAGATCTATAAAGTTTATGTAAGAGTCTCAGGTTTCAGTTGCTAGAAAATCATATCTTCAGCAAGCATGCAACATTAAGAAGTTGGTACGGAAATCAAGATGCATAAAAATATAACTTCAGAACACCACTGAGTCAGAGCAAAGACTCTGTCAGCACAGTATCCTGCATCTGACAGTGATTAATACCAGTTCCTTAGAGAAGAAACAGAATAAACACACAGGTACAAAGTGACCTCTACCTGCTATGTACTTTCTGCAGAGCTGCCTGGGAGGAAAGTCTTCTTGAGACAAAGTTAGCAGTCATGAACAAAACTGTATTTGATTCCCTTGTTGAATATACTGTGTTTGGCTATCTATAAAACAATTTCATTTTTCATTCTGAATTGCAAATAAATATATACCAGTTTAAATTTTCTAACCTTCTGTCTGAAAACATCAGGGTTGGGGGGCAGCCTCTATGCTTCATGAGTGTCCACTTTTTAGTGCATCTTACCATAAGGATCAGATACCCAAAAATCACAGCTCTGATGGAGACTTAGAGAGCGCTCCCACCCAAAGGGTCCAGCCATGTTATGTCCTCCTCCTCTGGATTTATGTCTGCCTCACTTCTCCACCTAAGAGAGTTCAGAATCTTCTGAAGCATAGTCACATTAGCCAATTCCCTCTGCTGTCCCTATGTGACAGATAAAATGGCCAAGTGACTGTATCTCGTGCTGAGCAATGAAAAGTCAAGTGCTGCATCAAGAAGGATATGAACACATAGTTTTATCTCTTTAACAAGTCATCTCTGCTGTAGAAAGAGCTGAAGTGAGTCCAAATGGAAGCATGCAGAGAGATAACAAGCTGTTATGATTATACTTTTCCTGGGGAAACTGTCAATTTCCCTGGTGAATCTATATATACACACACTACACTGCACATGGTATACCTGGAATAAGAACGTCCCAAACCCTTTGCTCTTCACCACCACCATCACAAAGCGCTTGGAAAGACATGGTACCTGGATGAGTTCAGCCTCCCTCCACTGCTGCCAGCAGTGTTGCACTCAGTACAACTCTGAAAAGAGTCAGGTTCAACTCTCAACCACTTCTCTGGGCAAAAAGCAAATTGGAGAGTCACATAAAATGGTATCATGGTTTTCTGCTAAGTTGCCTCCGCTGCTCATCTTTGCATATCAGCTGGCTATGCAAAGTCAGTAATTATAATATAAAAATAATGTAAATAATTCTAAACCAATATATTTTCTCCCAAATCAAATCAGTTTTTTCTATATTTTCAGCCAGTGATTTTAACATGCCAGCAAGCTTGACTCAATGTGAGCAAGCTTCATCATCTCCTTCAATTGGTACTTTTGAAACATCATAGCTCACCTCAGATTGTCTACTGCAATTTCTAGATAGGCTGATTTCCAGTAGCATCAAAAAGGTAATCTGATCAGCATATTCCTCTCTTTACATTTTTTTAATCCAGTGAAAAAATTATCTATTTTTTTCCTGCACTGAGCTTGAGGCTGTTAGACCACTCAATGCTATGCCAACCACAATGACTTCCAACACTTCAGAGCAAGTCATTTATGTCTGAGTGATTGTTTCAAAGCAAACAGTGCTGTACACTTGAGGCCCACAGTCTCTCCTGCTCCCCAGTCACAAGACTCAACTCACAACTGTAAACTGTGTGTTGTACACATTTTACCTTAACTACAGTAAGTAACTCCTCTCTCACCATCATGACAATTGGGACTTACTGAAAGAAAAAAAAAAATTATAGAGTCATAGAATTGTTTGGGTTGGAATGGATTTCAGAGATCACCAAATTCCAACCCCCAGCCATGGGCAGGGACACCTCCCACCAGATCTGGTTGCTACAAGTCCAACCTGGCCTTGAACACTGCAAGGGCTGGAGCATCCACAGCTTCTCTGGGCAACATGTTCCAGTGCCTCACCACCCTGGAAAGAATTTGTTCCTAACATCTAATCTAAACCTACTTTCTTTGAGCCTGGACCCATTACCCCTTGTCCTGTCACTACAGTTCCTGATGAAGAGTCTGTTTCTGGCTTCTTTGTAGGGCCCCTTCAGAAACTGGAAAGTTGCCATTAGGTCTTCACTCAACTGTCTCTTCTCCAGGCTGAACAGTCCAAACTTTCTCAGCCTCTCTTCATAGGGGAGGTGTTCCAGTTTTCTTATCAACTCTGGCCTCCTCTGGACTTGCTCCAAGAGCTCCATGTCCTTCTTACATTGGGGGCACCAGAGCTGTGCACAGTGTTCCAGGTGGAGTCTCGCAAGAACAGAAGAGAGGGGCAGAATCCCCTCCCTCGACCTGCTGGCCACACTTCTTTGGATGCAGCCCAGGATTCCTTTGGTTTTCTGAGCTGTGAGTGTACACTGCTAGCTCGTGTTGAGTTTTTCATCAGCCATCACCCCCAAGTGCTTCTCTGCAGAGTTGCCCTCAGTCACTTCTCCACCTACAGTTCTAGTATGAGATCATGTTGTTGTAGAATTAGTTTTTTGAGCATGGATATATTCCCCTGTTTTACTGATATCCATTCTATTCCACCTAGCAGAAGATCTGAAAATCTGAAGGTTGTCTTCCTGTCATGAGCAAGGAATTCCATGGGATACACAAGTGGTCAGTACCAACAGCAGTTACAGCAGACAGAGGTCTTGCAACTTGATCTTAAGCATCAGCAAGCCCCACAGGCTGCAAATCTCATTTCTCCTTATAAGTTTAACATGTGCTGTACATAATTAAACACTTCTGATTTCAAATACCACAGCATAATAATCATTAGTCCATGCTAGATTCTCCTTATAGTGACCACCCTCAGATTTGGACAGCATTCTGAAAAGTGGTAAGCTAAATATTTTCAGGTATCTTTAAAAATACAGTGAGAGGAATAATAAAATTACATTTACAAGCAAGAGACTTTCCTTTTCAATAATTCCAGGAAAGGCTATTCTTATGGAAGGGATTATAACACAAATAAGAAATTGTATAGACTTAACCCATTTTCTTTATAGTCTTAAGACTGCAATTTTGTGGTTGTAATCTAATGTCATGCCTTTGCTATTAGTAGATTTTCTCCAGAGTCCAGACATGTTCAGAAAGACCTCAGGAATATCCTGTTTTTCTGGCACCAATTTAAAATATAATTCTCATTAGATTGCTACCTCTTTTTTATTTGTGGAATTTTTTTTCTAGAATTAAATATATTTTGCCTTCAAAAGAAATCCTGTTGCTTTTAAGTGACAGATAAACGCTCTCAGATCCTATTGCCAGAACCAACATTCTGTCATTTCTATCTCAGTTTATTTTGTGATATGATGATCATCTAACCAGAAGTCTGATATTCAAATTCAGCAGAGAGGAAAGGAGTGCACCCTCATGCCCTCCCTGTCCTTCATATCTCAAGTCAGCAGCCAGAATCCCCATTTCAATGAGAACAAGACTGGATCATCAGAACATCAGGTTTTGGGCACAAGGATCAAGTCTCTTCCTGTAGTAACAAAGGTGCAAAACACAAAATCTGTGCCAAGTAAACAATAAACACTAATAACAACGAGGAAACCACATACAAGTGTTGTGGGGTTTATCTGCTATGTTTAATAAAACAATGTATTTCCACAAGTTTAAGGCTGTCTCCAAAACAACCCAAAATGAGAAGGAAGCACAATATCAGAGGAAGACTGGGAGGTTATCCTGTTTTATGAAAGCATGAAGAATCCTAGACAGCCCCCATCCATGGAGGAGTACACTGGCTTTTCCTGATCATTCCAAAGGGCCAACCACCTTCCCTCCTGACCCATTCCCCTGCTGCATGGAACCGAAGGGATGTCCTCTTCCCGTGTCTGCCCCCTCACTTTGTCCTCACTGGATAATGGAAAAGGAGGTAGACTGTAACAAAACCTTCACCTCACAGATATGCATCTCAACCTTCCTCAAACTCCCAAGCAGATTTTTCAAATGAGGTAGGAGAGCTATGTGTCTTTTCAGTGCCAGGCAGAATTCTGCCCCTTGCTGATGTATTTCTGGGTAGGATGTTTTGTTGGATTTGGTTTTTTTTTCTTTTCAAGCCAGTAGCAGATGGCTCACCCGGCTCATTTCATCTGGCAATTCCCCTGCTCATGTATTGCCTTCATGAACCACTCCACAGCCACAGTATGGGGCAGTTTTAGAGCTTTGTGGTGCAAAATTGTCACATCTATTCACAATGATAAAGTAAGATACTGACAACAGCAAGTTATTTCAAGTTTTGGGCTTATTTCTATCCGAGGTTCCCTTCTACATTCAATTCCTTCCTAAGCTGTGAACCATTCAAACTACACTTTTTATATAGCTGAAAGCAGATTTGATTAATATGATTTCTTTGTGAAAACCTGAGAAGATTAAGAAGCAGTGATGTAGAGAACATATGCCCTTTCTCAACATGACATTCTCTAACATTACACGGGGGTCTGCAGATCCTTACAGTCATTATATTGTTCCCACTACTGGTAACTAAATAGAGAAAAACCTATCATCGGGAAGGAATTTCACTTTTTCATATTATAGTTTCAATCTCATGTGCAGGTCAACAAATCTGCAGCTGTGTATCGATTTCATTCTGTAACTAGGCAGGAAAGGCCACATTTCAAGGGAGCATTTGCAGATTGTTTTTTCCTTTGTATTACAGGTCTTTTTGTGATGGTCCCTTAGAAAAAAATTAAGATTGGCCAGATGACTTCTATGCTCAGTGAAGCAAAATGCCACATAAATATGTTTACAGGCACACCAGTTTACTGTTTTTTCTCTATGTATCCCAGAGTGGAAATACGTTCCAAAATCAGTGGGGGGAAAAAAATCTGTCTGGTATTGATTGAATATGGTTTCTCATCTGTCTCATGACCTTTTCCATCATATATAATTAGAAATGGAAAGGTCTTAGCTGAATGCTTGCAATGCTCTCCAGAATACAGATAGAAGGTTTGGTTCAGTACTGAGCTACAATGACAGCATGCACTCCATAGGCTCTAGGATTTGGCAATACCTGTAACTGACCCTCGAAATAATAAATACAGACCATGCCAGCATTTTCAATCCGATGCAGTATAGTATCAGTAGGTGTCTTAACAGTATTAGCATAATATCTGTGATTGCATTACACATTGTAGAGGATAAATACAGTTTGCAACCATCTACAGCACAGGAAAATATCAAGCCTGTTGATTGTGTGATACCATCTTTGTTACTTGCTGCTGCAGGGATATTTCTGTGTCAAAGAGTCAACATGATTTGCTAATCAGTGGTTAAGGAGATGATTATAATTTCTGTTTCTAAAAGCATTTATGAGTCTCTTGAGTTGAGTCAAGCTGCCATTTCTGAAAGTCAGAAATCTTAAAGCAGCCATATTTTGCAAGGTTAGGGCAATAGCATTTCTAATTCTGACACCTACGATTTTTTGCTTTTGCCTGGATTTGAAAGGTCTGTAAGAATGTCATTACGTACTAACCTCATATGTACATAAGGAATTAAACCACAGAATGATATGCCTTTCCCAATGTGAAAAGCAGACATGGTGGTGATGGGACCATCAAAAAGTTAAATACATTTCACTTTCAGATACAGCTCTATTTCCATTTTGGTATGAAAATATTCTAGCAAAGTACCAGACAAGTTATAATTGAAAATCAGTACTTGTTTCCTTCCAGTATAGGGTGGGCCTGCAGCTCAGCAGAATGTGTTTGGTGGCCCACTATTTGCAAGTCCTGTACAAAACTGATTAAAAGGCTGATTAAGAATGAATAAAATAGCTCTTCAGCCTGGAGGAGGCTGGATCAGTTCAGATGATAAGCAACTGTCAACCTCTTATTATTGGTTGCCGTGTGGCTTCTAATGGACTGTTGCTCATATTGCAGAGGACACAACTAAAATTATCACAGAGTCAAAGGAGAAGCCATTGCACATGATGAGTGGCTGAAGAGACTGATCCTATTTTTGAGACTCTCATCCTCTTTAGAAATCTTTTCCCACAGTTTACATGAGTCCATGGACTACATGGAGCATGACATCTGATCAACAGTATCTGCCAATCCTTTTGTTTTTAAAAATCATACACAGACACAAACATATGTTTTAAAACATATGTTGGAAGGAAGTTGACCTTCCTTCATGATTTCAGATATCTCTCAAACCTCTGAGGACTCTGATTAAGGAGTTTGTAAAACATAAATCTCTCCCACTCATTCAGGCAATTTTGATGTCTGTTTTGGTGTCTGACTTTTATTCAGGCACTGTATCTGTTAGCTATATATCTGTTCTAGCAGAACAGATTCATTAAGTCACCGTATAAAAGAGATTTGTACTTCAGTGGTATGCAATTGTCCTGGCTGTGAATTAATGCAATGTAATTTGTACTGGAATCTCTATAAATTATTTCAAATATAGCTGTGAACTGAAATAACATTTCTCAACAAAGTATATACAGGCAGTATTCTAGATAAAGTTCTCCAATTTGTTTTGACCAGAAATTTGTCTGGATAATGAAGCAATAACATGAGTATCAGACTGTCAGCAAAGAACACATTTTCAGTGAGGATGAAACATGAGGATGAAACATGCATGAGTGACAATTAATCACATCTGTAAAAAGAATAAATACCCCCAAAATAACAAAAGAGAAAAACATGAGTTAGTGTTGTTTCTGAAGTCCAAGTCTTATAAAGGAAAAATAAAAACAAAACAAAGACGGTTTACTTGCAAAAGACGTGACACAATGCCACCTTCTGGTTAAAATGCGTAGAAAAATATACCAGCTTTTCATTGAACGTATTTACGGGTGATCTAGTGATCATGTGCATGAATTCCCAACAGCCATACAGTCGATTCTTTGGACCAGCAGATCCCAGTATATCCAGTATTGAATTTTCTGGAGTAGTCCAGCACAGACTAAAGGCAGAATCTTGCTACTCAAGAGTTAAAGTTCAGTGCAGGTTTGCATCTGTAGAAAAGAATCTCTCTATTTCATGTTCTAGCAATGGGGTTTGGGCTCCAATTTTAAAACACTAATTTTTCAGAGAGTATCAGATTTTTTAATAATGTTCCCTTGTTCAAAGATTTAGCAATTTTGGCAGCAAAAATATTTTAATATGAGGCTTTTGTGAATTTTCTCTTGAGAGCCTCATGTGTTATTAGAATCATATAGCTAAAAACTCAACTCTGCAACATGCAGAGACATTTTCATAACAGCTTGGAGATATGAAGGATTTAAATATTTTCCACTTTAACCAAAATAAGAATCATTTTCCACTAGGGAAGCCAGCAGTTCTTTTAAAATACATTCAATACCTCTCCCCTTTCCTCTGGTCCTTTTGAACTGCCAAGCACTTTAAAATAGTGACAGGATCAAGGTAAAAATATACTACTGCTTATTAAATTTAATAGCTGGAAGAGTTAATACTGGACACACACACACATCAAATTTCTCCAATGCCCTTCATCCAGGAGCAGGATTTGGACATTCCTTTTCACTTTTGAAGAAACTGTAGGACTTACTTCACAATACTTAAGTTTTCCCTAAATTCTTCACCTATTCCAGGATAATTTATAAGGAGGGCACACCCATTGTGTATTAGTTCAGTAACCCATCCCTTCACTTCCAGGCTGCCCGGTCCAACAGCAAGCTGTGGTCTACAGAAATCCTCTCTGCAGAGGAGACAAGCAAAGGCAGAAACTCAAAGAGGACTTGAGCATGATGAATAAAATTTGTGGTGTTTCCCACTCCTGATTCATCACCCTATTTCAGAACCCCACTTGCCTTATCCACATTCTCTGTATGCAACACACGAACTGGAAAGTGGAAAAGGTGTGCAGGGAGAAGCAACAGCCACTGCTCCAGAGGAGTAGCACAGGGAAGCTCCATAAGTGCACTGGTATGACCACAGTTATTGCAGCATATTTATACAGCTTTAGAGTTAGAAAGATCAGAATTGTCCCTGGCGGGTAATAAATTCCTGAACAAGAATTTGAGCTCTCTATGTGATATGACAATAAAGCTGATCAATGGAGAGAATTATTGTATAGTAAAATTACAGCAATGAGGGCACTGCAACAATTACTGAATATTTATTCAACTGATTTTCCTTGAGGAATTTTAATGAGGATTTCACACTCCATAACCACATGCTTTAGATTTTGTCAGTAAAAATGCTAAATGCTTCTGTTAAAGAAATGTGACACTGCTTTTACTGTACTACCCTTTGCAGGGGAATGATATTTTAGCAAGATGAGAGCTTGTCTACTCTTTTTTCAGATGTACTGGGAATGTTTTCAATTATTTATGTTGTGGCCAAATCCCTCAGTATGCCACTGGACCCAGACAAAAATGACAACGCCAGCCCCATAGTGGAACAGTTGTGGAAATTCCTTCAGCTTTCCATGAGTAAGTTTCCCTGTGCTCTCCATGTAGCTGGCAGCAACATTGTGCATAATGCGCAAGAAATGCTTATAGTGGGATTAGAAGTGGTAAAATCCATCCATTTTTATACAGGAAGTTCCAAAGTTGAACTAATTCATTTGCAATTATGGCCATTTCATGTTATTGATTGCGCGATGATTACAGAAAAATTAAGGTTTTGGTTCACAATGCTTAGATTTAATCTCATTTACTATGGCAGTGTGATCTGAATTAAAAAAAGAGTCAGTTAAGACCCTCAGTTTATATTCTTGACTCAGACACTGATCTGCACCATGCTCTTCACAGGCTTCATTTTTCTGTGCTTCTTTCACTCTTGTCTTGCAGATCCTAAGTAATATCTTTAGAAAATATTGTCTCTCATTATGTGCTGCTACTATTCCTTGTTTAACGAGGTGCCAAATTCATTGAAGCATCTAAGCTTATCTACACTATACATAATAACATAATAACCCATAATGCACCAAAATCATCCTTCACAAACTGAAAATTAGAGTTTGTTATTCCAAATTGCCAATACTTTCCTGTGCTTCTGACACGGGCCCTCTGCAGTTGTTCATGGACACGTCCCAGAATTTTCAGACAACATGGTAGCATTTAAAATGCAAAATGTGAATATATCTTTTCGATTATCTGAACTAAATCATTCTTTGCTGTGGCCATTAAAGTATTTCCATGTATATGGCATGATCTGCTATTCCTGCTTGGCTGTTTAAGGTAAAAAATCACAAAAAAGTATAGCTCTGTGACCTCCTTGCACACAACAGCATACATTTAATTTCAAGAAATTAGTGTTTCTACTGATGCTTATGCCAGACAACTGTAATTTATAGTGCTGTCAAGCAAAACTGAAATTTCAAGTAGGGGTTCTAAATTCCTTCTTGGTGTACTGTAACATTTTATGAGATTACACCAGAAAATAACACACCCCAGCAACAGAAAACTACTATCTGCCACTTTGGGTTTGGAAATGTGGTGTGAAAGAAAAATATCTTTCTTATTGCAGTCTTTAATGTCTCTCAGTGATGGTAACTAAAGACTTGATTACACAGGTATTTAATGTGAACAGCTCTTCCTTGTTCAGTCATGTCAGTGATACCAATCAGATATAGATATACAATATATATAATTGGGTAAAAATCACTCAAAGTAATAAAATCTGTGGTATTTTTCCACACCAACTATAGGTTATATTTTTAAAAAATTATATCAGGAAATCATCACACACTAAAATGTGTGCACATTCGGTTGAAGACAACCTTCGCCATTGAAAAAAGGAGGAAAAGAGAAGTGAAAATTCTGAACTTAGATAGGGGCTGAAAGTGAAATCCCAATGACCAACATTGAAGCAAATAAAAATGCAAAGACTATGGAAAGCAAGAGGTATTAAAGTAGATGAAGGTTATAACGATACATATTTTGGAACAGTTATGAATGAGTCTAAAACTAAGAGTAAACTTTCTGGTGTAAACTATAATGGTGGTTCAGGAGCTTTACATGAGTCCATGTTCTGCAAATCTCTCTCTAGAAGCTGTCCTGCCTTTAAAGAGACTCACAGCAGTCTGAAAAAGGTTAATAATCTCTGAAGGTAAGTCTGGGTAAAGACCTAATGCAAATATATACCCACATCACAGAGGGCAGCACAGGATCAGGGCCTTTAGAAAATAAATTGCTTAGGATAGACAGAGATCATGTCTGGTATCCTTTGGGACATAGATTTTTGCTGACACAAAAAAATGGCGATTAGTAATGGCGATGGTGTCAGGTATTGTTCATCTGTGAAAACACTTCCAGCTTTTACAAAAGGAAGATGCATTCTGCTACATCCCTAGGCATGGCATAGCAGAGGCCACAGGACCAGCTTCCTCTGTAGCTCTAATCACAATGACTATACAGGAATGTAAATGAACAGGCTACAGGATGAAGCACTGGCCTGCCCACAGAGAGGGTGCAGAACACTCTCCTGGGCTGGGCATCACAAGGTAAGGAATTGAAGACAGGAAGGCAGGAGTGAAGCCACCCTTTGAGTGGGAAGAGAACAGGTGCTGTGAGTGCCATACCATTCAGACTCAGGGTGAAAGGGTGGGGTTTGGCCTATGTTATGTATTTGCCAAGGGGTTTTCTGTGAGAGAAAACCATCTCTCATTAGTGACATACCAGCAATAAAGCAGTGCAATATCCTATAGCAGTGCCAGACATCTGCTGCTCCAAAGGAAGGTGGAAAAAGGGACTTGGCTCAGCCAGAAGTACCATGCCCTGCATGGGGGAGAGAAAGTGTTTGCAAATAATGTCTGTGGGGACCAACATGTTCTCTGGGTTTATGTCACCTCAGGTCCTCACAGGTATCTAGCTAGGAGAAAAGCAACCGTAGCTCTGGCTCATAGGGCTTCACAGTCTCACAGGGTAGCTTCCTTCACTTGCAGCTCTCCCTCAAATCAACTTGCAAATAAGCATGTGGGGAGCTCACTCCTCTGCATGGCCAAGTGAGATTAGGGACAGCATTTCATTTTTGCTGGCCTTTTGGCAAGCACCCAATGAAATGAATGATTACACAAAAAGTCAGTTATTCTTCTGTTAAAATAAACTCCCTTTTTTAAAAGGAATCAACAAAGCAATTTTTCCGTGAAGCCATTAAACAAAATTTAGTTTAAAAGAATTTATCAGCACTGAAGGATTCAAAGAAAGAGAAGAACTAGGAAAGCCATAGCCAGTTAAAAAAGAAGAAAAGAGAAGAGAGGGGGAGAAAAGGGAAACTGATTTCTTCTGAATGTTTTCCTTAAGCTGAGGAAGTCAAAACGATCATGAAGAAGAAAGGAAAAATGTGGCATCTGAATTAATCGGCATTAAGCACTTAAAACAAGAAGCTTCAATAACTGTGCAAATTTAAATTTTTGAATTTCTCCTTTCTATCCTTCCTCATTGATATTCGTAGGGCAGCAACCATTATTTGCAAACAAAGATAAAAACCAGTATTTACTCTTGCTGGAAAATGCAACTATAATTTATTATGAATGCATTCAATTTAGTGTGAATCACTGTGTAAAACTTTCATAGTATTACCCAAAATAAGAGCTAGACAAACAAGTATGGGTTTTCTGGTTCAGACAATAAGAAGAATGAAAACAAAATATAATCATTTGAGTTTGGATCAAAACAGACATTTTATGGCTTTTTGAAAAATAGGGGCATTTTTAGAATTGAGATAATCTGTAATGATTTTGTTTTCATTTTAAAACCTTCTTCAGTGAGCCATTATTAAATATGAAAAATAATTTTATTTTTCAAATGTCAAAAGTAAAGATTCTAACAATTCTAAAATGAAACCTTTTTTGCTTTGGGAATTTCAGGAATTAAATAATTCTTTTTTTAATATAACATCTGTTTTACTCTTTATTAATCTGTATTTAACTGAGGGTGATTCATATTTGCAAGCAATTTCAGTCCCCTAAAAAATTCTGGTTTATAGTATTGCTCAAAAATTCACACAATTTCAGTAAAAAACAGGAGTTACTTCCTATTTGTCTGGAGTTCAAGTCTGCACCTGAAGACTCAGGATATATTTTGAAAATGAGTGTTTATTTGCTTGGCTTGGCCTGACTTTTCTTGGTTGAATAAAACCAGGCCAAGTTCCAGCAGATCCTGGAGTGACTTATATGTTTGACTGGAAATTCCTGAATGTCTTTCTGAGGGGTTTCATGTTGAGTGCTAAAATCATGCTAAGCAAGTGAGAACGACTGCACCAGTCCAGGTCTTCTGGCTCTGAAAGGTCCTAAGCACAGGACAAGTTCATGCAGAGCTTCTTGTAATGCAGACAAAATGGAAAATTGCCACCTCAAATATCAGGATTCCAGAGCTGGTTTATACCTACCAGAGGTGGCCTGATAGGAAGTCAGCCCTTAAGGCTGCTGTTAGAGTGGGAAAAACAAGTGAAAGCATGCTGCTGGGAATGTATATCCTCCCTCTGTCCCCAACACTTGCAACTGCTCCAGCACCTCAGCACAAGCAGAGTTTCCAGCCTATTGCAGAGGGAAAGCAGGCGTAGGCACATAACAGTGGTGGTAGGTCCCACCCAAGAACTGTCTGGTTCCACATCCTGCCTCTAGCAGTGGCCAAGAGAGGCTGGGGAGGCATGTAAATGAGGACAAGCATGCAGTAATGTCCCCCTGGCTTCAAGCACTCTATGAGCTGCAGTATTTTCTGAGCCAAAGTGGCTTATTTTTGTTCTACATCCCCCAATGGATTCTTCTTCTGTGGATTTATCTAATTCCTTTTGAAGCCATGTAAACTTCTGGCACCCTCAAATGCTTGTGCTAATGCCATCAACAATATGACTATGCTTTCTGTGAGAAAGCCCTGTTTTTGTTTGCCAAACCTGCTATTCCATGCTATTTGTGCTACCTCCCTCGCACTACTCACCATTCATAGATTTCTATTCCCTCCTTCCTCAGGCAAATCTTTTCCTACTCAGTATACAAAATTGATGTAGTCAGTCTTCATCTGGAAACTCTTTCACAGCTTTGAGCATCCTATCAACCTTTTCTAGCTCTGGCCTACCCTTTTTGCCATGCAGGGGATAAGAACACACACAGTCTTCAAGATATGCCTAACTCACAGACTTAGAAAGTGCTTTCTATCCTTCCCTTAATAATTCCAAGTGTCAATTGCAGAGTCAATGCCAAGAACATCAGTTTATATCTTCCTACATGGAATTGTATCTCCTCTACTGTCATTCTGCCAGAACATTAAGATGCCTTCAAAACTACCCTGTATTGCTAGTTCTGTTAAATAAGGCTGTGTCACCTCATTTTGTTGACTCCCTTAATCAGACCTGGATGTACTTGAAAGCACAGAGTTCAGAAATAATCTCTGTGGGTTTCCACTGGTGTATCAATCAGGAAAGCCAAAAAATTAACATTTTGTTTCATTTTCTACCTACAAACTTTCTATGTTGTCATGCTAAGACCCTTCATTTTGTGCACAGCACTTTATTTCCTTAAAAGCACTTGATGAGAACTTCCTGAAAATATTTCTGGAAAACCCAGTAGAACATACCAACAGGATTTTCCTGTCCAATGTTGAGTGATTTTTGGCTGATCCCATCAAAGAAATCTAGAAGTTTTATGAATAATTCCCTATGTCAACACAAGGATTGTGTTCTCCTTAGTAAATAATTTATAAGTATGTTCACTAGTTCTGTTCTCTATAACAATCATATCTATATATGTTTATTGTTTCTATTCTTTATTATAACTATCACTAATTTGCCAAATGCACTTGTCAGATTTGCTAAGATTTATATATCCTCAACTCCTGCATCAAGTCTTTTTTTTTCCAAATTGCATATTTTCTTTTCATAAGAAAGAGGGAAAATTTAGAAGACTGGATGCCAAAATTAATAGTTCACTCCTTTCCTAGGTAACTTCCTGTATAACTCTTAAGTGAACACCACATGCTCCAACTGATTTCTAGTTAAAAAAAAATCCCAACTTAAACTATTTCTAACTATTGTTGCCCATTTTCTTCAAAGACATCTTTTTTGCCAACGTTAAGTTTATAAGAGATCTTCTGAGATGTCCCATTTAAAAATATTTTGGAGCAAGGATCCACCTAATCTCCCACAGTGAACATAGCATTAAACAGTTAATTTGTTTTTTCTGCTTTTATAGTTGGATCACAATGTTTGGAAAAGCATTTTAAACCCTTTAGCCAGAAGTGCAAGGATGGTCACCCTATTAACCAAGTCAGCTTGGTATTGTGTTACTGTGATAATCTGTATTACCCTCATGAGTTAAAACAAAAAGGGGGAAAAGGGGATATATATGTTATTGATA
>VZTN01003850.1:12907-28292 GCA_013400515.1 Erpornis zantholeuca
CATCCCTTAAAAACCCAGAATTTTATATCTCTATACTGGCTTGTCACCCATGTATCAGATTAATGAGCTGAAGAGTATCACTTTGTAATCAGTGTATGAAAAAGTAAAAAGGACGTGAAAACAACATCAACGCATTTGGAGAATTTATGATGCAGGGCAGTGACTTAGAAAAAAAAAGTACACCTAGCCAAAGATGAGGTGTAGCCCACCTGAGTGGAATTCACTAGTTCTATGCATAAATAGAAAGTCATTGTAATGTTACAGGCACCTAGTGACTCTTTTTCCTCATTTCATTGTTTTCACAATATGTACACTAACAGGAGAAATAGAGTATTTTTCACATGTTGTGGTAAAATGCAAGAGGAAAAAAAAAAGGAAAAGAAAAGCCGTGTTTCCACAAACAACTATTAACCTGTTTGGTTTGTGAATAGCACAGCAATTCAGATCAGCTTGATAGATTGAATGTGTCATGAAAAAAATGAAACAAAGAAAATCAAACTCACATGAAATCAAATCATATATTGACAAATCCAGGGAACCACGTTACCACTGCATCTGTCAGACAAGAGGAACAAAAACCAAAGCAATAGAATGCAATTGATGCAGCAATAAATAGTTCTAGAAAGCAATGAGACAATGAAGGGTTTCTTTTCCATTTGAAGCCTTTTAATAATGATGGAAGGAAATGCATGGGCAGAATGGGTGAGACTAAAAAAGTCAATGCGTCCTTATTCAGGTGGACCAAGTTATCACAATCTTTCATTGTTCAAGGTGACAAACATAGCTTATTGCCTTAACTCTCTGGGCCTTCTTATTCTTCAGTATCAACAGAAAGGGAAATAGAAGACCATTTCAGATGAGCCATTTCAGCTGCTATTTTAGTAAGAGACATGTCTTAATGATGCCGCAATAAGTGCCATTCATTTAGTGGCAGGGCTCTCTAAAGAGTTATTTTAGAACCCACTCTGATTGTGTCTCTCATATGAGTGGTTTGTTAGACTATGTATATGTTTAGCATGAGAAATGAAAGGATGGAGACAAAAGAAACTATTCTTGGCACTATCACATTCTTCTCCTTTTGGTCCTTAAGTATTCACAGAGAAGTCCATCAGTACTGCATTTACAGTGACAGCTCTGTTTATTACCTTCTGTGTAAAATTTATGTATTTGTACCTTTAATGTAGGCAACAGAGATATACACCATCGGTTATTTTTGATAGCACCAAGGCCTTGTTTACAAATCAGTTCAATTCATTACAATTCATTAGGTTGCTACAATAATTTTTACAAGATTAACAAATGTCTTAATACAACAGAGTTTGACTACTTCCAAAACAAAATGGTATATGTCCCTAAATTTACACTTGAAACAAATGTTTATAAATTATAATAAATTTGCAGGTCACAGGAAATGAAGCAGGTTTGATTCTTTTTTGAAAGTGTAAATTAAGTTGTTGTCACACTTGCATATTATTCCCATGGAAGATGATTTTTAAACCCCACATTGGCCTAGCTCATAGGCTGTTAAGTTTAACAAATCACAACTCATTACAATTTGTTTTCTTGCTTGAACATCCTGCAGATGCATGGATAACTTGAGAGCACTAAATAGTACTACACTAACTGAAAGAGCTCAATTAAATCTTGGTGACCTACTCTTCCTGAAAGCTAATCCAGTGTTGACTGGCTTTGAAAAGTTTAGCTGCATTACTTACAAGACTATTTTATAGTTATACATTTGGCGATTTCTTTACTTCAAAATACTGATCCTTGGCATGATGCTAGGGGTGGCTGAAGTGTTAAATTTAATACTTTTTTAGTATAAGCTCTTTATTTCTCTTCACAATGTCCAAATTCTGCCTCCTTCATGATATTAAGATACTGTGCATGAAGTTTTTAGTCTGCCTATGTGTCATGTTCCAAGAATTCCCCCAGCTGTCTGATAACTACACATACAGAGCCAGACACTTGCTATTCCAAACTGCAGTATTCTTTCTGATTCATTATTTATTCTTTTGTGTTATTAATAATTATTTCCAGAGCAGAATGGATAAGAATATTTCTGTTAGAACTGTGCAAACACAAACTAATTGCTATCCAAAGCAGTAGTGGTAACCTACACATAAATATGTTTTATTATAATTTATAGTAAAATATATTGAAATAAAATTGTGGAAGAAAAAAGCTCTGATAAAAGTATGAGCTACTTTGCAAGAAGTACTACTTGGAATTTTTTATGAAGTTAATTTTTTGCTTTGGTTTGGTTTAAACAAAATTTTTTTCTCTTAAATGAATTCAATATTTTAACAAAATATCCTGTGATTTGAGTTGATCTTTAAAAACAAGAGGCAAAGAAAGATCTCAAAGTAGTATTAAAACCAAGAAACTAACAGAGAGATTAATGACTAGATCTAATTGCTGGTTTTTGTTTTAGAGTGGTTGTCATAGCATTATTTTAACTTTGATGAAATAACTCAAAACATTTTGACACACACTGGCAGATAACCCACATGCTTCAATGTGAAGAAATAAACATAACAGACTGTGTTATTCCTGTGTAACATGATCCAGAGCCTATTGAGGTAAAGGAAAAATTGCTACTTGCAATGGACCAGATTCTCATATTTATCAGTCTGAATGTCATGTTGGTTTTACTACTTGTAAAGAATTCACTGCATAAAAGATCAAGAGACACATTTTCACTGTAAAATTTCAATATTATTACAAACACTTGAAATTTTACAGTGGAATACGGAGTGAGGCTTTTGTTATTCTCTTTACAAGAAAATGTGTTTACAGTGGATGAGTCAGAAGAAAGAGACTCTATAATCCTCAAAATGCCAGAAATCTGCCTGACATTATGAATCTTACCAGTGTATGGAATACTTGACCATGTCCTTTCTTCATGCACTTCCTTACAGATAGCCATCTAAATCAGTACATAATACGGAAAAATATCAATGCATGAGATTCTACATTTTTATTCACACACTCATATTACCTTGAATTATAATAATTTAAAATATTAAAAAGTGAAGGGATAATTCACCTTGAAGTCTATCTTGATTCAAAAAAACCTGAAATTGAAATATGTAATTGTCCAGTAAATCTTAATAGCACTCAGTTAATGTCTAAGTACAAGAATTTCCGCTTTTTCTTGAACACCTTTTTCTTTCTATAATATTCTTTAATATTTGTATTTTCAGCTCCAAAATTACTATGAACAGTATTTTCAGAGGATCATGAAACACAGGATCTTGGAAATATTTCTACTGCCACTGGATTAGGGGCTGAAATACCTTTGATGGCTCAGATCAAAGTCCAACTAACTTTTATTGACACTCAATGCCCAAAGCCCTGTAAGAAGGTAACTTTATCTGCATTCAAACATAAAAATTCCAATACATTTCTCATTGCCTTACTCTGATTGGATTGATGATAAATTAAACTAATTTTCCATATTTGAGTCTGTTTTGGCTGTGATGGTAATTACTGAGTGATCTCTCCCTGTCCATATCTTGACCCATGAATCTTTTGTTATATTCAATTTTCCTAGTCCCATTAAGGGGCGGTCAGGGTTAGGGTTAGGGTCAGGGTTTGTGTTTTGGTTAAGGTTAGGTTTACAATTACAGTTATGGTTAGATCTAGAGCCAGGGTTAGTGCTGGGGTTGGGGGTAGTGTTAGGGTTAGGGTTATTATTAGGGTTACGGTTAGATTTCCTGTTAGGTTATGTTTAGGATTATGTATAATTTTATATTTAGGTTTAATTTTAGTTTTTGACTTAGCTTTTGAGTTAGGGTTAGGGTTTCGGGTTTCTGCTTATGTTTAGTGTTAGTGTTATGCTTAAATTTAGTGTTTCTCTAGGGTCAGGATAGGGTTAGTTTTTGTGTTTGCGTGTTGTTTTAATGCAGTCAGGTTTTTAGTTAGGGTAGGAGAAAATCTGCTCGGGACTTCTATGTCTGGCAGAGTCACTCACTTAAATTTTTGACAGTGGGTAGGTTACTGTCCCAATTTGACAATTTTTCATTCCTTCTTTGATGGTATATTTAGAAAGAAAGAACTACGAGAATCTCTCTTTCTTCTCCCAAGGTGTTGTGTGGTGCCTGCTAGGGCCCATCCCAGCAGGTGGCCATCAAGGGCCGCACAGCTGGGGCCTTTGCAAGTCTGGCTCCACACCCCCAGAGTCCTTCCGAGTCTGGGTCTGCTCAGCTGGGCCCATCCTGAGATCAGAGCCTCTAGGGCCATGCCAGCAAGGACCACTCAGCCAGGGCCAGCCATGGGCTGCTTGCAGGGACCACATATCCAGCGGCGAAAGACATGGTGAACAATTCCCTGATACGGAGCCTGGATGATATCAACCTCTCAACTGTAATTTACAGACACCAACTTTCTTCCAAGTCAGAGGAAAAAGAAAAGTGAGGACACATGAGGAAAACCAACATGGAGGCACTGAGGTCACTGAAAAAAAATTGAGATAGAGGAGGTGTTCCAAGCTTCAGAACTGAGATTCTCCTGTGAGCCATGGTGAGAACCAAAATAGAACAAACTGTTTCCCTATAATTCATGAGGTGCCTGGGGGGATGCAAGGATCCATGCACAGCCTGTGAAGAAGAGTACTCGTGCTGGGGTGCATGGATACTGAAAAGATGTAGTCTCGTGAGGAACTCGAGCAAAGAGAGATGACCCTTGCTTTTAGATACAGAGGAAAAGAGCCATCGCTTCCAAACTAGAGCAGCTCATCCTTAGAAGACTAAACCCCATGAACTAAAATGACCCATGCTAGGCAGTTGTGGGAAGACTGCTTGGCCCACGGGAGGGACTCATGTTGCAGCAGGTTCAGGAAGCACTGCTGCTTGTGGGAGTTAAAACCACTCTACAACAAAGTTCTCAGAGAACTATCTCCTATGGGAAGCATCCCTCAGCACAGCAGAAGAAACTCTTTTCCTTAGGTGTACTGAAGAAAGATTTTTAAGAAGTGAAATAGTGACCAAAACCCCATGTTTTGTTTACTTGTGCAGTCAGTGGAAAGGGGGAGAGACTGGGAAAGGAAGGGGTTTGGAAGATTTGCTTTGGTTCTCATTANGAAGTTTTAGATTGCCCCTCCTCTGCTCAGATACAGCAGATGAAAATAAGTAGATGGTTTTTCATGGGTGCCTGGCACTCGTGACAGTTAGGGTTAGGGTTAGGGACTAGTGTTTGACATTAGGTTTAGGGTTTGTGTTAGTGTAAGGTTACATTTATGTTTAGCATCAGGCTTAGGTTTTTGTTTAAGTTTGTTTTTCATTGTGTTTCAGATGGGAGATTGTAGAATGGTTTCTGCACTCTTTACTTTCTGTGTGTATTTGTCCACCATATCCATTCAAACATGTCTGAAGGAACCATGGGAGACTGAGATGATTTTATTTCATTCTTTCTGAGGATTTTACTTTTTTTTTGCTGAACATATAATTTTTATTCCATTTATGTAATATTTCAAAATATATTTGTGACAGATATGGTGGTTTTACTGAATACATCTTCCTAACTCTCATCTGAATTACACCAAGTGTTTTGAAATATTATCTTATAATTAGTTTTTTGTTTGGATATAAATGCTGATTTTTTCATCTTCTTTAAATTGCAGTTATTATATTTTTATTAATTGCTTTCCACTTTTCTTTATCTCTGTGATTTCTTTCTTTTACAGATTCTAATAAAAAGTTAAAGGGGAATATGTAGGAATTTCTTCCACTACCTACCTCTTTTTTGCATATTTCTGAGGAATAGCTTTTTTCTAATTTTTCCTTTTGTCATTACCATATTTCCCAATAATTTACTTATTTCCCTGGACCATATATAGGCTGCTTTAATAATTGTTTTAATAAGACGGCTTTAATAGCAGAATACCTGGGAAATAGATTCTTTTGTTCCTATGTAGAAATCTTTGTATACATCACATGCTTTAAGTCGTATTATATGGTGATTAGCAAAAAATTTTTACCTCCAAAATTACAATATGATAATAATGGTTTTTTCTTTTTTCTGGACTCATCTGTTACTTTGCAACAAAACAAAACCTTAAGAAATAATAAGTTGCTGAAATAAATGAGTTTTACTTTGCCTCAAGATGATATTCTTCTTTAACACCTGGAAAAGTTTTTTAATGTGAATAGTTCATAAGAGCTTCTAACATTTATGCTCTTATTTAGTCTTAGAGTTTCCTCTGTTGACATTCATTAAATTATCCTCAACTCAAAAAATCTTTAGTAAAAGAACACAGTGGTGGGCAGATGGAGTTTCTGTTATTCTTTGTTTTTTTTACCCCTAAGTACTTTGCACCAGAATTCAGACAAAAGTCCCACAAATTCATCCTGTTTCTATTGATTTAAAGGTAAATGTGTTATATGAAATTCAAATATCCTGTTTAAATTTAAAAAGTCCTTAATATTTTGTCTGATGCATTTTAAAAAAAATCTTTAAATGTGTCCCTGTCACCTATACAGTAACATAATATGCAGCTTAAACAGCTATTAGAAATGTAATCATATATTTGCATTCATCTTCGCTTTGAATTTTCATGTTATACACGTCTTTAGTAAACAATCTATTTTGACACTTTTTTTATATTTTCTAGAGTGGTGTTTAAATAGGACTCTTTGAGGACAATTAGTAGGTAGGTATTTTTGAATAAACACCTTAGTGAGAAAAATTACAAATCTGCATTGGTCTTGAAAAATACAGATTTTGTTTTATCAGTAAGATGGTTTTCATTTGTCTAATTTTGCAAGTTAGTGTTTGGGAAAGGTCTTCATTTGAGGTTAACTTTACACCTAAATGCCTGAGAGGTAACCAACAAGCCAAAAAGTTCACAAAGTATATTTCTTTCCCCTTTTGATTAAAATGAACAGTGATCAGAAACACAAGATCCTTTGTGAAACTTTCAGTGTTTTTTGAAGTGAAAACGTGGTATTTTTATTTGATTAAAAAAGATCTCTTTTCTGAATGCTGCAGTACCTGTCAGTGATCAGAGTTCATTGCCTTTTTGCCTGTGCTTGTTATTGTACAAGTAAATAAAGCAGACTAAAATCTGCTATCTGAACCTGAGTTACAGCAACTTACACCAGATTTTCCAACTTTCTTCCCCTCATAAAGATGTTTGTCCATGAGGGTGATGGACTCAGCATCTCTGACCATACTCGACCATTGCCTGAGAGACTCTTACTTAGCATTGGGCAAAAGGATGTAGAGGAGCAGACTCACAATGAAACATGCTAGAGTGTCCAGGGGTGGCTTCATGATATGTATCCCCTTTCGCCACTCTATGTCCAGAAATTAATATTTGTGCCTTTCTGTGCCTTTAAACCTGGGTGTGAGAGAAGGAAAAAAAAGCCAGACGAATTTTAAAAGCAGTTTTTACTCCAAGGTCACTCTATCTCTGCTCTGTGTGCTTCTGCTGCAGCAGCAAGAACAGAGGAAACACCTTCCTGCTTTTCAGCCAGCTTTTGGCTCTGGTTTCCTCCGGAGAGAGACTGAGAGTCTTCTTTTTTTCCTGGGACTTCGGATTTTTTCCTTCTTCTCTTCTGGACTGTTTCAAACATCTGAACTCACTGGGAAAACTTTCTGCCGAGGCCCAGAGGGGTCGAGGCCAACCCAGCTCTGAGGAGGAGGAGGAGAGATACCACACCCACAAAAGGACTCTGAGAACTTCCCAAGTTTCTCTCCACAGTGAGAATTATTAGCATTATTATTTTTTTCATCTGTGTGTTTTGTTAAATAAATAGGTTTTATCTCTTTCACTTTCCTCCAAGGAATATTTCTTTCCCAAACCTGGTGGGGGAGGCTGTAACTTGCCTTCTATCAGAGGACATTCAAATTCGGACATTTCTCCGAAATTTGTCTCAAACTGGGACATAGAGGATTGTACAACAGAATTGTATTTGAGCACCAATCCTGAAGTCATTATTCCAGGCTTTTGGAGTAGGCTGCCTGACCAGACAAGTACTCTACCAATGGATAGGAAGAGAAGATGAAGTGCTGTGTGAGGAGAGATGTACCCTTCTCAGTCTGACATGAGAAGAAATATGAAAAAAAATGAAGTTTGACAATTCAGTATTCATTGAGCTTATCCAGGAACTTATGACATCCTTCATCAGACATTAAAACACGTAGTTTTCTACCTTCTATACTGGTTATTATAAAAATCATTTAACATAAATGATGGGTCTCCATCATTTTAAGACTGCCAGTTCTCTGGTGTTCAGTTTAGCAGGACAAATGGATGTGGTATTGAAAGAATAATTTAATAACATAATTTTTAAAAATTTCACCTTTGATGATGAAAGAGTAGTCTGACATATTCAGAGGACTCTGTTAGTAGCATTCATTTCTTAGTGTCACTCTTTGTCTAAGACTTGGGAAAGCTCAGATGAATATTTACCAGCTATGGACATCACATTGGATAAAATGTCCCAAATTATCAAGCTAGGGGCAGGGCATAATTTGTTTAGACCATAGATTACTTTAGTGATAAAGTAAAGTAATCCAAGTAAGTAAGCCAAGGTCTGTTACTCAAAAGGAAAGTTGCAAGTAGACTCTGCGGGCAATTCTTATACCTTAGTAACAGAGGCATCAGGCAATTTTTCTATTCTGCTATTTCTATCCTATTCTGCTTTTTCTGTTTAGTTCTAATATTTTTAGATTGTTCATGGTATAAATAATGGATTTCAAATATTTGAAATAAACTTGATGATGAAAACTTTTAGATTTCTCTTTTAAGCCTACTTTTTATCTGAAGTCCAGATTAGATAAAGAAGTTGCACATAAGACGTAGTGTCATAAAAGATTTAAGCATCTAATCAGTTGAAGCAATATGCAGGGGAAATGTATAGACTTTCTAAGAAAGCTCAAAGCAAATCAGTATCACCTAAATTTGGATTAAAATCATAGAGTCATCATAGAATCATAGAATGGCATGGGTTGGCATGGACCTTAAAGATCATCTAGTTTCAACCCCACAGTCATGGTGAGGGAACCTGCCACTATACCAGGGTACTCAGACAGCTCTATCCATCTTAAAGCTCCATCCAACACTCCCAGGGATGAGACTGATTAACAACTTCTCTGGGTAACATGTTCTGGTGCCTCAGCACCCTCACAGTAAAAAATTTCTTCCTAATATCTAATCTAAACCTACTATCTTTCAGTTTAAATCCATTCAACCTTTTTTTTATCTCTATTTGTACACCATTGTAAAAACTCTGTCTTCATTTTAGGCTCCCTTCAAGTACTGGAAGGACATATAAAAATCACCCTGAAGCCTTCTCTTTTCCAGGCTGAAGAATCCCAAGTCTCTCAGCCTTTCCTCATACAAGATGTGCTCTATCCCTCTAATTATCTTGATAGTCCTCTTCTGGTCTCACTCCTACAGGTCTATGTCCTTCCTGTGCTGGGGACACCAGAGCTGGGTGCAGTACTCTAGGTGGGGTCTTATGAGAGTGAAGAGACCTTGTTATTAATTTGCTTTAATATTAGGTGGTTAATCATTCATGTCTAAGGCAAAGGTAGTAATTCTCAGCATTCTGTATAGGTAATGGAGAGCAATAGTGGCCCTCAAATGATCCATGATATCCTATAATAGATCTCCAAGGGAAAGACGAAGAATTCTCTAAAGCTTTTCATTTCTTTCTACTGAGTGTACAGGAAAGCCAAAATGGTTTGTTTTTGTTTGGATAATTAACATTTATACATGTAAAATTAGGTCATAGATATAGCAATATTTCACTGAATTATTGTATATTTTACACACCCGAAAGCTCTGAAAAGCAGGTAGTTTACTAATAAACATGCTTTAACTTGGGGTCAGAATGAACACTGAATCCACATCTGATTATTATTTCAATCCTTTCTCAGTCAGATTACTCTAAATTTTTTCCTTCTTAAAAAAAAAAATGCAAAAAGCACAGAACTCCATATCTTTAAAAGAAATGAAGAGCATGTACCCATCCTAAAGATGGGCTTTTGAAGCCTATGTGAAAAAGTAGCCTTTTTCTCTTGGTTTAATCCATGTAACAATTGCAGGAAAATTTTTATCAAGCTTAAAAATTATTAAGGCATTTGATAGATCATCCGTAAAGAGCTAATGCATAAATAAACTCTTCAGTGGCAGAACACCCACCATTGATTACTAGCCTTGCCTGTAAGCAAAAAGTGACGTATAAGCTCTCAAACCATCCAAGTACCATGTCAATACTGCTTTCACTTAAATGAAAACTGTTCTGGCTGTGCATGCTTACTTTTCAGTTGTACTAGGACTTATTCCTATCCTCCTGCCTTAAATATATTAGCATTCCCTTTATCAGACGAACTTAAAAAATTCAATGGCTGCTTTAGGCAAGCCAAATGAAATCAGCACCACAATCGAATTACAATTGCAGCAGTCATAATAGACATGTTCTTTAACTGAAAACTAGCGAAACAAGCCCAATGCATAAACATCAATGACACTGTCTCACGTTAAGGCATTGTGTGGGCTGGGTGCTCTCTGCAAGCTGGGAACATGGGCAGAGGGGCCAGCCAGAGCCTGTCCCAATGCCCATCAGGAGCAGAGAACCCAGGAGGAACATCAAAATCTTCCCTGGGGCTGTGGGTGGAACTCCTGGCTGGACCGGGCAGGATTGTGTGGAGACCAGGATCTCTGGGGCAGAGACAAGTGGACCTAGGGGGCTGGAATGGCATCATGGGCTGTAGGTGGACTGGGGGGAGCCCCAGGAAAGGGTGGTCAGGGAGATGAAATGCCTCTCTTGCCCTAAAGCCCCCCAGCATCTCATACTTCATGGAGAACTGCAAGACAATTAAGGAATCAGTGTTTCTCGAAATGCCATTCAAATAACATTCAGCTGGACAAACGGTACGGAGGTGAAAATAGCAACCTTTTATTTAAAAAGGGAAAAAGAACCAGGCAGGAAAAGAAATTTTTGTTCTTTTTTTTTTTTAAACCATGGTATACCTCATAAACAGAGCTTCATCTCAGTCTCAAAATTGACTTTGCAAAAACAATGTGTTTTTTGGGCCTGGTATTTGTGTACAGTTGAACTTGTGAACAGGGAGGTATTATAAGCGAAAATTAATTTTAAGTTGACAAAAACAATGTGGATCTTGGAAAGTGGAGAGCGCACTGCATAATTTCATGGCCTGAACGTAATCAATGTGTTTGTTAACTAAAAGTTCAAGTTGCAGAACTTTAGTTCAGTTTCACTGTTTTTGGTGTTTTCCCTTCAGTTACGTTTATGCAAACTGACTGAAAGTAATGGAGTTACACAAGTGAATCCAAAGGCAATACTTGGCCTGCAAAATCTTTATTATTGGTGATCCATGAGTCAGATAGAACACAAATAAGCTCCCAAATCCCAGACCTAATTTAAGGACTGGCAGTCAGAAAAGCATTTCAATTGTAAACTGAATTAATTTGATTGAGAAATTATGGTGGGGAAAAAAATGTATTGAATGTGACAATACTATTTTTGTAGGGAGTTTAAAGTATAACCTTGCACTTTTAGCATTAATCACATCCTGCTGCTTATTCCCTACTTGAAGACAAAATGCTCCACTTTGATATTACGATTGGTTGCCATAGAAATGTTAATAAAGATGAAAAAACAAAACAAAAAAATTATGATTTCTGGTGAGGCATAACCTGAGGAACTCTTGCAAAACAAGGAATTTTCTTCCTTATAAGCATTAGTTATAACAAATATAAGGAACAGAAATGGGTTTTTTTACGTGCAAATACACATTTATATAAGTGTAGTTAAATAGGATAATTTTTTGTTTTAAAAAACACACCTCTGTTTAATTGCAAAGAAAGAGTGATGGGGTAGCACATTTCTATTTAAGATCTTAACCATACAAAACCAAATTAAAGAGTAGTTCTTAAAAGTTGGCACACACACACAGAGGAAAACAACATTCCCAACCACAAATATTTGAGCCAAAAAAATTAAAAAGACCAGCCCAAAAAATCTCAAAGAACCTCCCCAAATCCATATAGTTCTCTTTACCACATGAGCCTTAAAGGTTATACGGTTTTTGCGTTCTTCATGTCTTTGCCTTAAAAATGAGAATATGTAGTTAAAATTTTTCACATTATTAGATATTACTGGGTCTTGGTAAACATTGTGAAGGAGAGGAAGAAATTAAGAAGGTGCTTTGGGCCTTTTGATCATCTTGAATAATTGGATATTTATTTAAAATCTGTTATATTTTCACAGTCAGAGAATAGTCTGTGGTGGGAGGGACACACAAGGGTCATTGTGTCCATGTCTGAAGTGAATGGCCCACACAGGGACCAAACCCATGACCTTAGTGGTATTAGCACCATGCTCTAACCAACTGAGCTACTCTAAGGGTCAGTGATAACTGAAACTGTCTGAAAATATCAGGTTTATACACTATAGAAAGGTAAAACAGGGCTTAAAAATTACTACACATCCAGCATTAAAGTCAAGCAGAAACTACATATGAAAGACAACTCCATAACCTTGTTCTTCTCATGAGAGAATCATGTGTTTTCTGGAGATTGTCTATACTTATCTGTAGACTGTAAGTGCATTTAAAAGAATAGGAATAGTCTAGAGAAATATAGAGGAGTCTGGACTGATTCTTTGTAAACTCTCCAAACTTTAGGGTGATGTCCTATCATCTGTGTTTTTCACTTGTCATATGAGGTATGTTTTTTCTGGGAGAAACTGAAAGGCATTCTCACCCAGTCTTACCTAGCCTAATGAAGACAGTATTTTCACAGGTGAGGTTGGTTCCTCAAGTCTCACAAATGAGATATATACTCCCTTCTCAAATATCCAGTATAATAATGTTCATTGCTCATAGTTTTTGGCATGGGTGTACATTTCTTTTCATTACATATTCTGTTCATTGTCCTGAAAATTCCTATTTCTCCTTTTTATTATAGTCCTTGAAATAATGTCTCTTTATTTCACTCTTATAATGATTTCTTCCCTGGGCTAGTAACACTTTCTTTGTTGGTTCCTTAGATGACTATGACAAGCTTCTGCAAAGCATATTTGAGATACACCCATTTTTCACTCCTATTTTCACATTCTCATTAGAGGGTAGTGCTGAAAGTTGTGTCACTGCTGTATTCATTTATTTATTTGCCAAACCTATCACTTGAGGGTTTGTTATGCAGTAGTCATATCTTCACTAATAATTTTCCAGTTGAAATTGGAAAATTAAAGATGTTAAAGAATTGATTCTTTATAAGGGAAGAAAAAGCAAACAAACAAACAAACAAAAAAACCCAAACAAAATTATTGTTTCTGAGTGAATAACAAATTATGCTGTGTAAAAAATGTCCAGTGATTGTCTGTCAAAGCATTACTGATGATTAGTTCCACAAATTCAGAAAAAAAGTATGCTGCTGATGGATACAGGTTATTACCCATATTAGTGTAAGAGCCAGACAGTCTTCTAGAACAAGATATTAGATTTGTAGTATGTGTTCAGACAGCAGCAGTGCTGGAGCTCTTCTTTAGTGAGTAACTAAAATTGGTATAAATTAGACAAAGAGCTTCACTCTAGGATTCTCTTTTTCTCCTCTTAAGTGGCAAGCATGAAGTGTGTTTGCTGCTGAAGTGAAGACTCATGTCAGAAGGGTAATAGCACTGCAGGCATGCATAAAAATATTCCAGGATAGTTAAAATTTCTAATCTTTACTTTCTAATCTTTTACTTCCCTGAAAGAAAACAAAAAAATTATATTTCATTCACGATCTCTAAAACACACCTGTTAAGCAAACCCTGATTTTGTGAAACTTGCATTAGATTTTATGAACAATATATCTCTTCTTTTCCCCTAATATAACACTGTTTTCAAGACTGTATTCATACTTCATGGTCCAGCATGCTAAACTGAGAAGGCCCGAAATGAGTCAGATTATTAAATTTGTACAGATGGAGTCTTCTCTGTACATAGTTGTTGAAACTGAACAGACAGATGAGATATTTTTATTTTCAATTTACAAAGGTTTACAGTACAGCAGGCTCATTATTAACAAACAGCGATCAAAAGGAGTTAATAGCCCTCAAGGCAAGTTTGGGTTACATCGATTCTCACTAATTCAGAAAAAAAGTATCTTCTTGGTTGTTGGATTTTACATGTTTTCAATCTGTGACCTGGTTTAAACTCACATTGACCTTCATGATCTGGTACACAGCTGTTACAACTGATATGAAAAGAAAATGAAGCTATGAAAGACAGAAGATATGAAAGATATGATAAATATAGGACAAGGTATAAAAAACCTTTACACTAGAAGAGGGTAGTTTTAAATTATATATTAGGAAGAAATTCTTTACTGTTTGTGTGGTGTGGCACTAGAACAGGTTGCTAGGAAAGATGCAGTTGCCACATCCCTGGAAGTGCTCAGGCCAGGTTGGATGGTGACCTGGGCAATCTAGTCTAGCAGAAGGTGTTCCTGCCCATGGCAGGGGCATTTGAACTGGATGGTCCTTAAGGTCCCTTCCAGCAAAGAATTTTATGGCTCTATGATTGTATGAAAAGGCTTCTAAAGAAAAGCAAATAAAATATCTTATTTCTGGCACATTAAGGAGAGCTCACAGATGGAGTTGCAGAAAATCATTCATATAAATACTTATATCAATAAAATATTTCAGTCACCCAAAACATCCTTGCTTCCAACATGTGATAATAAACAAGAAAAATATATTGTTTCCAGCTTGATATTTCAAGCTAGGGTATAAATTTGGCCTTCACAAATTGTTAAGTAGATAAACCATTTTCACTTGAGTCTACTTTTAAGAAAAATTGTGCTCATAAATCCTTGTAGAATACTGACTCCTCAAAATTTAATTGAAAATACTAAGTGTTTAACATTAGATTATGTAAAACACAGGGATAATATGAAAAAATGCATCTCTGTCACATTAAGAATAACAGTATTACAACAATGCTCTATCTTTATTGATGTTCATCACTATAATAACTAAAGCCTGTGCTATAATTTGAAGTCCATTCAACAAGACCTTCCAGTTAAACATTTTTCCACTTATCTTGTTTTGTTTTGAGTTTGTTTGGTTTTTTTTTTACTTTCATTTCCCCCTTTTGTAATGTGACAGCACAAACATTTGACCCAACTTGGAGGCAAGATATCCACCTGAAAAGACCTTAGAAAAGGAACCCTCTTGGATAAATCAATGTTCCTAGTTAATTCAGCATCGAGCTGCAGAGAGCTCCGTGGAAGGCTATGTAAGTACAGGGAAGAGTTGGAAGAGTGATCCTTGGTAGCAGTGTTACCTTTCATGTATGCCAAACTGATACATCCTTCCCAAGGCAGGTATGGTTTGCTTTTTTGATTTACAGAAATGTCTTTTCA
>VZTN01003851.1:2314-26925 GCA_013400515.1 Erpornis zantholeuca
GTTACAGCACCTAGCACAACACCTCCTCACCAGCTGGTGAGGTACTGCGTTTGTGTCTCAGCTGGTGAGGAGTGGCATTCAGTCTCCACACAGGGACTGGGAGCATTGCAGCCTCGTGATTTGTTTTTCTTTGTGTTCTTCCCCACCTTTTTCACCCTGTTACTACTATTTTTAATTTTTCATGTCCTGGTCAAAGCAGAAGTTCAAGGCTATATTGAGAAACACAGGGCCTGTTAACAAGGTTGCAGCTCAAGTCACTGCTCCAACAGAGAATTTGTGTGCAGCAAGGTAGAACTGCCATTTTTGCACCTGGTTCTTGTACTTGCTGTTGTAGTTTTATTGATTGTAAAGAGGAGAAGTAGACTGAGCTGCAATTTTTTCCCTTTCTTCTTATAGTGTATATGTTGCTGTTTTCTGAATCATTCCATGGCCTCTTCTCACTGCTGTTCAGCTAACTTCTCTGTCTGGAATTCATACACAGGGAACAGAATTTACAGGTGCTTGACTCTTGGAGTTCTTAATAAAAACAGTGTTTCAAGTCTACCAGCTTTCAGAAAAGACTGGAAGTGAAAATTGGTAGAAACATGGTTATAAGGAGCATCTGAGACATGAAAGCAACCACTCATACCAAGTCACCTGCTGGACACCAGAGTCTGTATTGCTTCCTTTGGTTGAGGCTGGGAGAATGTGACATTATCCCTTCCCATTCCCACGACACTTTCACAAATTCAGCATACAGACCAATGTTTTAAACCACAAACACTTTGATCCACTATTTGATTGCATTGTTTAAAAAAAAAAACATGCAAACACGCACATGTACATTTCACTTATGGTAATTTCACTTTTAGTTAAGGAAACATCACTCAAACATCACTTCAAAGGCTCATTGAAGAGACTTCTTGTAATTCCTGATCTTCAAAGAACCATGGCTGAAGCTATACCTGGATAAATATTTCTTTGTCCAAAGAGCCAATTACCATAAACGATTATAGAAGATGCAACTGCAGATCTATTATCTGAAAGAATGCAAATTCATTCTGAAACCACCAGGCAGTTCAACACGCTCCTCTTGATGAGACTTTACCCCAAAGCCTCACACAGGCATACTGTCAGGAGAAATGGCAGGATACCTGGAGGACTGAGGACTTGTGACTCTCTGAACTCACTCTTGTGAAGTCACTCTTGTGGCTCTCTGGACAGGATTCTGCACAACCTCTTCCAAGGCTTCTGTAGCTGTATGTTGTTGCACTGCTTTTTCTACAAGTATTACTACTTTGAGTACATCAAACACTTAGTCTGCATAAGTGCCAGTGAAATTATGGTTCTCATCAATGTTAGAACATCTGAGAGTCAAGGAAACCAAAAATAAGCTGCAGTTCCTATCATTAAAGGTTGTATGTGCAGAGAATGTCCAGATTTTGTCTTATGTCCTTTATAAATCATGGTCATTGTTCTCTGAGTCAGCAGACCGTTGTTTCAAAGTTAATTTCTTTGTGTCATTCATCCATTCCCTGTCATATCCCTTCAGCTGTGGAATCTTTCACTGGGTTCTGTTGGTCTTTAGATTATAATCTTTTCACTTTCAATTAGATTCTTTCTAAGGAGTCCTGAAGAATTTTTCCCACAAATTTGGAGGTTATCTTAAGTTCTGGTCCACAGAAACATCCTTATGTGCTCAGTATGGTCAGGTAATCCACTCTGTAGGAATACCATGACACTCAAATTTATTTACTATTCTGTTCTTAGACAATCTGGGACTGGTTCTGCACTCTGTAGTTAGAAGACTGCTTTTATATGGCATAAGGACTTAATGGTAAGATCCTACCCTGAATCTGTGAGAGAGTCCTGTTTCCACCAAAAAAAAAAACCCAAACCAACAACAAAAAACCCACAAACAAACAAAAAAAACCCAAAACCAGACAAACAACAAAAAAAAGGCTGGTAAAATTTAGGAATTTACCAGACCTAGATATTATTTGTTTGACAGACTTTGGCATTCAAACACTTACAGTGTTGTCATACTACACTTAATTGCCTGTCTTTGAATGAGAATCCCAAGACAAGTCATCCTGATTGATCCCCTGTGTCTTGATGATACCCTGACTCCAGTTAACATTTCAACCATTTGTACAATATGAGACCTAAGGTCCCATTTGAACAGAGAAAGCAAATGTCTTATTAAAGTCTAATTCCTCCAGCTTGTTCTTGCCTTTGGGCATCTTAAATAGGTTAATGCAACTTTTAAAATACATTCAGGAAATCTTACTCACAGTGTGTAGTCATAAACTAGAAGAAAATAGCCCCTAGATTATCTTAAAATGGGAATTATTCCAAATATACTGGTCCTGATGCTTAGTCAAGCTCTCTACCTTAGAACAACATTTTCTTTTCTTTTCTTTTTTTTTTTTCCTTAAAATTTTAGTGGATTATTGCACACTTTAAGGTATGGTAAGGAAAAAAAATGTCAGATTTATTTAATGCAGAGGATCATTTTTCAGGGAAGTTCCAGTATTCATCAAAATGTAGAGACACTATAGGCACCATATAAATTATGATGGTTTTCTTCTTAATACTTCCTTTTTATTGCCTACATTCTTTAAAGTGAATTTAGTGCTCATGAACGATGCTGGATATGACAACACTAGAAAGTGAAGTCCTCTGTTTATCTGCAGAATTGGTACAGAGGACTGTTGGCAATGCAAGTTTCTCCCCATAACCCCATCTGTGTTTTGCAGCTGTAACCTTGTGGGATCACCTTTAGGAACAAGGAGAATATTTGATCTGTGTACTCTTTCCATCCTTAGCCTCTCTGCTGAAAGTGCAAATAAAGACGTCAATTGATGCCATTCAAGACCATAGCCTTTTTGATCTTGCTCATTAGATGTTGTGACACCATCAATTTATTACCTTGACTGTGTGGCAAACTTCTTCCAATGCAGGAAGGCTCTCTGTGGATATCTGTGTGTGAATATCACTTCTATACATTTAATACATCTACTATAAGGTAGAAAACATGCAAAAGCAACATTAAAGTTCAATGAATTTTGTTCCCTATATTGACCTAGCCTGAATTTGAACCAGTGATTTAGAAATAGTATGCTCTGTATCTCATTACTAATCTCTTCAGCCACAAGTCCAACCCTTTAGGGAGTTTTTTTTTTCACAAAGAGGATGCTAACATATTTAAAAGAACTCACATTTTACTCTCAGAGAGAAAATTCGAGCATATGGAAAAACATGGGTATTTGGCTAACCTACCCCTCATTACCCAGAAGGGAGAGGATGTAAATGCAGGCTTGCATTAGATTGTTCAGTGTGTGTATTCAATCTTTAGAAATCTGTTTCAAAGAAAAGAAAGGCATAAACCTCATTAGAAGAGAAACAACAGGGTGGAAAAAAAAGCGGGCCATGTCAGTTCAAACGCAAGCCCAGATGCTTAAGTTAGTTACACTTTTCAGTTTAAGGCAATGAAAATCCATTCTCCATTACTGGGGAAGTGGAAAAAGGCATTAAGCCCTTGAAATGGCAGGAGTCAAGTTCTGTGCTCAGTCAAATAGGAAAAGGTTTAATGTATGATTTTCTTCTTTTTAGTCCATTGTACATTGTATCAAGGCACTGAAGAACAACTATGCAATTATGTAAATAGGAGGATAGAAGCTAGAGTAGCACGATAGTTTGTAGGCTAAAATTGTTTCTTATTCCTCTTACCCCTCCTTCCTCTTTACACAGAAACAAACATGCACAAAACATTAATAAAATAAATCAGACATTATGTGAAGCTTATCCACAAGAGCAGATTCTAGATACAATTTGAATTCCTGAATATTAATTTGAACTTCTGCCAAGCACTGTAGATGTCTTAAGAATCTGAGTTTATATTGTGAAGGAAAGGTGAAAAAGGAGTCCCAATTTTAAATTGTTTTCATTATATAAACATTTGTAGGCACACTTATGTTCCTTCCTTTTGGGGGAATCGTGATTAAACTTTAAAATGTATGTTTTAACTTAAAATATAACCAGGGATATTCCCCTACTTGTGTTACAATATGTTAGCCAGAGGCAGAAGACAATTGCCACTATTTTCAGTTAATATAATCAAGCTTGGGAAATGAAGACAGAGCCTTTTCAGTTTGCCCAGTAAGACAAAGCTTCAGTCATCCCCTGTCATGGATCAGACTGCTTCTTTCAGCATGGTTGCATCAGAGGTGAATTTTCCCCATTGTAACACTCTGCTTGGCAGAAGGGCATTTTCATTTCATTTCAGTTTCCTGTGCAGGTAACCAGCAGAGGAATAGAATATGAAATGATACATTTTGTGTGAATATTGTAAATTCAAGGCAACACTATGCCTAAGGTATCCCCCAAAGAAAGTCAAGGAGGAGTATGTACCCTGGGTCATAACTTCCTCTAATCCACAGAGTAGCCTGAGGTCTGTGACAAGTATTGCAATAGATAACCTAGGAGATCAGAAAGTTTGCTTTCACTGCCTCTTGACCATCGATTTGCACCACTTAACTCCATGCCTCTAATTCTAATGCAAATTCTTTGATACTATGAATAAGTATAATCTGCTTAAAGTAGGCTCATAAAGCATGGGGTGATCTCATGGAAATACTGCAGCAAGCAAGAAGTTCATTGAACCATAGGTTTTAAAACTCCTTGTGGCATTGTTTCTTCACAGATATTAGTTATATTTACTGTCTTCTTGGATTCCTGGTATACATTCAACATGTATTGTTTTAGGGAGAGTTGAAATGTCACATAACTTTTGTGGCTTTTCCTCACAGTTTTTCATAGCTTGCATGTATTTTCTGTTGTGTCTCTCTTTTAAAGTTATGTACTTTATGTTGACATTTTTAACCATAGAAAGAACTCTGCAATTCTTTGCAAGCCCTTTTAATTCTTGAGTGTAATTGTGAAAGTAACACTTTTCACTAAAATATGTCGAAGTTTTACCCAGCTGTTAGCCAGTAAGTCATAAAAAAGATTCCTATGAGATAGGCAGTGCATGTTATCTTTTATACATGCAGACATAGTACTGTTGTATCACCTGAAATTCCATCAGGCTCCAAGCTCTGCAGAAAGTGACAAATGCTAGACAGGTATACGATTTATAATGGATGAGCTATGCAAGCAAGCTCTGCGAGTTGGATTGGATTTGATTGCAAACAATAATATGACACAACCCCTGCTGTGGATAGTACACACATTGTGGTAGGCAGTGCAATCTGGCAGCATGAGCACCAGACTGCAGGCATGATCCAGAGCCCTAAATCCACCTTCACAGTTCAGCTACTGTGTGGCTTTCAGAACACCTTTTCTCATCTAACAGTCCTTCTTCCAATTCCTTATCTATTTGTTTAGCAACAGCATGTTAAACAACCATACCTCTCTAAGACACTTCAATGCAATTTATAGCTCAGCATGATGATGGGCTTCAGAGAAGCTTTTTAAAGGAATTACATGAAAACACGAGAAGATAATTGAATAATTTTGTGCAATTGCTGGCAATAAATTTGGAAACTTTTCCATGAAGTAACTATTCTCCATTATAACATTATTCTTCAGGGAATATCTTCCACCCCAGCAAGAATGAGAATGTTTTCATTTCCAGTACAAAAGTGATTGGTAGATATATCGATCATCCTGCATTCACCAACATTCAAGTATTGAGCAGTACTGAAAGAAAAGCATTTCTAGTCCTAGATGAGAAAGTTTTGTCTCCTCTTGTCCAAGGATTAGAAGTTATGCTTCTGTGAGGTGCCGTTTAATTCATTTCTATATTGGAGTCTGTGGATGCAGTAAGGGTCAAGTCCTGGTTCCGGTTATCAGTGGTTCATCCAGTCTGCTAAGCTATCACAGGTGAAGAAATGGCTTACATGATAGAAAGAGCTGGTCTAGATTTCTTTTTTCCTCATGGGAATGGTAAGGGTCTTTCTGCCTCTGTGTACATACCTACAGAAAGAATTGGTGAATTGTTTTCCTTGCCATCTGAGATAATTCATGCTATGAACCATTAATTCATCTATGCAATTGCTTTCTTGTATACACACCTTCTTTGTACTCATATGCCTTGGATTTTATTTCCACTCACTACCCTCTTGGCTTTGGTTTGGCATTTAGGTACGAATTCTCATTGGGAAATTGATGGGAGCATTCCCTTACTTCTCCAGGGTGATTTCTTTTGCATGAGATACCATGCATATTTTTTATCTGATGGTCACTCTACTTTGTGTTGAAACGCAAAACTTCTATGACTAACTTTCCTGATAAAAATATATTAGTGTTATCAGTCCTCCTGCTTTGTATTATTCAGATTCTTTGTTAAGGTCTCATAAACATGGCTATAATTCTTGTTAAGGCATATTTCTAGTTGGATTCTTGCACCTGTTGAAAGAAAATTTAGAGCATCTCTGAGCATGGGAATGGAGAGCCAACAGCTCTTCCTATCAAGCCTTATACTTTTCCTTCTTACAGCCTTTCCTGGCTTAGCCATTCTGCCTCATCTTTCTCCATTTTCTTTTTGTTTTTCTTTTGCTTATTCCAGTTTATGGCTCATTGATTTCGTAAGTCGTACTAAGACCTCAGGTCCACCCCCACGGCTGAAACAGGAATGTTGGCCTGAAAAGAAAGTGGAGATAACTTGGCCAGTCCACAAATAACTTGGTGAACAGTGTTTCTGGCCATGAAATCTGAGTGCCATTTTAAAAATAACAAATTTAATTCATTCCCAGTTTACTTTTGCTTCTGAGGATAGAAATTAGAATACAGGATGGTGCTGGCAAAGCAGTATACAGAGTGAAAAATATCATGATAGCCTTGCAAACTGTTTCTCTTGGTATCTTATAGCTAACTAATTCAACCTGTAAGATGTTGATTAACATGGGTCCAGCTGGAGACCGAGGTGACTTATTCAGGGCATAATCCCAGAAAGCATCAGTCTTCTGTGATGCTCTTGCTGCTGCTCAAAGCTGTTCTTCCTTATTGGCATCCCTATGACACACTTCCTGTCTTCCTGAATTTAATGAATGCCCTACTCAATTTGAAAGTGACTCTGGGAAATAAAGTTTGCTCCCTTGTGCCAGCAGGTTGATGTGAGCCATGCACCTCCAAACATCACGTTTGAAGCATATGCTAGCAAAACACAACAGACCTTAACTATCAAGAATAAGTGAGCAGGAATTTATAGCTTTAAGAGGTGAAATATAAGGAGGAGTTCTTATTTCAGAGACACACACATTTTATTAGGTATTTTTTGCGACCTGGGCATTGCACAAGAAATTTCACAGCTGAATGTTTTATTTCCTAATACCTACTGCATAATGACATGACAAAGTTCTTTTCAGAGCATCCTTTATTTTATGACTATGGCTTTCTCCTCCTTTATATAACAGCATTGGTTCATGTCATGACTTCTCGCTATACTTACAAGTACAATGACAACCTGTTCCTCTCTTCTCTAGGCAGATAATATTCCCATTGGCTTCACTGGTAAGCGTGTCTGAGCAAAGAATTCTGAGCAGCTCTGAGCCCCATCCTGTGGACAGACGTCTAGTCTTTTGAAAGGTTTGCTTTCATTGCCCCCAGTGAAGTCTGGCTCTTGCCACAGAATTACACAGGCAGAACCACAGGCTATTATTAATGGGAAAAATTTCCTCCCACATCCTGAAGTCTAGGGCCAGCTGTCTTCAGTAAGCAGTATGCCTCTCAAAGTAACAGGACAAGAATTTTATCCAGAATATCTTTAACACAGTAGGTATTACTGAAGCTTGTATAACTCCCTTCCCTCTCTTCAATTCACAGCTACCTCATCCCTGAACTCCCAGCTTCAACAGCTTCAGCATCTTCAGCAGCTCCAGCATCAACAGCAGCATCAGCAACAAAGCCAGCAGCAGCAGCAGCAAGCTCAGCAGGCACAGACTCCACAGCCAGCCCAGCAGACCCAGCAATCACAGTCCCAGCCATCAGCACCACTGCAGCAGAGCCAAACACAGTCCCAGAGCCAGAGCCAACCACCTCCAGCCCCACAGTCCTCCAGCTCACCTCAGAAACCCAGCCAGTCACCAGGGCATGGCCTTCCATCTCCTCTCACTTCACCAAATCCATTGCAGGTAGGATGCTACATACAAATCTCTAATGGTCTAAAAACAGCAAGTGCATTCTCTCTCACTGCAAGGGGAAACCAAGTGAAGGTTATGCCTTCTGACCACAAGGCTGAGAAATTCTACCTTATATTACTCAATCCTTATGGGCATTCAGCTAAGAACAGCTAAAAGACCTGATAAACCAGAAAAGCATACCTAATGATGGTTCTAGGCTGCTGCTTCCTGAAGAGTAAATGTCTTTTGCTTTTAAAGTCCATATTGTAAAACCCATAGAAAACTTTCTATTTTTTTCCCATGGATTCATCATGTCACATTCACAAATGGCATTTTCCCATCAGTCACCCTTTATGATAATTTAAGAGGACAACAATATTAGCTGTTCATTAGCAGATGATCTGACTGTCAGCTTCTGCAGACGGACATGTGCAAGGGATGGATGATTACCTCTCTTCTTGAAATCACACTCCTAATTTTTATCCTGCTAATAGTCAAATACTTCTGCTAAGATTCTCAGTATAGATTCCAAAGCTAAGGGTGCCAATTAATGCCATTCATAAATGCTCACTCTGATGACATGGCTATTTTTTAATAGACCAACAGCTACCTCATCCATACGGATGCTCAGCTCCACCCATTTTAGAAGTCCTGGGCAGAAACAGGAGAGTTCTGATCCAGTGTTTGTATGTTCTTAGAACTGGGTGTTCTTGAATTACATATGTCGTGCTATATCCACGTTATGCAAGAACAGGTTTGACTGTACCCATAAGTAGTGTGATTCTGAACACCAGGGTAGTCTGTGAAGTGAGTGGAGTCATATTTACTAGGCAGTGAAACTGCACTTAGAAACAGAAAAGTCTCTATCAACTTTATTCTCTAAATTTTGAGACACCACTTAAAATGTTTTATCCACACTGATGGATTTGGATCCATTTCCTGAAGAAATAAAACTGCATTAGCTTAATAATTAAACAATCCTTTTTTAGACAATTAAGGGAATTGGTTTACAAGAAGCTTTTCATGCATATGGCCAGTTAAACCTGCATTAATCTGAGCTTCAACTAAATTGCATCAAACCAGATTTTTTTTAAATGGTTTCGATAATAGACTTAAAAGTCTGCAAGAGATGTGTTTCTGCTTGCTGAACTTTTTCTTAGAGTAGAGAATAATGTTTCTAAAGCTTCTTCTCTGCATTATCTTAAGGACTACTTATGTCACTTAATGCCCAATCTATCATGTTAGCAAGTGCTTTGGGACTCTTTCATATGCAGATTATTGACATACAGAGACACAAATATTTTCAAGGGAGCTTCTGTTACATTTTATTGTCTTGGTACAGCTGTAATGTATGCACACTAACTGTATACACTATATTTTGCTAAAACTGCCTGCTAAATATTGTGTTTCAAAAGTCATTAAGTTCTACAAACAAAGCAAGTGCATACATGAATTAGAGTTGGGGTAGGGAGAAAGTGGGATTATCTCAGACAACATACCTCCAGAGGGTTGTACTAACACTGAATCTGAGGTCTTTACTCTCATATGGCCTTTGGTCCCAATGTAAATCTCAGCTGAATCTGAGTATTTCCAGTCTCATCGGTCATGTATAAGCACTTTCAACTGTTAACTTCCCTGGGTCACCTCTCAGTGCAAAAGTACAATAAAAGTAAGTAAAACCTTTCCTGTTAGATGCCACTGACAATGCTTCTACATAGATACCTTGCATCCCTGTGCTCAGAACTACTCATCTGAGGGCAGGCTGGATGTTGCAGACTCAATAGAAGTGAAAGAAGGGAACCAAGTACTCTGAGGTGTTTTTAGTTCAAACACTATCCCTTAAAGGTTTTAGGAATTGGGATTACACTTAATGAAAAACACCAGTGTGAAAGGTCTGGCATTTCCCCTGGTCTGAGCTCAGCCAGTGCTGCAAAGCCAGTTGCATGATTGGGACACTTTCAGAACAGTAGTGAAGGAATTAGAAGTCATTAGATGTTAGTTCTGGCTTAGCATTTAAAATTTGCTGATAAATTGTGGGATAAGTAGTTTAAATGGTCTTTCTTCTCTGATCATTTTTGATGACGCCTATCATTTAAATAGGCATATAATCAAAAAGTTTGTTCACAGATACAAATACTATGCATACTGACAATCAGAAGAGATGCCAGAATTGAGCACACTACTTCAGCCCCTCACGTTAAGCGATGTGTGTAGGGTCATTACTTTGGCCTTCTAGCTATCTCTACAGCATTTCTGCAGCAAGTGCAACACTGCTCAAGCTTCCCTAGAAGTTATTAAAACTTGCTCTGTCATATTGTCAAGAATGCTGAGACACTTTTATATGCAAACAAGTGACACTCAGAAATATTTCCAGAGGAATGGATGTTGTACTTTGTATATGGTTGTTTGGGTACTTTTCTAAATCAGAGCAGTGGTAAGATCTCCTCCTTGAAATTTGTCTTTCTGTTCTAAATCCTGCAGAGAAAGGCTGCTTTGCCCTTGTACATCCATCTTGATGACTGGATCTGTAATTATTTCCTTTCACATAGGCATTTAAAAAAAAAAAAAAGGAGGGAGCCCATGTTTGGCAGAAGTTCATCATAATAGCTGCTTAGAATGTGGATTTTTTTTAATGCTCAATGCTCCACTTTAAAATCAACCTAAAACAAAATTCAGAGGTATTATGTCCTCTAGGGTAATGTTCTTTATGAACTAGAGTGAAATGGATTTTGTTTGAAGAATATTAAGGGAATAAAGAAAAACTAAGTTAAAGTTTGACAGCTAAAATTTCATTTCTGAATTCCTGACTTTTTTCATGTGGGCTTTATCCTCTTACATTATTCAGGATCTGTCTGAAAGATATTAGTTTAAAAAAATGCAACCTCAAAAAATTGTCATGGAAAGTCAGTAATTCAGGAGGATGATTGTGTTTGTTTCAAAAAACTGAAGGATAACAGCAATTACATCTCAAAACGTACAGATGCTGTCATGTCCTTCAGAAGGCAAATTAAATGAAAGTGACTTGCTTAGGTATACCTAGGTGAGGTACTTTGCTAGCTGATCAGAAATTAATAATACTGCTGCAGCATACAGCAGCTTAAAGTCTCAGAATTCTTGTCAGATTATTCTGTAATACTCCGCTAGTTTTATCACCATTCTTTACATGATTCACTGGGCTGGATTGTAGTTACAAAACTACTTTTTCTGGGGTCTTTTAATGACTGTATGAAAAGATCCAAAACAGCACTTTAGGTTCCAGGACCTGAATTTTTTGCTAACATTAGTGATGATGCTCCAGATTTACACTGGTAAAAGAAAAACCCTGCAGAACCAGGATCATTGTTGATTTTCAATAGACAACAACCAGAAAAGAATTTTTAAAGCTGAGCTCTTTCAAGAAGTGTTGGGTCAGGCAGATGACAGAAGACTTTCATCCTTCCCTTCTAAAATGGTGAAATACCTCATAATCATTGTCTGATGTCTATTTTCATTGTGTTAATTGAGTGAGACAAAGGAATCCAGAGGTGAAAGACAACCTATCTCATGTTGTAAGTTCAGGACTTCAAAACTTTTACTTCTGTGAAAATATACTTCTCCAAATATGCTTATCCCGTGAATGTTTAGTGTTGCTACATGCAAAACATATGAGTTCCTGAATGGTCAGCATGTTGCAACTTCAAAGAATAGTTACCACATTTTACAGAGTCCCTGTGCTATTAAAATTTTGGAGTCATAAGGACTTGATTATATGCTGTATAAAATCAAATGAGTGTAGTACTAAGTAGCTAGTTATTTTGCTTGACTACCAGAAAAAGGCACTTTCTCCCAGGAAAATATATTTAGCTGTCTCCAGAAACAAGGTGAGCTTCTGGTGCTGACACTCACTGTATATTTTAGAGATATGGATAAGATGAATGTACACATAGCCAGACCTGCAAAGGGAGAGCTACACTATAGGAATAGAAGAATTCTCAATGATTTCTACTGTTCTGTTTGTGTGTGAATAGGAACAGACAAACAGGAAATCCCCCAGAGATTTTCTTACTGTAAAATTATTCTGACCATTTTCAGAACTCTTTCCTAAAGAGTCTCTTTTGTCATAGAAGTCTACCTACAATAACTGCAGCTGGTGGAAAATGATGAGTGAGAAAAAAATAACAATAAAAATAAGGAAAAAGGGAAGTGAGGAGATGACAACAGCACAAAAATCTTCCAAGTAATAGCAAACTCTAGGATACCAAAACCAGAACCTCCTTCAGATTAAATTTTCATACTAATCTTAAATAATGTATTTGGAAACTCAACACTTTTATAACAAAGGAAGAAAGAAAAGCAGAAAGGCTGAAATATTCAGCTGCAAATGAAGGAGAATATGTACACAGATGTCTGAGGCTCCAATAGTCACAGAAAACAAACTGCCCCTTCCCTTTCCATCCAGCCTCATTCACTAGTTAGCTTCTCATTACGGAAAAAACAGCTTTGAAGAAATTTCAATGTTTTCTGAGACTTTGACATATTTACATATCTTTAAGGTATAGAAGTCACAACCAAGTCTCTGTTAGCCTGATAAAGGCCAATATTTAAAGGGTTATGCTCATGGTCTGTCTTTATGATTGTGTTCACATCCAAGACCTGTTGTGTTTTTCTCATGCTTGTTGAATCCTGAGATTAAAAAAAAATTATTGAGGTTATGACAACAGTAATCCCACTGAGTTTGGTGGGTTGCTTTGTTTTGCTAAAATTATCTAGCTTCTTCTGCATAAGATACTGTGCAATGTATGACTGATTGAATCTGTTCCCAAGTTTCTTAGTAATCAATTTGACAAAGAAATATTTTATAAATGGTTAGTAAATGCAGTGCTTTGGATCCATTGGCCAAAATCTCCTAATTTTTGTTTCAATAGGGAGCGAGATAATCCACAAGGCAATAGGTGATATAGATAAGTACAGAAGACATTTACTCAAGAAGGTTTGTGCCCATCCCCTGGTGAGAGAGTGAGACAGTTGAAGTGCTGATATTGGGTGGATCTCCAGGAGATATTGGCAAGACCTAGGTCTCAGCTCTAAACTAATGGCTTGGAAAGTCCCCTGCAGTCAGCTAGATTGATTCAAGCTTGGTGATCTTTTGAGAATAATTTCCTTATTTCATTTCCTGTTCATTTCAAACAGAAAGATTTGAACACCTTATTCTACTGACAGTTTTAGATTTCTGTGTATTCCTATAGTACTGTAAAGTTTTTTGTGAGTTGATAAATGTGATTTCATGGGCAGAACAAGCAAGTACTTGTGTAAAAATTTACTCTAGCTAGGAAGTCATGGTACTCATGTACCACACACACACACATGGTTATTACCCACTGCAAATGCTGTTGTGATTCAGGCGTTCTCCTTTTGGTTTTGTGCTTTTCTTTTTTCCACTGCAGTAGTTCTGTGAACCACACAGATACTACTGTTCACAAACTTGAACTTTGCTTGAGAAAAGCAACCTGATCTCCTTTTATGACCAGGTGACTCACCTGGTAGATGCGGAAAAGGCTGTGGATGTTGTCTATTTGGACTTCAGCAAGGCATTTGACACTGCCTCCCACAGTAAACTGAAAAAGCTTGCAGCCCACAGCTTGGACAGGAGCACTCTTTGCTGGGTTAAGAACTGGCTGGATGGCTGGGCCCAGAGAGTGGTGGTGAATGGTGCTGCATCCAGCTGGCAGCCAGTCAATAGTGGTGTCCCTCAGGGGTCTGTCCTGGGGCCAGTTCTGTTTAATATTTTTATTGATGACATGGATGAGAGTATTGAGTCTACTATTAGTAAATTTGCAGATAACACTACGCTGGGAGCATGTGTCGATCTGTTGGAAGGTAGGAGGGCTCTGCAGAGAGACCAGGATTGGTTGGATGCATGGGCAGAGTCCAATAAGATGAAGTTTAACAAGTCCAAGTGCCAAGTCCTGCATTTTGGCCACAATAACCCCCTGCAATGCTATAGACTGGGGACGGTGTGGCCCAGATGGAAAGGAACCTGGGTTTACTGGTCAACAGTCGACTAAACATGAGCCAGCAGTGTGCCCTGGTGGCCAAGAAGGCCAATGGCATCCCTGCCTATATTAGAAATAATGTAGCCAGCAGGACCAGGGAAGTCATTCTTTCTCTGTACTCGGCACAGGTGAGGCCACACCTTGAGTACTGTGTCCAGTTCTGGGCTCCTCAGTTAAGGAAGGACATTGAGATACTTGAGCATGTCCAGAGGAGGACAACTAGGCTGGCGAGGGACTTAGAACTCAAGCCCTGTGAGGAACGACTGAGGGAGCTGGGGTTGTTCAGCCTGGAGAAGTGTCAGAGGTAACCTTATCACTCTCTATGACTACCTGAAAGGTGGCTGTAGTCAGGTGGGGGTTGGTCTCTTTCTCTAGGCAGCAACTGACAGAACAAGAAGACACAGTCTTAAACTGCGTCAAGGGAAATTTAGGTTGGATATTAACAAAAAGTTTTTTACTGAAAGAGTGATAAAGTTCTGGAATCATCTGCCTGGGGAGGTGGTGGAGTCACCATCCCTAGATGTGTTTTAAAAAAAGATTGGATGTAGCACTCGGTGCCATAGTTGAGGTGTTGGGGCATGGGTTGTACTCGGTGATCTTGAAGGTCTTGTCCAACCTGGGGATTCTGTGATTCAGTGAAATTGGTTTGAGTTCCAGTGCCTCCAGGGCCTCCTTTCTCTTTTTCCTCTTATCTCTTCTGGCACTTGCATGGTCCTACTCATCTCTTCTGGCTCTTCCAGCAGCTGGGCTGCTCTGATACGGCAACATGGCAGTTTCTCCTGGCTGGACACTCAGGAGGCTCTGCATTATGCTGTTCCCTGGCCCTGGTGCCCAGTGCAGAGATATGCCTGCTGCTTTCCTGCTATGGATAGCTTGTTTGAGGGCTGCTACTATCCAGTCTCCTTGGAGATTCATGGGTGTAATTTCCACAGAAAAGCTAATTTCAGTTGTGTGTAAGACTTGCGTCCATCCATACAGTGAGCAGAAGTCCAGATCTTCTCAGCAGTCTTCCTTCTCCCAGTAGTTCACTGCTTTTGGTGTCTCTAAGGCATTCCCCCAATAAAGCTGTTTAATACTACATTTAAACAGAGCAGAGATGTTTAAACATTCTCAAACAGATTTTATAAGCAAGCCTTCTCATTTCCTGAGGAAACCTTCTCTCAGGTGGAGCATTGGCTGTATGTCCATCCAAATATATTCTGTAGCTGTTGCTATTTTCAGAAGCACAAGGAGGACAGGTGTCTGACTCAACATTTAAAGTAAAGGAAATTAATCTTTGAGCAAAACAACTGGCAATATTAGCACCCAAGGGGCAGATGCTGAGGCTAATAATGGAAACCATTTGCTAGAGAATTCTCTGAAGGAGAGGAAAGTGGAGCTGTTTGCCCAGCAAACAGCTTGCTCTAGCTTCTGAAATGGGAGCATTTAATAAATTCCCTAAAGCAACTGAAGTATTTAATAAATGGGAATATAAATAAATAATATCCTCCAAGAACAAATTTGGAAAAGGATGCATAACCCATAAGGTCTTCCATTTCCAAAGCCTCTCGAGGCAGAGAGTGGGACCCTTGGGGATCTTTAGGACAGGAAAAGTTGGCATAGTCCCACAGATACTCTTATAAATCCAGTGGATCTCTTCTGTTACCGTTAATTTCTCTTAATTTATTTTTTCTCTCCTATTTCCAAAAGTTTTTAAGGAAAGTAGAGAATATTCTAAAGGATTACTTTATTTTTCCCTAGTTTTCATATCCCCCACCTCTCTATTAAAAAAAATGCAAGTCATCACAGGTTTCTAGTTCTGCAGGAAAATAATTTTTCTACTTGGAAGCAAGTGGGCTGAGTGAACATTGAGAACTGGTGGGCTTGGGTCTTATTGAATCTTACTGATCACTTACAGGATCAGTATTCTGTAAGTGCTATAGCCCTGACATTGTATCATTAAGGCTCACTGTGCAAAAAAGCACCTAAAAGAGGTTGCTCAGCTCCTAGATACAGCTAGGGAAGAAAAAAAACCACTCTAGACTGTGTTTTAAATTTTAAAATTAAGTCTTTTTTTGGCAGTATTGCTAAGATCTATCAGAGTGTCCACTTGTTTTGTGGTTTTAGCAGATGCAGGTGTTTAAAAAAGTAATACTTTCTCCTTTTTATTGGTAGCCAGAATGTTTTGAGAGAGTAACTAAGCAGAGGCCTGGAGATTATGAAATTTGCTTAAGTGCTAATGGGTTGATTGCTGAGTTACAGTCTGCCGTCTTTACTGGAAGTTGATTGACTAGTGCTGCAGGTCTTCACACTTGACGCTCGGATTTGACTCGAAAATTCTGCCAAGTCTTTTACTCTGAAATTTATCTTAATTAGATCTGAAAGACCTGCCACAGCAGAATAGTCACACCGATTAAAATGAAAAACAGGAGAAATTACTGATCAAATTAATCATAATGTCGGGTTACAGCTGTAGGTCTGATGTAATTTGCCACTCCAGTGAGTTACATCGGCCCAGGCAGGGGAAAGAGAGCTGGTTTTACGCTGATCCGTAACACCAGTCAGCTTCAGGCAGCCCATCAGGATGCTTGTTCCAGTCATTCTCCTGGTTTATTCTGACCTTAGAGATGCAACTAGAAACAATTTAGGCAAAAGAAAAAATATCCTTTTATCAAAGGGGTTACACTGGAAACCTGAGCTTTCCAAATCCTTCTTGTTTCATTTTTTGCCTTTCTCTACCAACCTTCTACTTTTGTTTGAAGTAATTAACAATTAATTATGTGGAAAGTGGAAAATTAATAAGTCAGAGGCTACCACTTCAGACACAGTCAGAAAATGTGTCTTTCTAAGAACTCCTTGTGGGTTAGGATATGAGGAAATTAGGATCATTTGAACAAATGGGCATTTAGCAGTACATGTCCTTCTGTCATGTTTTGACACTAGCCAAATGCCAGGCACCCAAGAAAGCTGCTTAGTCTGCCTCCCCTGCCACAGCTGGACAGAGGAGAGAAAAAAAATTCAACAAAGGGTTCATGAGTTGAGATAAGGATCAGGAGAAAACACTCCAAGGGCAAAACAGGCTCAACTTAGAATGACAAAGTAAATTTATTACTAACAAAGTTAGAGGAGGATAATGAGAAGAAAAATAAGCCCTTAAAACACCTTTTTCCCCTAGTCCCTCCCTTCTTCCCACTGACAGTGCAGGGAGAGAGGGCATGGGGATTTTGGTCAGTTCATCACCTGAGATGATCTTCCACTGCTCAGGGAGAGAAGTCCTACCCCTGTTATCTCCCTGGGGTCTCTTCCCTTGGGAGACAGTTCTCCGTGAACTTCTCCAACATGGTTCCAATCTCACAAATAGCAGTCCTCCCAGAACTGCTGCAATATGAGTCCCTCCCATGGGGAACAGTCATCCCAAAACTGCTGCAGTGTGGGTCACTTTTCCATGGGATGCAGTCCTCCATGGACAGGCTGCTCCGGCTTGGAAGCAGGGGTCCCCTCTCTCCACCAGGTCTCCCACTGGATCACAGACTCCTCCAGGCATCCACCGGGTCTGGCGTGAGCACCTCCCTCACAGGCTGTGGGTGGATATCTGTATCCCCTGTGGACCTCCATGGCTGCAGGGGAACAGCCTGCCTCACCATGGTCATCACCATGGCCTGCAGAGGAATCTCAGCTCCAGTGCCTGGAGCACCTCCTGCCCCTCCTTCCTCACTGACCTTGGTGTCTCCACGTTGTTTCCCTTACATGTTCTCACCTCTTCTCTGGCTATAAAAAAAAACCTGTGCCCCCACTTTGTTTTGATTTTTTTCTTAAATATGTTATCACAGAGGCATTAGCATCATCTCTAAGTGGCCCAGCTTTGGCCAGTGGCATGTCCATCTTCAGAACCATCAGGGATTGGCTCTGCTGGACATGGTGGAAGCTTCTAGCAGCTTCTCACAGAAGCTACCTCTGTGGCTCCCCTGCTACCAAAAACCAGGCCATGCAAAACCAAGAGACCTTCCTAGCAAGTAGGAAATCAACAATGAGACTTGATAATTTGTAGATATGATGATCCTAAAATTTATTTCGAAATTTTGTACTCATCATATATTCTACTATGTATTATAACATTTTGTTTGTAATACACAAATCACCAGTTGAATCCACGTTAATAGGTGATGAGTTGTGAGTATTAAGGGGCCTCAGCATATCACTTTCATCCGGAAGAGAAGCCTTCTACAATTCTTCTAGTATTTGTTCCACCATCAAGGTTTGAAAGGTTTTTAGGACAACTTGTCTTGTAGCACCACTGTATTTTTTGCTGCTGATCCAGGACAAAGTCAAGAAATAAAGACGTTTGCCACCAGCTGAGAAAGGAAATTAAATAAAGAGAGCAAGAAAGGATAGAGGGCCACTATGAGCTGCAGAGAAAAAAAGTCTTACCTCTGAAATACACACAATTTTTATTTTGATACTGTAATACCTTAGACTACTCATGAGTTTTCTAAGTGGTTTGTCTTTTCCAACAATGTTGTAATTCTATAAAGTTGGTTTCTCCCCTGCCCAAAATTTCATTTTAATTTTTTATTTATTTTAGGCCTGGTAAATTGAAATAACTAAGGCTTCAAGTTTAATGTCTCTTGTTTAAAATCAGCTGTATATGTATATTAAAAAAATTATTACACTGAATTGGTTAAAAGATATTGGCTAATCAAAAGAAATTGAAAATATTTTAATTCATGGTGATGATTTGAAATCTTCTAGGATACTTAATCATTTTGAAGTGCAAGGTTTTTTTGCTGACATTTCAATATTCCATTTTTCATATTAAACTGCATCAGAAATTGCATGGTAAATTACGATAATTTTAGATAATTTCCCACAGGACATGAACTTGACTTATTTCAGATAGCTTAAACATGATCTAATATCCTGTGAGGATTCCAGTTGGAGAACCAAGTTAGTTAGTGAAAGAGACTGGAAGGTGAAGCTGAGTTTCCAGAAGACAGAAACTGACATATGGAAACTTCACTTCATATATTGCTAGGATTGTTTTTTAAAGTAGGAATCACCTCTGCAATATCTTTGTATACTAATAAGAAATGCTTACATGCTTGTAAAAAGCGTTGGGGAAGCACTCAGATTTGGGAGGATCCTAGTCTTTTAGCAAAAATACTGACACTGTAAAGAAAACCCTAAAATATAGGCACAGAAACATTACAGAAGGGTGTTCTTTGCTAGAGATGGCCAGTAATTTGGTATCAAAAGATGATTCTGAATGAATGTGATAATAAATGATATAAAAATTGTTAGTTACTAATGCACTCATAATTTTCACCATAGTAACCCTATAACTCTGTTTTCAACTTTCTAGAGAGCCAAATCCAGCTGGAGTGCTGTCTTTGTCTCTTACTGCTCTTGTCCCAGTTTGGGAATCCTTGTGGAGTGGTGGCTCCATCTGGAACAGGACAGAAAACTGTAGAGGGCTGATCTCCTCTTGGCCTTTTCCCAGGAACCTGGGGACACCTCACAGAGTGAAAAGTAGAGCTGCCAATGAGGGTGCTCCCTGGGCTATGGGGCAGGTGGGGCAGATGATGAGGACTAGGTCTGTACTGGGATCAAGATCTAGGAAGGGGCAAGTAAGGAGGAGTCAGTCTCATTCCCAGGATTCATCTGAGGGTGCAGTGTCCATCAGTGTAGAATTCCTCAAGGACAGGGCCTGATCCTAGGGAAGAAAAGGAAAATGTTGGGAGGAGGAGAAGGGAGAAAATATGTCTTTGTTACTCACACCACATTTATTCCTACTGGCCTATTCTACCAGGAAAGAGAGGGAAAAAAGCCAGTATTAGCATTGTAAAAGACTGAAATTTTATCACTGATCATCATTCTGGAATAAGACACTGTGTGAATTTCCATCCTATCGCTGTGTCTGAAACTTTTTACTTTATAACAAGACCTAACTCCACTATGAGGGAAGTAGGCAGAAGGTTTCTCACAGCACTCAAATGAGACAGACCATGCTCAACCTGCTGTTATGAAGGTTTCCTGCTCTTCTGCCTCCCCAACTTTATAGAATTGCAGCTGCCTTGTTTGGGTTTTTTAGCTGTCTTCTGACTCTGAAACTTGTTCTCCCTGCAATCAAAATGTGTCTGACAGAATTTTCAGTTCATGTAAAACAAATATAAAAATAAACAGATCTTGAGAAAACCAAGCCATTCTAAAAATCCTTGATGTTTTCCCCATAGACATTCAAAGAGTATGTCTAGGGGGAAATCACTGGTACTTCAAATGTAAAAGCAGGTATAGAGATAACATTTGTCAATCCTGTAAACCCAAACTTGGCAGTCCATGGTCTCATAAGCGAAAACTGCAGAAAAAGAAGGGGAGGGAATCTTTTTACTGCCATATAAAATCTGCATATTTAGCTCTAATCTCATTATCAAATTATGCCTTTGCTTACTCAATTCACTTTTGACAAATAATTTGCATCAGGAAGCAAAGTGCTCTAGTAAATATGTTGTTGGAGTCAGGAGCATGAGACTGCAGTCCCAGGTCTGTCACTGTCTGGGATGTCACTTTGCCTTTCTGTTCCTTTGTTGATTCTCCCACCATTGTTTGATCACTTTATACTGAAAACCTTTACAGTTTTTGGTATAATGCAATGAAGCCTTGATCTTGCAATGGGCTTCTAGGTAATGCTGCAACACTAATACTACAAAAGCAAGGAATATTCAAAGGAGGAATCACATAGCCCCTGTCATTCTCTTGCTGAGAGTAGTGAATTCAGGGTAGTATTACTGTTGACTTCAGAGGATATAGAACTGGTATCCATTTTGTTTTCAAGTATATTGAATATTTTGAAGTTTCTGTCAGCTGCTCAGTGTGCTGTCAAATGCACTAATGAAAGGTTTTCCTAAAGTTAATTTTCCTACTCGTAATACAATACCCAAATTTGCTTTAACACTTGAAAAAATCCATCCATACTAAAGAGAATCAGTTGCTTAATCCTAAAATTAAAGGTTATTGCATGCAAGAGAAAATAATTACATGCTCAAAGTATGGAAAAAAGAAAACTTTTTTAATATGTAGGTATTTGTATAATTAAAGACTAATCAAGCATGAAGGCTGCTGACTAAACCAGAAAATGAGATTGTTGGCAAGCAATATTGTAATGTAAATGCCATTTTTGTTTAAGTACTAAAGAGCTGGAGGAATGATATCCTGAACAGATTAAAAGCAAACAGCATTGATAATAAATATTTATCAGATTTCAAATGAAACACACAGAGATTTTTATATTTTACATGCAAAATATATTGGCATTGAAGTATTCAGTCACTTTTCAAAGGTTTGTTCACATCTTCACTTTAAAATGTTGAGAACAAGCAGTTCTAGTGATAGAAACAGCTTTAAAACTCAGTCTTAATCTGCAGCAACATCAGTAATGTGTAGGCAATGGAAAACAGCTAACACAGTTAACTACAGATGTGTAAGAACAACTCCTGGGGCTAGATAGTCAGAATTTGAGTGGCCTGTATGTATTTTACTTCCTTTTTTTTTTTTTTTCCCAGAATGTTCACATTAATTTTTCAAAAACAGAGGGAAGTTTCTGAAGCTTAAATCCATGAAACAAAGGTTTAGGAAAGTATTTATGGAGGACTTATCTATAACCCAACATAACCACCATTTTGTTGTAGAGGACTGTTTTAATTAAAGGTCTGTATCATTTTGGTGCAGTGTTTTAAGTTTGTGGTAAACTATTGCACTGGTTAACTATGCTCATCATACACCTTTGAGTTATTGTAGCCTTAATCTTGTTTAGAAGTGGATATAAAGATATTTGTCTACATCAAGGGTTCAGAAGAATGAGGAGATGCTAGAACACCAAATGTGTTCCTGTTCCCATTCATTTTCTTTTCATTACACTGTTCCCAAATTTGGCATTACTCAGCATGCTGAGGTCCAACAGAAACCATCTCTTAATCAAATCTGATCATACAACAATTTGAGCTAATTTAAAACATCCTTTGAAATCTGTGAAAAGAGGCTTAAACCAGTAGTTGTGATAGTGAGCCAATGAATACCTTTGCTTTAGAACATGCGCTGTGGGCCATTGCATCCTTTGTGTTGATATGCACCTCCTGTTGTTTCCATGCATTTCCTTTTTGGAATAATCTTCATCTCACTTGATTATGACTGAGAAATAAAATAGTATGTCACTGACAGAGTTATTGAGGGAAAGTGACAAAAGGGATTTTTGAATGTAAAGCTGCCTACAATATTATCTAATTTTTCCTATCCTAGTGTAATTATATTCTATTTGCATTTGGACTAAAGGAGTGTAGACAAGTTAAAATTAAATAATACCGTGAAAAAGTCTAATGCTAGTCTGTTGAATAAGCATTGATCTAATTTTCAGAAGGGCTGAGTCACTACCATTGATATGAACTGTAGAAATTATTATTTAGCCCTCAAAGGAATAAAGATACAGATTTCAGCCTCTGCATTTCTTAGAAAAGCCTTGCTTATGTCTATAGGTTTTATCACAGGAAACTGACAATTTACAAATGCCAAAATTCAGACTAAGGTCAGCCCAAGCCAGCCTGGTTCATGCAATATCTTGTGTTTTTCTGAGTTACTGATCTCTTCAATGCATAACTTCTGTGTAACCTCACAGATATATATTAATATATCAGCATTAAGGAACTTTATGATAAGGACTTTGTATGTCCTCTAAGCAATTCGTATTTACATTAGTTGAATGATACTAAGGATTATGTTGGTAAAAACACACTAAGGAAAATGGTAGGAAAAGTACAACACTTTGTGTGCAGATAGTCACTCTACAGTGGTCCAACAAGAGGAAAGTAGAAGAGGCAATAAAGCACGTTTATATCAAAGCTATGCAACTGATGGTCTCTGAGCCAGGTCTGACCCGTAGGAGGTTTCTATCAAGACACCAGATGAGCAATTAAAAGCAAAATAAAACACTTTAAGGCAACTGCACATTTGCTTTGCCCTGGGGTGTGTCATTGCTTGTGGGTCATGAGAGCAGCCCAAATACCTAAGAGAGGTGAGCAGGTGAAAAATCTGCCTTTTGATATTTGTTTGTTTGTTTTGTTGTTGTTGTTTTTCATACATAGCTGAACCATAGTAATTAAGTTTTACCTTGCCTGTTAGCAAAAGAGCCTGATTCTTTTCTTCTACAGAGATAACTGTGTCTCCCAAGGATTAGTGATCCTATCAAGAGGTGATAATTCCTTTTTCGTTTGCTTATTTTTGAATGTAGTGTTGTATAAAGTGTAAGTTACAAGAACAGTTTACTGGTTATTTTTAGAAGGGACATTTCCCACAGTTTTCTAATGAAAACATAGAATGGTGTAAATTATTTAAAGGTTGAAATAGACACTTCCACAAATCATTAAACTACCTTGTGTCTTGGAACATGGAGAGGATATCCCTGGGATATTTATCTGAGGGGTCTGCAGGTCGAAAGGGGAATGGAGTCAGCAGAAGAAGAAGCAGTCCCATACAGAAAGAGCAGTTATTCACAAAATAAAAATGACAATAATGGCTAGAAATGTCAGCATATATGTCTGAAATATCTTTGGTGTGGCTATTACTTATGAAAAAGTCATTACTGCCATTTTGCACAAAGTACCATGCAGTTACTTCATTGTAACCATGACTCGTATAGCATTCATATATATGGAAAACCTACAAAGAAACCTCAAACCACCTAGTGAAATGTAGCATGTCTCCCAGCTCTCTGGATTTATGTTCCTTGACAACCATCAACCTAAATAGGGCTTAAAAATGCTCAGGACTTGTGTACATCATATCCATTTACCTTCATGAATCAATAAGGACATGCAAGCCTCATCTTCAGTGTGTGGTTTTGAAAGTCCTAATCTGATTCTGTAGATTAACAATATCCTTTACTCCAAACCATAAAATGTAAGATCACAGCCCAGGTTATAGCCTCATTTGGAAGTTTGAAGGTAAACCAGATGATGCTTTGCTTTCCAGGACTGTCCAAAAAAGTTGCATTTTTTTTCAGAGAGAATCTCAGCAAAAGACATTGAAATTTGTGGATGTTTTTCTGGACATGCTCAATTTGATTTTGTAATTTCTTCACAGGAGAAAGTCTTATTACAAGGATTAGGCAAAAATCAGACCCATGGATATTCCATCATCTCTATAAATACTTGACTTCAAACCAGAAAAAGAAAACAATAAAAACAGGGCAACTGAGAAAACTTCTCATGGATAAAATGAAACTGTTAAATCTGATTTCCTTCATTTTGCTTTATCATATCCACATGAACCCCATGTCATTTGATTCAAAATAAAGAGCTTAAAACCGGGAAATTTCAATACTAGCAAAACACTTTCTTTGGAAAGTTATGGAAGGAGACACTTACTAAACACAATTAAAATGCCCACCACTTTTTAAAAGGTTTCAATTACAATGGAAAGAATAATAGTGTAATAAACTTTTCCACCACATATT
>VZTN01003852.1:0-10936 GCA_013400515.1 Erpornis zantholeuca
TTTCTTCCCCAGGTGAACACCCCGAGCCCTCCCAGACTGACTCCAGAGCTGAGGGCTTTTCTGGTTTTTGTGTACACTCATTTCACACTGAAAGACTGAACCTGCAAAACCCTTCATTTTATGTGCTTGGAGGGGTTGTTTTATTTCATTTTTCCCCATCCCCCCTTTTTTTTTTACATCTCAAGGACCTCACTGTGATTTCTATTCTGTGCTTGCTGAGGCAGCTGTGCCTTTTCCCTCCCGATCCTCCTGTGCTGCTCCAGCACATTGCTGATGGTGGAGACCAGGATGAAGTCTGGAGGTGCCTCCTCTGATTTCCCCCTCCCTCCCAGGACAGTGATCAGTGCTTTTCTAAGTGGTGTTCAGTGGGTTTATTGTTCTGAGCAAACAAAAGTAAATGCTTGCCCAGTTCTGTTGAAGATCCCATGAGGACACTGTGTGAGGACACTGCTGCTCTGGGAGCCTGCACCAAAAGCTCTATCATGGAATTACAGGAACATTTAGGTTGGAAAAGCCCTCCAAGTCCATCGAGTCCAACTGTTCCACCAGCACTGGCAAGGCCACCAGCAGCCACATCCACCATTAAATCCCCCCAGGGCTGTGACTCCAGCCTGTATCAGGGCTGGACAACCTTTTTTTTCCTTAATATCCAACCTAAACCTTCCCTGGTGCAACTTGAGACTGTCTCCTCTCATCCTGACAAGCCGTGTGGACACCTCACTGTGGCAGGGTGTGGCCAACATTGCTCAAATCTCTTCCCATGACACCACCTCAGAACCATCCCTATCTTCTGGGATGAAGAATCTCATGAATCTCTTCACCATTGCATCTTCAAGGTCCGCAGTTGTTACCATGAATAATGATAATCAGCAATTCTGTGGATCTTTCCAAACCAACACCAGACCCAGAAACACCCAGAGCCCAGGGAACAGCCAGCCAAGGACCTCAGGGAAGGCAGTTTCTCCACAAATTCCAAATGAACCTGAAAGTAGCTTGACTCAACAGTTTGAAACCTCTCCTTTTCAGACAAAATAAGCCAAGCTTGGGAGCTGCCATGGAGCTGGCCTTGGATTCAGTGTCTAGACACCAGGACAGCCATGAGGAGGGTTTGGCATGAACCAGACAATCCATTCAGTTGTGCAACTCTCTCAATACCCCATGGCTCCGAAAAGTTATGAATTTGAGCAAAATGTTCTTGGGCAATTTTCTGTACTTATTTGAAAGAGGAATTTGATTAGAACAATAGTTATAGAATTAAGAACAACTCCCACCCTGGCATTCAAGAAAGAAATAACCAAAACCAAACACACAGTTGTATGTTCTGTGTAACAACCTCTGGACTCAGATGGAGAGACACGACTTGGGATCGGTGACCTCATTCCAAAGGGTGTCTATACCCTTGGCATATGGACAGATCCTGTTCTAAGAAAATATCAACTGTATTCAGTGTCTGCTGCTTAAATAACAATACTTGAGATGCTCAGTGACTGGAGGCTGGAGCCAAAGACAGATGGTCCCACGGCACCAGGGCTGGGAGAAGGGGCTTCACCTTCCTCCAGGACTGGATTCCTGTTTGAAGCCCTTTTAGAGAAACCACCACAGTGGCAAATACACAAATCCAAAACATTTCCAACATACATTTTCTCCCTGGAGCAGTACAGGCCCATTGGGGTTTCTCATGGACTGCTGGCTAAACTCATAGAATCATGGAATCCTGGAATGATTTGTGTGGGAAGGGAACTTAGAGATCATCTGATCCCCACCCCCTGCCATGGGCAGGGACACCTTCCATTAGCCCAGGTTGCTCCAAGCCCCATCCAGCCTGGCCTTGGACACTTCCAGGGATCCAGGGGCAGCCACAGCTTCTCTAGGCATGCTGTGCCAAGGCCTCAGCACCCTCACAGGGAAGGATTTTTTCCCAATATCCCATCTAACCCTGCCCTCTGTTTAAAACCATTTCCCCTTGTCCTGTCACTATGTGCCTGCATAAAAAGGTGCCTCTCCCTCCTTTTTATGGGTCCCTTTAGGCACTGGAAGGGGCTCCAAGGTCTCCCAGGGCCTTCTCTTTCCCAGGCTGAACACCCCCACCTCTCCCAGCCTGTCTCTGGAGAGGAAATTCAGTGGAAGATTTTTAGATGGAAGTCAGGATGACATTTGAACTCTTGTTGGATCATGTTCCAACTGGGACGTTCAGCCTCCCTGGTTTTACCCACACCTCAGCACACTTCCACCAGGCACAGGGAATCCAGCTTCTGCTCCATCAGTTTTCACTGGGGGAGAGACCAGAGCATACCCCAAAATATCTGCTGGATTAAGGAAATACACTGCCAAGGAAAAGGCCCCTCAGAACTCCCTCCCCTTCACTGCTGAGGAAGCTGGAGCCCAGCTAACCCCAAGCATTTGTACAGAACAGGTGGGGCAGCAGGGATAAAAACCCCCAGTGCCTCAGGCCTGGAAAATGAAATCTTTTTTTAAACATCCTCTAGTGGCCCTGGGGGACTGATCCTGAACCCCACCGAATCCAAGACACTCTCATTGAGATGCTGTTTGGGGCTTAGGCACAAGATAAAATATTCAAGCTCTTGGAATTTCCTATTGCTGGGCTGTGGAACAATTTAATGGGAGAGAGGTTTCTGCATTGCAGACATTTTTCTTTTTATTAAATATATCCTGTAGTTGGTCATGGATGTGAAGATACTTTCTATAAAAGCAGGTTTTAGGAGGAGTTGATAAAGTTGCACAAAAAGCTGTCACAACAGAACTGGGACTTTACTGCAGTTCACTGGTCTGGTCCAGCTGTTTTGTCCCAGTAAAGAGGCCTGGATTAATGGGAAGTCACACAACTGAGGCAGAGAAGGGCTCGAGCCCCAGCCCAAAGCTCTCCAGCCCCATGGGCTCTCCCTGTCCCACTGCAGCTCTCCTGGAACTTGGGAGCTTTCCAGCAGCACAAGCAACAAACCACAATCAGCTTTTGAGGAGTCTTTTTTATTAAGATAAATCCAGCAAAATTCCTAACAGTGGGTACATACAACCAACCTGCCCTTTTTGAAAAGAAATGTTTGTATTTCATTTAAAAACAGGATTACACTTTTATTTATTTATTTTTCTTTTTTTTTTTCAAAACTGACAAAATAAAATTACATTTGGGAAACAACAGATTTCCAGCTCTTAGGTTTTTTTCATGAAAATAGCTCACCTTCTTTATAAAAGCAACCCACAGAACCACTGGAATGTTTCACACGGTTATTTGTTTTGAGACCTCCCCACTTTAAGAAACCATACAACACATACAAGGGAAAAATTAAAATCTGAAGTCTGTAAGCATGACTTACACAAAAAGGGACACACTGACAGAAGTCAAAAGCTACCACCACTTATTCTTTCCATGTACCATACAAACTATTACAATCACAAAATTTAAAAACAATGACTTTTTTTTTTTGTTGTTTTGTTTTGTTTGTTAGGGATTTAATTCCCAAGTAACCGAGATGAAGATGTTCCATAATTAAATTCATGCTAAAAAAACCTGCATTTATAAAATAGTTGATAAAAATATTCCTCTCTGTTAACAATACAGCATGGAGGTACGGATACCAAATGATGGAGATATAGGGCAGGGTTAACATTACTCGGACTTGGCTTCCTTATCATCAGATGCTTCAGCAGCTGGTGCCTAGAAAAGGGGTTGGGAAGAATAGAAATATTATTGGTAATGCTAATTGGATTCCAATCTAACCAGCATCAAAAAGAGACCAGTTTGTTAACACAGACATGGACAATGCATTGTGTGGATAGACAGGAATGCACAGAAAATACTGACACATCAACAGGCTGCTAATTCTTAGAATGAAAACACAGGAGTATTAATTAGTGAAGTAATTTTGGAATAAGTGTCTGCAGAGAGGAAGAGGTTTGGAATATATTTTAAACTAGGATCAATGATATGTTAGGGGAAGTTCAAGCCCTCATCACAGGAAGTGGAAGAATTACACATCAACCACAATCCTGCTCTGTTCGAACTTTGGGGAATCAGTTCTCACCTTTCTCTATGAAAATGTGCTTTTACTTTTCAAGTCAACACATCAAACCTGCAAAGCTCCCTCAAAGCCCCTCTGAAGCACATTAGCCATGTAGTGCTTTAACTAATCAGCTCCTGATCTTGTTTGAGAAATGAAAGAATAAAGGACCCTTGGCTGGATGGTGACACTCAACCCACGAAGAGACACCACTGTCAGTGACAACACAATGGGCAAAGAGAGCCCTGAGAAAACACTGCTCCACTATCAGCCAGGAATCTGCTGGGACAATCCATCAGCAGCTGATGGAGCTTGCAGCTGGACCTAGCAAAAGAGCTGCCACAGCAAGGACCTGTGAGAAGAGGCTGCAGATAAGAGACAAGACCAAGTTTACTTTGCAAATCTCTTGTTTAATTGTTCTGACGCAAAGAATTGTTTGAAAGAATTGTTTAGAACTCAAAACCAGATTTCTGGCCCAGCACCAACCTGTGCTGAGCAGCAGAGGAACCCAGCAGTCTAGAGGGGATGTGCAAAGTCAGGTCAGGGGTGGAGGGTGATGATCTCCCTGGGCTCCATTGTTCCCCAAATCTTGGGCATTGCTGTGAGCCAGCCCCCAGAGGAACCCTGGGCCAGCAGAGAGCACCTGTGGAAGGGCTCCAGCACAGAGCAGGAAGGACTCGGAGGGAGAAGGCCATTCCTGCAGGCTGTCCCTGGGAGCTGCCCTGGGCAGGTACCACAGCTGCTCTGGCCCCCCAGTGTGGCAGTGACCCCCCCACCCCCACCCTCTGGAGCCCAGCAGAGCTCCTGCAGCTGTACTTCCAGCACATCTGGCTCTGTTCCCAGCTTTAGTGGAACTAAAGTACCTCATTAGTTTTGGTATCTCCATTTTCAGAGTGGTTTTCTTCTTTAGCATCCTCTTGTTTAGTTTCCTCTTTGCCTTTGGCTCCTTTCTTCCCTTTTGTTGCTGCCTTTTTGTCCTCCTTTTTATCATTTGCTGCTTTTTCTTTCTGTTAAGAAAATAGACAGTGATGTATTTAATCCTGACTTCCACCTCGTACATCAGCATGTTCTCAACTCCAAAACTCTCTGCACGACCTCCTTCCACACCCCAAACTTCCTATTGACAAAGATGAGATCAAAGTTTCACAGGAGAAGTGTTTTCCTTCTGTCTGTCCTCAATGTGCTACAGGGAAGTGCAGAATATAAAAGGAGCCATGGCTGGGGTTAAAAGAATTCTTATTTTAAATAGGCATTCAATTAAATTAGCTAAAAAATGTTGAACTGGCCTGTATTTCTGCCCTGCTGCTGAAAGGCAGCCACAGAACAAAACCAACATGTGCAAACACCAGACTACTTCAGATGTGCTGTTAATGCCTATTTAGAAAACTCTAACAAAGCTGTAGGCAAAGGACTTTCCCCCTTCCCTGCCAGAAATAGTCCTAGGGATAATAAACCACTTCCGTGCCAGAAAAACTAGGGGCTCAACAGCATCACTTTGATAACCACAAGAGCATTGCATTTATTATTTAAGTGCAGTTTCCTATATGTGGATCAGGCTAAATCAAAACAAAACCCAAAACTTGATGCTTCTGTAGTAATAATCTTCCATAGGCAAGGTCAGATCCTGACCCAAATACCCGACCCTCATTAGTTTCACTTCCAAGGATGTGCCTCTTGCTGCCAATAAGTAACAGCACTGGCTCAGCCCCTTGCTTGATTAACCTACTTCCCACAGAGGAGCCAGAAACCCAGCAAGATCTACTCACAGCTGAGTGAGGATAAACAGAAAATTGCTGGATATATATTTATCTACTCAGAAGATTTGTCTCAGTGACTACAAGTTATCAAAAGGTTACAAGAAGTTTCCTTTCTTACTTCAATCCCTCAGTTATTAAGGCACAAAATTAATTCACCTTAAAAATGAGCTGCTAAGGGCAAACTCAGATAGATAAAGCAGTAAAGTCACCTGACTCTTCAATGATTAAAAATTCACTCAAATTAATAGCAAATCATCCAATAATGCAGAAAATTTAAGATGGGGTCAGTACATTCGATGAGTGAGGATCTCTTTCCTCTCTAACCTCTCATTCCTCAGTCTGAGTGATTTTATCCCACCTGCAAAACTCTCCTACAGTGTGGTGTCAGGAGCCCTGTCTTGGGAACACCCACTATCCTGGTGCTGTTTGGCAGTGAGATTTAGAATTACAGTTGTGCTATGGCACCGCTTATCTGCTCCCTTATCCCACTAAAAAACCCACAACAAATATTAACAGAGCTAAAACCAATTCTCTGTGCTGGGAAAGCCCCTCTTCAGAAAGCACTGGAAGAGAATCCAGGGAAACTGCCTTCCATGGCTGTACTGAGTGGAGAGAAAGGGTCCCCCACAGGACACAACAGGACCTCAGCTACAGCATTGTGTTCATTTTCCTCAGTAACTTTGCTCTAGACGTAGCAACAGTTCAATATTAAGGTCCTGTATTTTAGAAGTGACAAAACCCCTTTCCCAGCTCCATGTTTTTCAATATGGCAAAGTTTAACAGGTGAAATCTATTCTGACACACAGGAAACCACTCCAAGATCCTGAAGGTTGACAAGTAAAGCACTTGGGACAGACACAAATTAAAAATGCCTCCACAATTCTTACTCCATCACCCTTTGCACAAAGTATTGAGGCAGTATGAGGAGCTCTGGAGAGCCAAAAGCACAGCTCAAGTGTCCTGGCTTCAAAGAGCACCTCAGGAGCAGGAGGACCAATGCATTCCCAGTCCAGCTGGGGGCAATTCCCAAGGCACAGCTCTCAGGAGATCCCCACATGATCCCAAAGGGAGATGACACCACCCAGTTGTGCAGTGGGGGCCCAAACTAAGCTTTGCCAGCCTCTTACAGCCCTTAACTCTTGCACCCCTGTTCCTACAACTTTTCACATTCAGTTAAGGCAGCTTTAGTGCTTAAGCCCCGAGATGTTTCCATGAAAATAAAAAAGCAAACTTGGAAAAGTCCAAATACAACAACGTGGGTCATGCACTGCTGCCCTGCCCTGCGTGCCACCAGCAGCTGGCTCTGCCCTGCCTGGGGCACCAGCCACTAGAGGGAAGTGCAACACAGAGTGCCCAGTCCTCCATCCAACCAGGAACATGGTCTAGAATTCCAGCTGCACAGCTTAGATGGAACAGAAAAACCTTGCTCTGCACAGCCCTGAGATTACAGAGCTGAGCCCAAAATGACATGTGGGGTCCTGTCTCTTGCATGGCATCTCTGCTGCTCCACAGAGGATGTGGAAAGAACAGTTCCCTCATCTGAAGTCTGCTGCACCATAGGCAATTGCAAGTTCCCTTTCAATGGAAAAAGCTCCTGGTTCCCAGCCTGTCATTCCCCTCTGCAACCAAAGCGTTTCTCCCTGCTGTGCTCTGCCCACCTCGCCATCCCAAACCACAAGGAAAATTTGTGATGGGAACAAGTTAAAAAAATCACAGAAGTTTTGTTCCTGGGGTGCTTATTGGTTTTTGCATTTTGCGTTTTTTTCTTAGCTGCAGAATCCTAAATATTTACAGAAAAATCTAACAAAAAAGCACTGCAAACTGATGGCTAGGAGGGTGATAGGAAGGAGATGGAAAGAAATCCCTCATGGATTGCAGAACTGCCCCCTTTGAAATACCAAACTGTTGCTCCAAACTAAGAAAGAGCTTTAAGTAGTTTCTTTTTGAACTATACTGTCAGACATGGCAATGTTTTTGACATTTCCAAAAATACCCAGCCAAAGGAAAGGGGTCTGTAGAACTCTGAGTGATTAAAACATGATAAACTGATAACTGATTGCAGAGGGCCTCCTAATGGAAATATAGTAAGAAACTGTAATTAAAAGCATGATTTTCAATGCCTCCTCTAATTGAGTCTGTGATCTCTATTCCAAGCATCATTTTCCCAACAATGCATTATATGAAACTTCAGAATGGCCTTGTAAAGCAGCAGCAAAGCCTCACCACAAAGGATTACAAATCTGCTCAGTTTACCACATTCCTTCAGTTGAAATTGGGTAAAATTATGTCTTTCCCATTTTTTTTGCTCACATAATTCCATCTTAAAGCTTTCAGGATAATTATGAAAATGCAAAGTGGTTAATTGTGGGGGTTTTTGTCCCTGTAAACACCTCGAGAAGGAAAATACAACTTCAGTTCAAGAGTCTTACCTTAGGTGCTGCCTTTTTGGGCTTTGGCTCCGGTTTGGGTGGAGCAGGTTTCTGCAAAAACCACAAGAAACAAGTCAGGTGAATACCAGAAATAAATATTTATATTTTTATGAGCAATACGTTGGCAACTTTTGGGAATTGTTTACCCAACAGTTAGCCCTGCAAAAAATCAATGAGCAAATTACCAGGCTAAGGAGAGAGCGGGTGATTTACAGAGCCACGAGCATTTGTATGGAGAAGTCCTACAGGGAACAAATCCATCCTGAAATCAATATTCCTTAACTCTGGATACTTGTGCCCAGATGGAACGTGCACTAACGCAGATGTTGTATCTCATGTGAGAAGCCTGCAACGTGGGGATGTTCAAGGAACAGAAACATGGAATGGGAATTTTAAATATTGCAATACTCTAAGCATGCCTTTCCTAATTCTAGGGGAAAAAACCTGATAGTTTAACCATCCCCATTCCAAGTGATATAATATTAAAGGGTAAATAAAGATACTCACAGCAGATAGTCTGGCTGACCTTCTCTTTGGCTGCATAAAGAAAGATATGACAGAAAAAATTCAGAGAGCACATAAAGCACAGCTTTCTCAGAATTGCCACCCAAAATAACATGGCATCATGAAGCCCCATAGAAATCCTAGCATTTACGAAATTATGGGTGTTATGCTAAGGGCCTTGATGACTCCCCATCCTTGGAAGTGTCCAAGGCCAGGCTGGACAGGGCTTGGAGCAGCCTGGGACAGTGGAAGGTGTCGCTGCCCATGGCAGGGGTGGCACTGGGTGAGCTTTAGGATCCTTCCAACCCAAACCATGCTGTGATTCCATGATCCTGGTAGGATCATACCATATCCAGCAGAGGACATTGCATGACTTCCTAGAAGTGCATCTTAGCTCAGCAGTTCTCTGCTGCAGCCACCTTACCCCGCTGACGTGGTAAGGGATGGAATTTCTTAACTTGCAGGAGTTGTGAGGCTAAAAGGGATATGTTCCCACTTGAACCGACAGTCCCTGACCTCAGCCCAGCAGAGCTGATGAACCCCAGCACCACCTCAGGGGGGTCTCCTGTCACCTCAGGGGACAGCGATGGCCCCGAGCACCCCAAAACCAGGCACAGTGCCACCCCCAGGGGCTGAACATCCTTCATGAGCTGCGCGGGGTTCCTACTTTCTGCAGAACCCCACAGGAATTCTTGAAGTGGGGACCACAAACAACTCCTACCTCCTCCTTTGCCTCGCCTTCAGCTGGAGCCTGCAAGGAAAGCGAGACACTGAGATGAGAAGGCAAGACCATCCCGTGTCACCCCACCTGAGCCCTGAGGGGAGTGGGGGGGGCTCACAGGGCCCCCCAGCACTACCCGCAGCAATGGCGGCCTCCCCCCAGCCCCGCCGCCTCACAGACTACAACTCCCACAATGCCCCACAACCGCCGCCTCTACGTCATCACGTCAAGTTCGAAAAGTTCCCGCCAATTTCCCCTCACACAACAAGGTCGCCGCGGGCCTCGCAAGGACAATGAGGGACAGCCGGGAACGCGGCGAACGCGCCCGCCCGAGGCGTTTCGACTCGGTCCAGGCGCCTCACGGCTCCGGACGGGGCCGCCGAGCGCCTGGATCGAGTGGAAACCCCTCGGTCGGGCGCCTCGGTGATTGAGGGGCGACCGCGTCCCCGCCCCGCCCCCCCAGCCCGCGCTGTGAAGGGAGGGGGGGGCGCCCCATATTCCTTCTGCCCCAAAGTTCCTGATTACGGTGATAAATCCCTTTTCCCCGCTTTCCTTGAAGGCCAGTTTCAAATTCTGCGCCGCCTAATGGCCCCAAATTACCATTGCACAACCATCTGGTATGACAAGAAGTGGGAGGCAAAAAAAAAAAAAAAAAAAAAAAAAAAGAGAACAAAGGCAAACGCAGGAGAAAGAGGCGACGTTTAAAGGCGAATCCGGCCGGGAATGGCGCGATGGGGATTAAAACGCTGGCGGAGGTGGGTGGAGGGGTCTGGGGGGGTCGTGGCGCGGGTTTTGCGGGGGTTTTGCTGCCCCGCGTTCTCCACAGGGGCAGCACAGCACTATGGCTGTTTGTAATCCAGCATGGAGACACTGCTGCTCCAGCCTTCTCCTCCTTCCCAAACAAAACAGCCCAAAAGTGAACTCGCCGCGCTGCCCTGCCCGCCCCGAGCCCTCTCCCTCCGCTCCCCGCTCCGCTCTAGGACATACACCAAAAATTAAAAATGCAGAAAAAAAAAAAACCAACCAAAAAACCCAAAAAACTCCACACACACACGCGCGCGCGCGCTAAAAAAATTTTTTTTACAGCTAAATTTCCGCGATTGCCGCTTTAATCTCTCCCCCTTCGCTCCCCATCTGCCTTCCCTCGTTTCTTAATTTTTTTTTTTTCGTACTTACCTTTCTTTTGGGCATAGTTGCACCTTAATAGTTGATTGCAAAACCTAATAGAGATAAGATATCGAAAAATAAATGGAAGCGGCGAAAAACTGTTCCGACCGTCCTGCAAAAAAAAGAAAAAAATAGACAGGAAAAAAAACCCCAAAAATAAAAAGGAAGATGTTTAAGGGACCAAGAGTTAATTGCGGCAGAAACTGAACAAAAAAAAAAATCCCCCCCTCTTTATTGCAAACAGTAAAATACACCAACACGCAACCAAACTGCATGAATGGGGAGCGCGAGATGGGCCCGGCCGCTGACTGACGGCCGAAACGACCAATGGGGGCGCGGGGA
>VZTN01003852.1:19414-102174 GCA_013400515.1 Erpornis zantholeuca
GGCAGCGTGGGGAGAGGCCGGGGCAGCCGCGGTCCCCTCACGGCGCCCGGCGCTTGTGCGGGCGGTGTTGCGGCTGCCGCCGACGGAAAGCGGCATTTCCTCGGTGATCCCGCACCCTCGCCCTGTGCTGTGAAGGCAGAGCCACCAGTATTTGGGCGTTTTTTTTGTTGTTCTTGAAGTTCATTTCTAAATGTGTCGCCCGTCATTCGGTTTTGATGAGTTTATTTCTCGTTGATTGTGGCAGGCGTGTGCGGCCGCTGTCCCAGTAGCCTTCGGTTCTTGCCGTGTTGGGAATACTGGATTTCGCTTTTCGTGGCCCCAGTGTGTTGTAGGCAGAGCTCGGACTGTATTTTTCAAAGGGACAATAAAGAGATACACAGAAATAGCGGGATTTGTGCATAGGTTCAGGTGTAGCTCTGTGTCCTTAGGACTGTCTGGTTTCTGTTTGATCCGTGTGAGAGATGCTCCGAGGCTGAAATCGGGGGGATTTGGTTGCACTTGGTGTGGATGTGCCGGGGAACTACAAAATGCCAGAGACTCAGAAAATGCCAGCTATTGCAGTTAATGATCAGTGACTTTTACTGCGAGGAGATAAAGAGTCTGAGCTGTGGCTGTATGATTACCTTTTCCTGTCAGTGTTCCTGCTTCAGGTCCCCAAACTTTGGGAGGACAGTGATGTACAGAAGATAAAAACAAGCCCTCACTGCATTCTCCTTCTTTGCTTGAGTGCAGCCACTGATTTTTAGGCTTCAGCAGATGAAAATACCAATTGGTAAGCTTGGGGTGATGGGCTGCAGATGGCAGAGGAGCCTGTGCCTCAGGTGTCCCTGCTGTTCCCTCCTTCCTGGGTCATTTTTGTCGAACTTGATGCCAGCGCTGACAGCGCTGGTGCTGGTGCTGGTGGTGAAAAGCAGAGGATTATTTGATGCTGATCTGGGAAGGGTCTTGAAATCCTGAGTAGTTAATTCATAAAAGGGATCCAAAGGGATTTCTGCTGGGTTCATACAGAATGATCATCTGGAAGGAAGGCAGCAGATTGGAAAAGTAATCCTTTCTTTCTAATGCAGCTGTTAATAGGTTTCAAGTTGACTGCTTCAGTTGCTATAGATTTTTATCAGTACCCTCTTCATGGCATCTATTGATTTCTGTCTGTCTGGTGATACTGAGCTCCAGGGGCGCAACCACAGATCTCAATCCCAATTGTGTTTTTCTGGTTTTAAGTTAAGTTTTTCATTATTAGCTTAGTGTTTTCTACAGTGCTGCCTCGTCCTTGTGTGGGTTGTGCATGTTACAAGGCTCCAGTCTGACTAACTGCTGCCTTTCAGGCTCCTTTGTGCATCCCTGCCTGTGGAATTTGAATGTAGCGTTGGTGAAGTCTGTTTTTTGGGAAATTCGAGCATAATGTGCAACATAATTGCCAATTTTATGACGTGTATATTTATATATATATATATACACACATACACTCATGCCTGTGTCTAAAGCTGGAGCAGCTCAAGGGATCTTGTGGTAATGAGCAAGACTTGCACATTCTCAGATTCCTGTGTACACCGAGGGTGTTTCTGTTGGCAGGGCCAGCCCAGCACCTCACTGGGTGATGTTTTATTTCCAGTGTAAGAATTTTAATCGATGTTTCAACCTAAAGTAAGACAGAGAGGCACCTCTTTGGAGAGAATTGGAATGAGTTGTTTCTATGGCTCTTAAAACCGTTGGTGAGACAGGCTTTGCTTGGAGGACCAGAGGAGCCTTTCTGGGTGCTGAATTTGAAATAACTCACTCCAGGAATGGAAAATGCACATCAGAGAAGATTGCTACAAAGAGATGGAACAGAGACAAGGCTGTTTGCAGCAAAGTGACTGAGCTGGGTAACATCAGCCTGGGAAGGGCTCTCACTCCTGCTAAGTCGTCTTTGTACTGTAGTGACACCCAGTGTTATTTTGGGTTTTAAAAGGCTAATTTGCCTGAGTAGAAGCAAACCAGAAATAAGTGCCCAATCTCCTCCTTACTGTCCCATTTCTTTAAGCTGAAGAAGCTTTTGTGAGACTGGAAAGGAAGGGAAAAGAGTTGAGGTTGCTTCACACCTCATGCCCTGGGGCTGTGAGTCTTGGAGGGTGCCCAAATTTTGTGGTCTATAATTGGCAGTCCTTCTTTGTTATATGGTATAATTTGCCACATCACAGTATATAAAATGTTTCCCCAAGGCACTTTTCTACATAATGTTTATATTCAGTATGATGTATCTGTGAGGAAAAAACACTGCGTGAAGCTCATGTCTAAGCAAAGACATTTTATGAGTGTATTTCAAGGGATTTCTGGAAAATATGATGATTGACATCTTGTCCGGCCTCCTATTTGAATTTCACCCCATAATGTGATAGTTACAGCACCAGTTTCCTGATGTGTTTGAAAGTCTTGCTTGGGAAGTGCCTCTTGTCTTTATTTAATCTTCCTCGGTGTGGATGTTGTGCTGGAGAGTTGTGGGCTGGGCAGGGATGCATGGGGATTGTAATTACGAAGATGAGGTGAGGACACCCAACATGGGAATGTGCATATGGAGCTGCTGTCCAGGAGCTTTCCTGCCTGGCATACAGTCGGAGTGAGCAGTGTCCCTTAGCCTGGGACAGTGTTGGAGGCTACAGACAGAAAGGACAGGTGCAAATGCCACATTTGTAAATGCAGGAGTGCTGTAGGAGCGTTGCAGGAGCAGGGACTGTGCTGGCTGCAAAAGGGGTTTCACTGCAACCTCCCATTCAAATCCTTCAGGAGGTGAAAGGAAGAGAGGCCTAAGAGTCATTAAACTCTTGCTCTTGGTAGAAAAGGATACGAGGAGGGAAGAAGCTGCATGGCACAGTGTGATTTTCTCCACAGAATTTTGTTGATTTTGGGGCAAGAGATTGCCCAGCACTAGAGTCCCTTTCTTCCTGAATGCAGCTGGATTGCCCATTTTATTGATCTCATGTGGAAGGGAACCAGCCATTTAAATTCTTCTTGGTCTTATGAGTGTGCATTTGTTGCCAACAATGGCACAGGTCTTGAGCACAGACTTTGAGAGAATTATATTTGTTCATCCAAAACCCCCCTGCAGTTCCAAGGCTATGGCTGAAATTGGAGGCTGTGGCTGTGGAACTGAAGTGCCAGCACTGGATGTGGTGGGCTGAGCTCTGCTCTGTGCCACTGGCAGTGCTGTGGGCTGTGGAAACAGCCACATCAAATGTCTGGTGTCCAGACGCTCCTTGGAGCCAGGCGCTTCATCTTTGTGATCTACATCCCATATTTCCATCTCTCCCAGCTCTCTCCCCTCCCTTTTTTTGATGGCTGTGTGGGTGGTTTTCTTTCCTTGCCTCCTACTGCGACTGCAGACATGGCAGAAATAAGGGATGATCTCCAGAGTCAGAGTCAGAGTCCCGCATTACACAGACCTGCTGCTATTTAGGAATGGTTTAGAAAGGAAAGGAAATTTTAATTTATTTTTTGTCCACAAAGTTAAGGATGTGGGGCGGTTCATATTTTTCTTGTACTGTCTTCTTGCTTGGAAAAGGATCTAGGTCTTCACCTCCCCATCCACTAGGAAATGAAGAGGAAAGTGGCCCGTGGTTTGGAGAGTGAACATTTGCTCACAATTAGTCTTCTCTTTCCCCAGTAAGGCACCAGAGAACTTCCTGGTCCTACTGGGGACATATAACCAGTGTCAAGTACTTCCTAGAGCATTCCAGGGGAGAATAGCTCTGGAGAAGAGCTGTTGGAAATGATGAGAGTGTGTGTAACCACCAGCTCTTGTCCCTGTTCAGCAGCTCAGGACTTTGGAACGGCTGGCGAGGCTGCTTCATCTTTGTGAAGTTTGAATCCCAGGGAAGTAATACATGGAGAGATGGAGATGGTATAAAAAATTGTATTTTGCATTTAGATCCCTCCAGGGCCTTTTTTCTCAGATTGTCACAATAAATACAAATCACGCCACCCTAAGAGAGAATGAGCAAGAGTCTGTGTGCTTTGTGTTTGTGTTGTTTGGCTACTGTGAGGTTTGATGGAATCAAGAGTCGTTCAGATTTGAAAAGGCCTCAAAGCTCACTGAATCCACCGGCCTTCCCATGGTGCTGGGCTGTGGCAGGAGGTGGCTCGGAGGGGAAATGCAGCCACTGTGCATCCAGTCCTTATCAGTGTGGATCACAAGTGTCCGTTGTTCGCCGCCACATTCAAGGTTCCCAGCATGCTGTCCCAGCCCGGATGTCTGGGGTCACGTCTGTCGCCGCGGAAGCCCCGAGCAGCGGCAGCAGACGCTCAGGAGCAGCTCGCGAACTTCCTTCGGCTGCCTGGCAGGGCAGTTCGTGTGGGAAGAAAACACCAATAAAATCTTTGCTAAATAGTCTTGTACAATGACGCAAGTTTAGGTAAACTCACATGTTATGGGGAAATAAGCTGCATCTGTAGTTTATAAAAACAATCTCACGGTGTATATATGTTTGTGTGATACTCAGCTCATGCAGTTTATATACCATGGATGAAAACTGACTTGTTAGGCTGGGTATTGATTTTTAAACCCCTCTCTTGTGGAAACATAATATGTGTGAAGGATTTTTTTGGATACTTGGTGTTCACCAAACTGAGTTTCTCTCACTAAAGTGACAGGAGTTGTTCTGAGTTAGAGCTCTTGGGATAGAAGACAAAATCCATAATGTGGCTCAATCTCGGATGTGTTCCATCTGCCTCCTGGGTTGTTTTTTGTAAAGTCATTGTTCCAAACTCGAGATAAATCAAATATTTTTCTTAAAATATTGCATTCAAATTTTTAATGGAGCCAGAGATTAAATTGGCTGCAGTTGTTGCAATAGTTTTAATATATCAAAATAAAAAACATTCTACTGTGCTTAAATAAAACCAGTTTCTGACAGCAGGAGAAAGATGTAAAATTCTACTCCACAGTTAAAGCCAGGAAAGGCTTTTTGCTGAGAATTTCTCTAGGTTGTATATGCAGGTAGGACAGTGTTTATTCTGAGGTGGTGCATCAGGATTATGTCTCTGCCTGGGAAGAAGAGGCAGATTTTGGGGAGAGGCTGGATGCTGTCAGCTTGCGCCGGCTTTCCCTTGAACCCTGAACCGCAGCACATTCTGAGACAGGATCCACACAGCATCATGTCAGGACTAAGCACTTGTGGGTTTTAAATAAATATTTATAGAGTTGAGCATGAAACTTTCCTTGTCCTGGGGCGTTAATGTTACACTCACAAAATTCCTATAGAAGTCAGTGAATTGGCATCTGCGTTAACGAGCAGAGGGTGCCAAGACTTGAGTCTCTGCAAGGTTATTCTTACTCCTTCCAGGAAAAGAGGAATTGGGGAGAGAGGAGAACAAAGGGAACTATGCAAACACTGACAGAATTCAGCTGTTCAAGCTCAAAACAGAATAGAAATATTCCTCTCTGACAAAAAGAAGAGCTAAGCATGCATCGTTGCCATAGCCAAAGGGAGGTGAGCTCTGCCTGTTCTTTGTGCTCCCCAGCCTTGGAAGCACCGATCTCAGTCCCTGGCATTGATTTATACAGCTGGAAACCTGGAGCAAATCCACATCTTATACCAATATTCTGCTATTCAGGAATGTTTCTGCTCAAACATGAATGTTTGGTGTTAAGGCCATTTGTTTAACCCTGGCCGTAGGCAGGGGAGACTTTCAGTTTATGATTAAATTTAAATGCTTTTGTTGGCCAGATATTAAATCAAGCCTGAAAGAGCTTTAATTGCAATGCTTATCTACTGTTGTTTGTCCCAGAAAAGAGCCTCCATACAGGAGTATGTCCTTCCTGCACACCTTCCAGCTCAATGTTAAGGCCATTTTCTAACAGTGAAAAGGCAGCAGAGTGAGACTGAGCTTTAAAGCACCACAAAAAGATGTGAAGGGTCATCATCCAACTGGCTTGACGGAGGTTCGTGCTGTCTGGATACAGCTGAAGTTGTTTTCACATCCTGACTTACAGCCCCTTCCTGGACTTCGTTTCCCCTGTGAGACGTGGATGTGGTGATTTATTTCTTTAATTAATGATCTGAAGTTCAGTTTTACTGGGGCTGTTTCCATGCATGAATCAGCCTCTCTGGAAATTCTAAAGGCGCTCGAGTGTAAAATTTTAACTATTACCTGTTGTTTGATTGCTGGGGTGTTGGAGTGAAGAGAGGAGCCAATGGCAGCTGTGGTTTGAAAAAGGATCTCAGGGAAATATGGGAGCTGCAAGCCATCTTCCAGTGCTGCACAAATGGATGTTGTTTTTTGCTGGGCTCCTTCCCAGCAGATACATGGACAGAGACAGAGGCAATTAGTGCAGTGTCAGAGGAGAAAGCTGTGCCTCACACCTGAGCTACCTGGAGCATAGCAGGGAGAGTGATCCATAATATTGAATCCCTGGACTTTAGAAAATTTTGGACAAGTGTTGGCCAGGTTAACAGTCTTTCTTTCCAGAAAGAAACTAAGCTGCTGTGGGATAAGAGAGAAGGATTATTTATTTTCCTTTTGGCTTATGTAAGTGATTGCACATCGGTTACAGAAAACAGGTAACTATCAAGATTTGGGAATATACAGGCAGCTTTTACAATCTGCAGAAATTACCAGGAGATTCCCACAGAGATTGGTGCTGGACTCTAAGCAAACTGTGCAAGAACAGCCTGCTGTTGCTGTCCCAGCAGTAAAACTGGGAAGAAACAATCATTGTCCTATGCAAGAGTGAGGTTTAAACTCTGCTAAAATCCTGTTTAGCAGAGAGGTCTTGGAGCCATACGAGGTAGTTCTACAAAAATACCACATTCATGGCCATGAAAAGCAAACAGAATGTCAGGAATGTTTAGGATGGGAGAAGGCAAAACCCCACTGTATAAATGTATGATGAGTTGGTCTTTAGTAGACTGGAAATTGTTGTCTTTAAATGATATAAAACAGTGAGACAAGGGAATAAAATAGGGTGAAGTGATAACTGTGGGAGGAACAACCAGATATGGCAGAATTTGTGGGTAATAAGGTAGAAGCTGTGGCTGCCCCATCCCTAGAAGTGTTCAAGGCCAGGTGTCAGACAGGGCTAGTGGAAGATGTCCCTGCCCATGGCAGGGGGTGTGACTGGATGGTCTATAAGGTTCTTTCTGGCCCAAACCATTCCATGATTTCATTAATTCTGCAGTTGAGAAAGAAAGAGTTGAGAAAGCCTGAAATGTGATAACATCATGTCAGGCATGGGAAATGGAAGGGATTATTAATAACTTTTCCTAATGGAACAACTGGGGGAGAGCAAGTGAAAGTGGCAGGTGGCAGGTTCAGAGTAAATGAAATGCTTTGTTTGACAACACAGATTTCAGGGAGGAACTCCCTGCCAGAGGACGTGGTGTATAGCAGAAAGTGCATGGGCTCAGGAAGCAGTGAGACAAATTAAGAGGAAAAGTCTATTAAAGGCTATTAAACATTATTACAACACCTCTGGCTCAAAACTGTGAATTACTGGAGTCTGGGAAGAAAGCTGGATATGATGTAGCTCTCTGTGCTCAGTCTGTTGACATGCTCTTCCTTGGGATATGTGACCAGTGGAGACAGTAGACTGGGCTAGACAAGTGTTGGATCCAACCCAATAAAGCTTTCTTCTCTTCTTGAATGAAATTGGCTCTGCTCCCAAAATTATGTTAACAGTTTGCATTAAAAAAATAAGACCACGTTGTCCAGGAAAAATGTTTGGTGGAAAATAATAGATGTGTGTGTTTGGGATATGTTGGGTTGGTGTCTCAGCATTTCTTACATATGAAACAAGCATTTGGTGATTCCAAGGCCATCATTGTGCAGATACTGACACTCTGCATGTTTAGATCATGTTTAGGGTAGGTGATCAGACACCTCTCCTCCCTTAGGCATAGATCAAAGTCAACTGGAAAAGCCTGATGGAAACAGCAGACACAAAGCCTCTGGGAAAAATAATCACAGTTTTCACATAAACCCACTTTTTATGGGAGTACCCATTGCCAGGCAGGTTTAAACAGCACATCTGTATTCACCTCATGGGATCAACCTCTGGCTGTGCTTATATCACTGGGAATTTTGCCATGGACTACAGCAGGACAAGATTTTATTCCTTAGGAAACACTTAATGCTGCTTATCCAAGACATTCCTGTGCACATGTTGCAAATGTATTTGGCCAGAGCAGCAGCTGTAGAACAACTGGCAGAGCAGGAAAGGAGCAGAATAACTCTGTGAATGAATTAAAAATATATCCTAAAACATTCTCACTGGATATGGATAGAAATGAAGTTCAAGTGAAGCTTATTTATGGCTAGTAGATGTTTGGTGGGTTGGTTGTTTCTTTCCTTGGCAGGAAATAGAGTATATGTGAATAGAAGTATAAAGGGGCAGGTTTGCAAATTTCCTTGTTAGTGCCCCAGTAATCCTAATTAAGAACTGGAAATTCCACCCTGTAATGCAGATAAACAAGTTCCTTGGTCCTGATACATCAGTCCATGGACCCTTTGTGCCTGAGCAATCTTTTTCCAAGTTTCTGTTCCCTTCCATCACAATAAAATGTACCAGGAGGTCTCTGTGAGAGCCTCTCTTCACCTGCAGAGGACTGGGGTTTGTTGTGCGTGCTGTGGAAAGATCAAAGTAAATCCGTAACACTAGCTTGGGAAATGTTCCCCCCCAGGAATTTACACCTGGATGAACTGAGAAGCAGCTGGACAGACAGCTCCATCTTCCATAGAATGATTTGGAACCCAAGCTGGCGACTTGGAGGGCGTTGGGAGAGCCATCACCTCCCACTGCCAGCCATCAGCATTAGGCTGAGACTGAGGAACAGCAGGGGAATGAAGCCATTTTGGCTGCTTGCCCAGGCCTGGAGAACTCCATCCTACAGCAAATAAACAGCTGGGGACTTAAACTTTGGAAAAATAAAATGCAGTGTGTATTTATCTTAGTTTCTGATTGGGGTAAGCAGATGCTGGCTTGCGCTGAGGCAGAAGGAAGCTTGTGGTTTAAGAAAAAAAAAAAAAAAAGCAGACACCATGGTGACAAGAGTGATCTATAAAACTTAGAAAAGACAGTGGGGAGTTGCAAAGCAGCTCCAGGTCATGGCTCCAAGGCATGGGCAGCATCCAGGTTAGTGTTGCTGCTCTGGGGTGAAGGTGGTACTTCCCTTTGGGCTGCAGGGATGCAGTGGGTGAGAGCACCCTGGTGATAGGAACAACCTTACTGTGTTGGAAAATGCTTTATTTTGTTAATTCCTGAAAGAGTCACTTCAGGATGTCTCCTGAGCAGTCCTGAGAGCAAACCCCCAGGCACTGACCTTCCTTGCTATGGCAAGCAGAGCTTGGCCAACTCCTGTATTGTTTCAGCTGCCCAAAGTGTTAATACTGCAGTGTGGCCAGATCTTGAGAGAAGAATTTATCTCTCCCTCTTAAAGACACAGTTTTAGACAATATTTTGTCCAAGTAACATAAAGAAAGATCTGGGCCCTCCAGGATGATTCACACTTGAAATGTTACCTGGGGCAATTAATTACTGGGTCAGAAAGCTGCTGCCCATAAGCCCTGTGGTCTGCTGAATCATTCCTCTCCAGGATGCTTTTGGTATGCTGTTCTATCTCAAGACAGCCTGGCCCTTCTTGGAAAGTGGAGGAAAACTTGTATTTAATCCACAGCTTTTTGTCTTCCTTTGTATTATGATATTTAGGTATTTTAGTTGAAGAAAAAAGCTTTCTTCTCTTAAAAAAAATTACTTGGTTTAGTTTTAGAACAGCACTCAGCAAAAAGACTCTTTGTTAAGTAAGATCTGTGGTATATGAATTCTTCAAAGATAAAAGGTAATACACATCATAAGCACCTGGATCCCTGAGGTCATGTTGTATTTCTTCTTAAAGTAGTTTTTTATTTAAAGAATAAATGCCTGGCAATATAAAGGCAGTGAAACAGCAATTAATGCTGTAAACTTTTAGTCCTGTTGGTTAATTTAGCCTCTGTGTGCTAAACCATACAGGAAATAAACTTTGCTTTTATTGTAAACCACAGGGGCCTCGTGCAGAACTCTGTGCTTTTAACTCCTTTCCTAACTAGGGTTCAGCTCGTCACACAAGCACAGCCAAACCTGTTTTCCCTCTGCTGCGCAGGGCTCCTCATCGCCAGCAGAAATTCACAGCCTCTGAGAAATAATTACAGGAGCAGCTGTTTCAATAAACCTCCCAAACTGCAGCCCTGTGTGTGTTATCTCAGGCTGCTTCCCTGGATTGGAAGATTTATTGGAGTGCTGGGCTGGTGTGGAGGGTGAAGTCTCAGGGGCACTGAGGTGGGACCTGTGCTGTTTGTGTCAGTTCTTACAGGGTGGAGTTGCTGCCAGCATTGCACAGACCTGTCCTGGGATCTCCACAAAGCTGAAGATAAAGGAGAAGTAATTCTTCTCTCTCTTTCAGAAAGAGGCTGGCTGAAAAAAACAGATTCAGAACTTGACCAAGGAGGTGAGGTCCAGAATTTCAGGACTTTTTAAAGCTTCCAGAATAAGCAATCAGGTGACCAGTGGCACCCTCAGGGCCTTTCCCCTGCTTTTCTCAGCCACAGGGTAAATTTTTGAGTATTTAGGAATATATCTTATGTCAGAGAGTTTTCTGCATCTTGTGATACTGAGCCTCACTATCTTGTTGGAAATCAATCTTCTGTGTGATAAATTGCTTTACAGCCAGTGTGCAAAGCCTGTCTGTGGGCCTGGGCTGTGGTGTATTGGTACTGTTTGTAGAATCAGCCAGAAATGATCCCTGAAAGTAAATAAGCAGTGATTTGAAAAAATAGTGATTCCTGCTGACTAACAGCTCAGGAAAAGGAGCTCTGACAGGGGAAGAGAAAATTGTTCTAGGAGTCTGTGATGGAGGTAGCTTGGACTTAAGGACTTTTTGTTTTCTTCCACATAGCAAAGGTTCCCCTTTCCCTGTTTTGTGATTCAGGTAAGAGAGTCCAGTGAGATGCTGAGGCTGTGGAGACACCAGGAATACACAGAACAGCTGGCTGATGGGTGGGAATGCTCCCAGGTCCTGCCACTCTCACCTCTGTGCTGTTTAGGAGTTGTTACTGGGCTTTGGGAGGAGTGGATCTGTTTGTTTTTATTTAATCCAGCACAGAGTTTGGATGCTGTGACAAGGCACATGGAGACTTCCAGGGAAACTCAGCCTGCCAAGCTCCACATCTGCTGCAGAAAACTACTGTGTGTAATAAATGAAGAGCTCATATTCTGCTGCTGCTTATGCTTTGCTAGTACATAACTGAGATAATGGAGCCTGTATTCTGCAGTAGGAAGCTTGCTCTCTGTTGGTTTTGGATCAGATGAGCAGTTTTCAGGCTTATAAAAGTCAAATGCCACAAGACTGACTTAGTAAATTGCCAAGGGTCAATTTATTTAGTATTGTAATGGTGATGTTTTCCTTTGGATGAGGACAATTCTGGGTGCTGCGGTGGTTCATGGACAGTGTCAGTGCGTGTGGTTAAAGCCATGGTTTGCCATACATCAGTGTTTCTTTACATCCTCACTTAAAGGAAGGTAAGAGGAAGCCTAGGTCTGGGAGCTTGATTTTGCAAGATATGTTTATTCTAGATAACTTCAGTAGTCGTTAAAAAAAAGACAAAAATATCATCCTAATACATGAATATTTGCATTTGCAAGTCCTTCCTGTTGCTGACTGAAGCAAAAGCCTGCGGCTGGAATGGCCCGAGGCCATGGTCTGATCCCTGCTTTCAGTCCTTATTGCTGCTGGGAGAGGCAGTCCTCCCTCCCCTGGCTCATTTCTTTCCTTTCCCTGTGATGGCACAAGAATCTCCATGTCAGCCGTGAGCTGGGTTGGGGCCCCCAAAGCAGCACTGCTGTGTGACTGGAGGAGATTCCAGCTCAGAGCTCCACAGAGCCTGGCCAGGGCATAGTCTGGCACCGACCTCTGTTCTCTGACCAGGGACAGGGCCCCAGGGAACAGCTGGAGCTGTGTCAGGGAAGGTTCAGACTGGATGTTATAGAAAGATTCCTCATCCAGAGGATGGTCAGGCACTAGAACAGCTCCCCAGGGAATAGTCATGGCCCCAGAGCTCCAGGACCGTTTGAACAGCACTGTCAGGCACAGCGTGGGATTGTTGGGGGGGTCTGTGCAGGGCCAGGAGCTGGACTCAGTGATCCTTGAGGGTCCCTTCCAACTCAGGATATTCTGTGAGTCTGTGGTTCTTAGAAGTGGTGAATCCATGCTCAGGAACAGGCCTTTGGAGTTGGTGGAAGAGGTCTCTTTCCATAACCCTCTTTATGCAGGTTGAGTGTACACGGTCCCTGACCTTTCCTGGATAACCCTGCCCAGACCCAGCACTGGAGGAGCTGAGGTTTGAGAGTAGCCTGTGCATAGCCCCTGCATGACACTGGGCAGGCTTTGGATGTTGGAGGGGTCAGGCTGTAGGAGTTTGGAGCTGCTGCGAGGCAGTGCCCAGAGAATCCCCAGAGACTCAGGCTGCTTCCCGTGCAAAGTTCATCCATAATCAAACACAGCTCCTGGTGGGGTTGTTTGCAGAGATCACGTGAAGGGAGGGGAGACTCTTGCTGTCCCTGCTCCTGGGGCTGCTGCCCCTGCTCCCGGGGCCTGGAGCCCAGCATGAGCAAAGGGGAGTCAGGCACCCTCCAAATCAAACCTTCTTTGTGTGAAGGGCCAAGTGTCAGTCTGACACCTCTCCAGATCTGGGACACCGCCCAGTGTTCAGCAGTTGTAAACTTCAGTTACATTCACTGTTTTTCTGTGTTCAGGGTCTGGGGCTGTTTACATAAAGTAGGTAGTGTAAAGAAGTTTGGTGCTAGTGCCAGCTTCAGCGCTGCCAGAACTTCCTGGGACTTTAAGGTTTTAACTTCTCCCTTGCCCAGCTGCTGGGGATCTTGTGTTCCATGTGCATGGAAGTACAGTGTAAAAAGGCTCACTGCGATCCCACAAGCAAATGTCTCTGCTTTTTTGGCTGATGATGGAATGAGATTTTAAATGTTAAAATCTTGCATTAAAATCCCTGAAAATTGAAGTTTTGGCTGTGTAGGCTTTGTTTGGTTTTGAAATCCAGGCAAATAATCCCACTGAGCATTGCTGTCACTTTCACAGAGCTTTAAAAAAGGAAAAAAGGAAGGAAAAATCCAAAAGGAACAGAAAGTCAGTCTCTGGATAAAGAGTCCGTGTTTGGGGAGGCAGTCTTTGAGCAGGCCATGATTGCTGTGAGGAAGAGCTTTGGCATATCCTGACTTGTGAATGACTTTGACTTGGCAATAGTGACCCTCTTTAAGCCTTTCACAGAATGAACAGAAGCATCTAAGCAGAGAGTAGAGGGATGTGTCATTTCTGGCTGTGGTGAGGACACAGATATCCTGCCTAAAGGAGGATGCATCTGATCTGCTCTGGTGGCCCTCCAGAACACTCCCAGGAGTTTGTACTTCTCTGGTAGGCTTGAGACTGAGCCTGGCTCTTGGGCAAAACAACTGGATGCAGTCAGGAGCCTGGACAGGCCAGGAAATGCTGAATGAGCAACTGAAAGTGTTGGAGAGCAGCCAGGGAGGAGGAGAGTTAAAGGAGAATGCACTTCACCCTTCTTTTCACGGAATCGTGGAATATCCTCTGAGTTGGAAGGGATCCACAAAGATCATCAGTCCAACTCCTGGCCCTGCACAGATCCCCCAACAATCCCACCCTATGTCTGGGAGTGTTGTCCAAATGCTCCTGGAGCTCTGGCAGCCTTGGGGTTGTGATCATTTCCCTGAGGAGCCTTTTCAGTGCCTGACCACCTTTTCCTTGCAGCCAAAAAAGAGAAAGATTTACTTCTGAATTCCATGCTTCACTAGGAAAAGAGGTGTGGTTTCAGCTGACAGAACCATTCTCCTGTACTGGAACAAAATGTGAAGTTTATTAAATGGTACTTTTAAACATGGGCTTCAGGTGTTGCTGATAAGATGTTCTCTGTTAGAATCCTGGTAACACCACAATAGTCCTTGACAGGCAGGTGTTAAAGGATGAATGGATTCACCCCCACACACTTCCCCAGTGCTCAGATATCATTTGTTAAGAGCAGAATTTGCCTTAAGATGTGATAATAACATTGATCCTTAAGGTGCCTTCATAGCAAGTAAACCTAAAACACATTAAAAAGTCATCAGGGCTTCGTTAGGCAGTGCTGCTGCTGCTGTGTGCCAGAAGCTGGGGAGATATAAATAAGGAAATGTTACTTGTCCTCTTACTTGAGTAATGGGTAAAGGAATCTGCTTTTGGCCACTGCAGGAGGAAAGTAGCTAAACAGACACTGGATGTGGTGCAACAAGACAGTTCTGACTTATTTGTGGCCTTTTAGTATCTTGTTAGAATTTGACTGTAGGTATGGTGGAATTGGCTGTACTGCGTGTCTGACACCAAATTAGTGACGCTGAAAAACTTTGCTGGAACAATGAACTCAAACCCTCCTTGCTGCAGCAAGAGAAAAAAGGTTTCTCATTTTTTCTTAACTAATTCCTTGAACTCCAACAGCAAGTTGGCACTGTGGCAATTGTGAACGTTCTCAGCTCTGCTGGGCTGTGCCAACCAGAAAGGTCAGGCTGGTGTTGCTGGCTGAACCTGCCAAAGTAATCCAAGGGAACTAAATGCCAAATCCCCCTGGGATTTTATTCTTTTTGCAGTCTGTGTCAGAGTAAATAAAAGTGAGTGGGAGTTGGGTCTCTGAGTGTCCTTGGCTCCATTGAGAATCCTGATCCACAGGACTTCAGTACATGGAGGTGATGTTAACTTTCCTGTTTGCTTCTTTGGGTAGGAAAAAGCTTGTTGAATGCACAAGGATCTTTGGACTCGGGTGCTGTTGGTGTGGGATTTAACAAGTTTTTAGGCCTTGGTTTATTGAATGAATGCAATTACAATGGCATTATAATCCATGAGAGAAGCTTTTATTTTTGTTCTCATGAATCAGCTTTTTCATTTATGTAACTTTCTATGGTTTCTGGAGCAAGTCGTGGTCTTGTTTTGGGAAGTGCAGACTTTGTCCTTTGTTCCAGCTATGTTTTTGGCTTGTGTTCCAAAATCTGGTCTGTGGGGTGGTACCTTTTGCCCGGCTAAAGCCCTGTTGCAGACAGCCCATGTGCTGCCAGACGTGATGTAACCTCCAGGTTAAACTGCAAAAACCTTTTGGTAGCCTGGATTTTCCCTGAGCCTCGCTCTGGAGTGGTGTTCCCTTTGCATCCTCTCACCTTTTCTTGCTTTTGAAAAGTGTCTTCCGAACCCACATGTGAGCAGCAGGAATGTGGTTGTTGCTCTCCGTGGGAGCTGGAGCCTGTTCCCTCCTGCCCCAGGTCTTAGGCTGGTGATTCTGACACAGCCCAGGGTTGGTGGGTGCCTGGTGGTAAAAACCATTTCCAAATAAACCAATTTTAAGCTGTTGGGGTCTAACCACATCAAACCAGCGCTCCTATGCAGGATTCATGTGTATATGCCATGGACTTTCCCAAAGGACCCTGCAGGGAGAGAGTCAGTACATATGGAGTCCATCTGGACACTGCCGAATTTCTGGGGGAAAAAAAAGGAGCAGTGCAAGTCCAGTGTCAACTTTTCCAGCCTCCTGTGTTTGATTTAGGTCCTGTAAGTTCATGGTGGTTTTGCTGTGTTTGTCCTCAGTCTCATTCCCTCCAGACCAGAAACCATCGGGAGAGACAATGATGGCACCACTACATGTAATATTCTGCTTAAAATAACCAGAACAAAGAAGTGCTTTGAGTTCTGTGATGATAATTACCCAGACCTAAAAATAGGCAGACGTTCTACCAGGCAGGGAGAAGTAAGAGTGAGACAGGAATTGCTGGGAGACACCTGGCAAAGCTCTGATCAAGCCAGGTCATTGCTGGAGCTGCCTGCAAGCCTCCCACCCTCTGACCACATTCACAGTGGCACCACCAGAAGTGGCACATTGGATTTTTAAGCTAATATAGGGGGAAAAAAATTGGCTTATTTGTACAAATAAAACCAACAAAACTACTCTAGACAAAAAATTAGCTTCTGGAATATTAGAGTAAAAGCAAGGAAAACTGTGATGGAGGCCAGGACTGAGGCTGCTTGGAAGGGAGCCCTACTGCCGAGTGCTGGGGTGGAGAATGAGCTTAGGGGGCCGTCAGGAATCTGTGACATTTAAATCCATGGCTGAGCTGCTGGGCTGTTTAACTCCTACAAATGAGGTTGTAGTGGGAGGAGAAATTCTAAGCATTTTGCAGCTCATTTGCAAGGATGAGCTTCTGCATTAGGGCCTGGGTGAGGAAGGCAAGGTCGTTAGAGAAATTAGGTGAGACATATAAAAACCAAACAAATAGTTTGTAGTCTAATTCCGAAAAGTGGCAATGGATTGTGGCAGTGTGGCCGCAGCTCAGACCTCAGGACATGCTGTGATAAATCAGTTTATCGTGGCAGCACTTGGCATTCCTCGTGCTGCCCATTCCTCGTGCTGTCATTCCCCCAAGGAAAATCTCTTCCTGGGGGTTTCCACCTTGCTGCTGTTGACTGCCAGTGGAATTTGCTGAACATTTCTTGCACTGCACTTTTCCCATTAATTGCTTACATTTCAGCTTATCTATCTTCAGAAGACTGAAGCTTCTGGAGAACCTATGGGTACAAGTCTGGCCACAACCAGTAGCATCCTCTGGAGTTTGGACTTTACCTTCCTGCACAAAGCAGCTGCTTTTGGGATTTAAAGATTTGCTCCCTCTAAGGATGAAGCAACATCTTTAAAACCATCATTGGCCTACAATACAACTGCTTTAAAGCCGTAGTTGCTTTTGCTTATATAGAATCCAGAAGGCTGGAACTGGAAATGAAAAAAAATTCCCCTTTTAAATGTGGTGTTGTCCTGAAATTTAGTTGAGAAATGTGTAAGATCAAAGGTGTAAGATCTGCTGTAAGGTGTTGATTCTCTCTTGTCCTGGTGCTGGATCCCAGCTGTGAGGTTGGGAGAGGCAGTTCAGGACAGACCTTCAGCAGGAGCTGGAGAGAATCACAGAATCATGGAATTATTAAGGTTGAAGAGACCGTTGAGATCATGAAGTCCAACCATCAACCCAGCCCCAGCCCCATGTTCATCACTAAATGCTGTCCTCAATCCCACTTCTACGTGTTTTTTGAACACTTACAGGGAATGGTGACTCTACCACTTCTCTGGGCAGCCTGTTCTAATGCTTCATAACCATTTCCATGAAAAACTTTTTCTCATTCCTAATCTAAACCTTCCCTGGTGCAATTTGAGGCCATTTCCTTTTGTCCTGATGCTATAATCGATGATATAATGATGGCTGGAAACATCATAAGAAATCTCTTTATAATTCTTCTAAATCCTCACAATAAAGCATGAGGCATTTAATCCCATAATTGGGAAAGAAATTAATAAAATTTGTGTTTTTCCTCTTCTTGGAGGTTGGGACACAGGACCCACAGAAGTGGTGAAGTCCCATGCCAAGGGCCAGGATGGCAGAGCCGCAGTCAGCAAGTTTGTTGTTGGATCAAAACAGCAGCACTCAGACTGTAAACTTACTTTGGGTTCCAGTAGTCCATAAATAGATTTCCAAAACATGTCTATTGTCCAACAAGGGATTTATTTAGAAACTGAAAAAATAACAAGACTGAAAAAAAAAGCAACCCAAACCCCTTCTTGGACAGCAGTGTGGACTGGACTGTGCTCTGTGTGTGTGTTCCTGTGTACACCAAATGAGACAGAACCTTCTGTGAAGTTCAGTTCCAAAAAAGTGTTTAAAATAAGTGTTTCCCTGCAGTGGGGTGGTGCTGGGAGAAGTTGGCTCTTGAGCAGCCAGCACAGTCCTGGCTGGAGCTGAGGCTGGAATGCTTCCTGATCACTGGACCAAGGTCCTGCAGCATCATCCCTTCCTCCTTTTCTGCTTATTATCTTTTAGCTGAGTTTTTTTTTGTTTTGTTTTTGTTTGTTTTTTTTTTTTTTTCGGTTTTTTTGGTTTTTTTTGTTTTTTGTTTTTTCCCAATGAGTAAAGATTTGGAAGAGAATCTAAAACGTTGCAGCATTTTCTGGAAAGGTTATTCCTACTTTGGGGTTAAAACTTCATTTTTGATGAAGTTTGATTTGTTGGCAAACGCCACCTGCTTTTACTCTTTGCAGCTTTGAAATGGTTTCTCTTGTTGTTACTGATATCACTGATGGGAGTTAGATATAAGAACAGTAAATTGAATTTCTGATGTGTACTCAAGTGAGGGGCAATACTTGTTCACAATTCTACACTCCTTTTTATAATGTTATTTTGTGCCCATGCTCTATTGAAAGCTTAATGTTTCATGACTGGATTGTAACTGGAAAAGAAGGGAATCTTGATACCTACCCAGTGGATTTTGTAGCACAAGATCACAGTGTGTGATGAGACTTTGCTTAACCACCAATAACTTGCCATAAAGCTGTTTCTGTCTCGGGAACAGACACTGAAAGCCAAAACAAAGAGAAGTAGATTTACTTCATTAAATGTTCCTTTCAGTATTATCTTGGGAACATCAGCAAGAAGTAAAATGTCTCCACTCACCTTAGGAATTGTTTTTCTCCTAAGTGTGTGTTGAGGCAGAGAAACCAGGATGTGCTTCTGTTTCTGGGGTGGGGGTAGAGGCACCTGTGAGCAAGATTGGCTGTTCCAAGGGCACCCTTGTTCCCAGGCAGGGCAGTGGGGAGCTCCAGAGCCCTTCCTACTGGCAGTACTGACTTCACCTGCTCCCACCCCTTCTCCTTCCATCCCTCTGTCTCCATCCCACCAGGATTTTCCCCTGATCTCTATCTATCCATTTTGCTCATTCCGTCCCCTCCTGCTCCCTGCCTCTCCCCTTCCTTAGAGCTGTCTGTCCATTATTATCTTTCATTTCTCTGTTCTTATGCTTTTGTGTCTCCATAAATCCTCCTTTCCCACCAGTGACGGTCCCAAGCCTCAGGGCTCAGCACCCCAGCCCTGCTCCGACTCTGGGCACGTTCCCGGCTCTCCACTGCTGCTCTCGGCCCTGCACAATGTGTCAGGAGCACTCGGAATAAACAAGGATTTTCGTGTTTGCCAACTGCAGTGAGCTGCACTTCAGAGGCCAGAATGGCTTCAGACATGACAGTTGTTTACGTAGGCCGAGGTGCGGGGTCTGGGAAGGCGCTGGCCGGTGTCCACGCCTGCTTCAGCAACTGGGAGAGGTTTTCTGGGAAGTGAGCGCTGCGTGTTGACAGGCGCATCCTGAAGAAAGGCTCCTCGCTCCTTCCCAAACATGGGCAGCAGGAACCATCTTCCAGGCTCTGGCCTGAGGAGAACGTGTGCCCTTTCGAGTAAGACAAAACACCCTGAAGCAGCAGCAGACGTCTCTTGCTCTATTTTCGGCTCTTCCCTCCCAGTGCTATTCCACTGCCTGAGATTAATGGAAGTTTTCTAAACAAAATCCCATAAAATAACAGGATCTGGCAGCTGAGTGTCCCTTCTGCCCAGCGGTTGGTGCCCTGTTTCTCTGGAGCATTTACTGCTCTTGTGTAAGAGTTCATCACCGTGGCCAGAGGACTTGTCTAGGAGCTGGGAGAAAACATTGCTGCTTAATCTTCCAACGTTTTTCTGTCTGGCCAGAAAACAACAGTTCCAGGCTAATATTCCTCATGCATCCACACCATCCTCGCTTTTCTGCAGGCTTCTCTAGAGAATTGCCTCTCTTGACTACAGATGGCCTGAGAGCAACACAGAGACCAAACTTCATGCTTGCCTTACAATAGTGCCTTTTCTGGCAGAAAAAAATACATTTCTAGCTTTGCCGCTCTTCAAAGACAAGCAGAGAGGGTCGTGATCACCCTTCAGAGCCACCATCATCAGTTTGGGATGTGGTTTTACCTCCTGCAGCTGAAAAAACAGCCCAGAGACTGTCCCACTGTGAGATGCTGGGAGGGGTGTTAGGATGTGTGTGTGGCTAAGGCAATCTAATAGGCAAAATGATTCAAAAAATAGTGACTTCACAGGGGATCAAAATGCTGATTCCTGTCCAACTCAGAGCTCTTGTTTTACATAGCAGAGTGTACAGGTGAATGGTAGTGTTGGTAAAAGCTTGGTTTTTTCTAATTCTTTAATAATTCTGGGGCATCTCAGTGTGTTGTCATTAAGCAATGGATTTTGGACAAATTAAGGACCTGAGACCAATAAAAACTACTTGGATGTGTAATTTAGAGATTGTAGGAAGTGGTTAATTAAAAATGTAACTGATTGAGGGAAAAAAACTTACATTTACTACCAGGTCGTACTGGTAGAGGACAGAGGAGTTTAGAATTGCAAAGACTTTTTCCTTATCTTAGCCCTACAGAACAGTTCATGAAGGAAGTGCTCCCTTTTTTTCCCCCCCCGAGCTGTAGAGCACAACAGAGAAAAGCCTCCCCTGCTCCTCCCTGCTGCTGTTAGAGTCAGTCAAGGAAACCTCTCAAAGCTCACCCAGAGCTTTGAGTCTGCTGAGAATGTTTTTATGCAGCCTCTACACGAATTATTTCCTCGGGGCGGTATTAACTCCCCCAATTTGATTTATTTTTAGCCATGATGAAAATTAGCAATATCCTTCTGTTTCAGGGTGCTCGCACAGCGAGTCCAGCGGCTCCTGTGCTGACGTGGTCGGAGCAATTACGTTGGCTTCGCAGCCCTGGGCAGGCAGCTTCCCTGCTGGAGCTGGGAGCACAATTCCCTCTGCCGGGAGAGCAGGATCGGTCCCTTTGTGCTGCAGTGAGCTGGGTGCACCCCTCCCGAGGTGTGCTTGAACCTGACATGAACAGAGCATCTCCAGACCGAGTCAGGGGATGCTTGGAGATTCCTTCTTTGGATTTGCCTGCCCTGTTCCCCAGGCCACATCCTTCAGGGCAGCGCTGTCCCCACTGGGAGATACTCCCTGCTGCTCCTGGCGCTCCCAGCACGGCCGGGTGTCCGTGGGTGCGGGGCCGGGGCAGGGCCGGGTGCCCGTGGGTGCGGGGCTGTGCGGGCCGGGGCTCCATATTTGGCTCCAGGCTGGCTGGCCCTGACCCCGGCAGCTCTGGGTTTGCCTGTGGCCGTATATGGAGCGGCTGCTCCGGGAGCTGCAGCTGACCTGAGTTAGCACCAGTGCAACATCTGTGTGAAACGCTGCTCCTGGGGCGCCCAGCTCATTAGGGTAAAGCCAGGCCTTGGACTGGCTTTGCAGTGAAGGGGGTAATTTGAAGAAAACAAATTTCCCATTAAATTCAATTTTTTTATTGTTTGCCAGGATGGGCATGGTTATAAACTCCTTTGTGGTGGTAAAGTCATGCAAAGGGAGAGCTGAGCATAAGCAGAACATCTCTGTGTCAAGAAGTCAGTAATTCATAATGACAGTAATGAAAACCACCTTCCCTGTGCAGAGCCAGCATCATCCTTGTCACACAGATCCTGCTTTTCCCTTGGATGCTGTGTGAGTGAACAAGGATGGGTGGCATCATGTGTGGGACCTCAGTCAGTCTCCCTGACACGAATGAGGATGGGGATGTGCAGTCACAGCCCTCCAGAGACTGTACCTGCCCTGCTGAAACCCAGGACACAGCAGGAGAGGGGTTTTTGTCCGAGGAAGCATGAACCAAAAATGCTTGGTGAGGTCTCTTTTGGGCACCGAGGTGGGCAAAAACCTGGACTCTAGAAGGAAATGGGGGGTTCAGCCTGTGCTTGCAAGAGCACATGGAAGCAGTGCATAGCCAAATGTGCCTCCAGCAGATGTCACTGCCCCTGAAAAAACAATGTTCCCCTGAGTTAGCTGTAAAACCTGGACAGCACAGGGCCGTGCTCACACCTCTGCTTTTGGGTGGGCACTTTTAAGATTCACAATACTCACATGTGTAGGAACAGCATCTTTAGCTTCAGCCTGTTCAGTTCTGTAGAAGCCAAGTCAAGGCTCAGCTCTGACTCTTCAAAAGAAGATTCTAAGAATTGTGATTCTAAGAATCTAATTGTGATTCTAAGAATTTTCTTATGACTCCCATTTTTAACCTGGTTTGCACCCCCTGGTTTCTGCATCGAACCCCAGAACTGCATTAAAAATTATGTCGCTGATTTTGTTTGCCGTCTCTCTTTTGTGACAGATTAAAAAGCAGCAACAAGATGTGTTAGGCTTCTTGGAAGCCAACAAAATTGAATTTGAGGAGAAGGATATCGCGGCCAACGAGGAGAACCGGAAATGGATGCGGGAGAACGTCCCTGAGGACAGTCGGCCAGCGAGCGGGAACCCCCTGCCCCCCCGGCTCTTCAACGACAGCCGCTACCTCGGGGTAAGGGCTGCTGCAGCTCTCCCTGTGCTCATCTCACTCACCTCTAACTCTCCCTGAGCTCATCCCACTCCTCTTCCTCACTGCCACAGCCTGTGCTTCACTGCGGTGAGCAGCAAGGCAGGGCTTGCCCAGCTGCAGTTGTCCAAAGTGGGAAGGCTGTGGGAGGTGTTAGACATTTTTCCCTATCTTGGGCTTTTAGTAATAATTGATTCTCAAGTATTCTAGTCACACCATAGGAGAGATTAAAATGTAGACCTCTTAATTTGGATTCTACCTTACAGTGCATATATAATTTTCTTTTCCTGTGGGGTTTTTCCCATCTTATGGCTCTAAAAGTTGCCAGGTTTTTTAATCCTCATGTTCCCCATGATTGTGAACTAACACCTCACAGAAATCTGGCCCTGTTACACCAACCTTATGTTCTGTAGCAATTTCAGAGATCTGTTCTGCCCATATGGGGTTTGCCAGTAGGTGTGAATCCCCAGATCATATGAATCGATGTCTGCCATGATCATTAATCAGTTTTCTGACCCTTCTTGGGATCAGCTCTGTGTCCTGCCTGCACAAGGAAGGCTGCTGTGGTTCACTTACTCCAGTGCCTTAGACAGATTAAAACTCGTGTTGCAAACACAAATCCTACTGTAATTATTTTAATGCTTGATCAAAAGTAAGTTGCCCTGCAGTACTTGTACCCAACAGGCCATGCTTGAATGATTATTAGATTAACTGTTAGTTTTATTTTTAAAACTTATTATCTTCTGAACAAGCTCACAGTGTGCATTTCTCTGGTCCTTTTGAAGTCTGGTTCTGGCCTGCACAGTCTGTAAGTCAGGACCTGCCAGTTCTGGACGTTTGTGGGACAAATCTGTGCCTACTGAAAGAAATTATTCTCAATGTGCCAAGAATTTTTCTTGCTTGTAATAGAAGCAGAACTTGAAATAATATCCACAGTGAGGTGTTCTGCCACTTAGTTCTCAAAATTTTACTGACTGGCTGTGATATGGAAAAAGGTTGTTTTGGAGTGACAGATGTAAGGATCAGTAGTTGTCTGAGAAGGGGCTGGTCACAAGGTTCTTGCCATGGGTGTATTTCATCCCCAAAATTTTGGTTGATGTCACTTTGAACTTTTGAAACTCGGTCAGTTTGTGTTGCTGGATTTGAGTGGCTGCAGTTCAGCTTTCAGGAAGGTAAAAGTTAATTCTGTGCCCAGAATTTGAACCTCTTTCTGTCTTTATCTGATGTCTCTCAAGCATGACGTTCCCTGTTTGTTCCATCTGATGCAGCACAACTGGCAGAGCAAAGAGCAAATTGGCTTTCCTGGCCTGTGCACAGCAGAGAGTCTGGAACTGGAGATGCTGTGTGGGCTGGCATGAGCCCTGCTCCTCAGGCCCAGGAATTCCTGTCCTGGGAGATGCTGTGGAGCAGGCTCATGGACTGTGCACCAGCAAGATAAACAATCCCTCTGTTATCAAGCAGCCCCAGTCCTGTCAACAGAAGGGCTTCAGGGAGGATTTACCATAATCATACACATTTTTATCAAACCAGCGTGTGAATGCTGCATGTGCAAATGGAGCAGTAATTTGATATCCCTGAAGTCCAGGCAGCTGGAATCTTCTGGTCCCTGTACTTTGTTCTGTTCCAGCTGCAGCAGCCTCTCTTTAGAGCTGCCCCTCTCTGCTATTTTCAAACAGCAATTGCTGTTCCTTAGGCTTTTGCCTCCCAGACAGTCAGGAATCCAGAGCAGCGTGCCCTAAACGGCTCTCCCTGACTCCTGCCTGAGACTGAGCTGCTGCCTGCCTTGGGCTTCCCAGCCAGGACTCCTGCATCCAAACATTGCCCAGGAAAACTAGAAGAGGCTGGTAATGTGCATCAGTTAAAAATGTCCTATGACAGGAAAGTCATAGAACTGTTCCCTGCTGAGATCAGAAGTTGGAGTGAGGGAATTGTGTGGTAAGTTGGACAACAGTGAGATTGCACAATACTTCTGGGTTCCTTTAGTTGGGGTTTGACAACTGGTATTTCTTTCTATTTATTTATTACCTTAATTTTCCTGGGAAGTGGCTGTGTGTGTTTAGGGCATTTGTAATGCACTGTGAGTGAACAGTGCCACCCCATTGCCTTCACTTGCACAGACTAATTCTTAGTGGGAAATGTGATGGGAAAGGTGTACTCTGAGTGTAAAAGTTCCAGCTGAACTTCTGACAGATTTAAGAGCTGGAGTCCACAATTGCACAGCTGCCATCATTATCAGGAGTTAGCAATGACATCTGGGAACATCAGGGTTTCTGATGACAAGGTCCAGGCTCAGTTGCTTCTGTAGAAGGAATATCCATGCCAGACCAGTGACAACACCTGTCTTGTGTGTAGTCTGTCCCTCTGGGAAAGGCCAGAGGACCTCACAGCAACATCTCGTTGGGACATAGAATAAATTCCCAGCTTGTCCCTTTCCAGCCAGACCAGTGTGTGTGCTGTTAGTGCTAATGCCACGTACCTGAGGTGATGCTGGATTTTGCAATTGGCCACAGGAAGCAGTTTGCTTGGTGTGGGTTGGGAGACAACCCAAACTGAGCTGAGATTACTTCTGACAATTCACTCTTCTGTCTTTTATTGCCTCTCCCTCCTGCCATGGTGAAGGACTACAATGCTTTCTTCGAGGCACGGGAGAACAACGCCGTGTACGCGTTTCTGGGCTTGACTGCACCTCCTGGGTCAAAGGTAGGTGAGCACCTCCTCACAGTGAGCCCCAGCCTGTGGCTTACACCTCCTCCTTCTCTGCTCAGAATAGGATCTGGCACAGGTGGTGTCATTGCCCCATCAATGTCCCTGGGAGATACTCAGTCTCCAGAGGCTCTAAGGCTTCAGCTTCAAAAGAATAGTCAATATTTGCACTGAAGAATGCATAAGAAATGTAGATGAAAAAAATGATCCCAAAATCAAAGAATGTTTTCAATTCAGTAAAAAAAATTAATTTGTGTGAAATTTTGATGAGATTTTTCTACTAGAAAATCCCTTGAAAACAGAGCCACTGTTTCTGAAATAATATGCTCTTGCTTCAGAGTAATTTCTTCCTCCAGCTTGTTATCCAAAGCTTATTTTCCTTTGCCAATTACAAATTGGGCTGCTGCTTTGTGGATGCAATGGGCTGGAATTCTCCGTTTGATTTTGATAGGATAGGACAAGCCTGCTTTATACGTTTCACTTGACAGCAGCAGGATCCTCCAGGTCACTTCCAGCTTTCTTGTTCCAATGGGTAAACACGCCACTCTCTTTCAGCTTTACTCATGTACGAGTCGAAGGTCGTGCTGTGCACATCACTAAGAGACCTAATTTTAAAGGTGGATGGTGACCCATGAGCAGTGAGCAGTGCAGGTTGTGGGGCAGACTGAAGCAGTTTTGGGAGCCAAATTTCCAGCAGTAGCTCCACTGATGGGAATGATGTGAAGAGGAAAGAGTTGCACAGAGCAGAGCCTGGGATCTGCACCACAGCATCACCCACCAGCAGTGTCAGACCAGCTGCACACAGTGCCACAGTCCTGGTGAAGTTCCTTGGAACATCTGCACTGCACTGCTCAGCAGTGTGTGCAGGATGGAGCCAAGGAACCAGGAAGTAATGCTGAGACTGTGATGCAGGGAAACTCATGCCTTTGCCCTGGGATGTGCAGTGGTACTGGAGAGCAGCTGCTGCCATAACAAATCAGGTCACCTGTCTCAGTAACGTTGGGAATGTCGCTGCTTCCCAGACCTGCTGGCTGGCAGGAGCAGCCAGCATGGCTGCCAGGAGCTCTGCTTCTGTCCTAAGGGATGCTCCCATTCTGTCCTCACCTAAGGAAAAGGTGAATTTTAAACAGGAGGGATAGAACACAGTTGTACTCTGCTGAATTTCCATGTTGTGTTGGGCTGATGATGGTAAATAACCTTTGCAGAAGTGATCTTGTACCCTTGCATCCTGCTCTGGGGATGATTTTGGGAGTCCCTCCCACAAGTAGGATGTCCACAAGTTGATTGCCTGCTGCTGAGGAGGGTACATGGATTTGTAGGTGCTGAAATTAGCATTTCCAGCATAGCTATGTGCAGCTTGGATATAATGCTGTAGGGAATGAGGTGCCATCTGCAGAAAATGGCAGGAGGCTGGGAGCAGCCTTGGCAGGAAATGTCAATTCAACGCCATTAGGAAAGATTTGGGAAGTACTTGACTCTAAACACAAAGGTTTGATATTAATGCTAAACAGGACTGGCTCAGAAGTGAGCATGGAAAGTCCAAGTAACTGTTTTCTGAGCCCCAGTGGTTTGGTTTGTCCTTTGGATCTACAAACTTTGAGAAAGGCTGGCCTTCAGTTTATCTTAAATATCTCTACTTCAAGCAATATGGGTGGATTTTAAAGGGAGAGGATTTTGTGAGTTAAAAGCTATGTTTAATTATTATTAAGGATTTAAGGACTGAGAGGATGCTCAGTGAGGGGCCTTGATGGAGAAATAAGGAAAACTATTAAAAATGGATAGTGTCAAGCCTGGAAAGCTGAGCCTCTCCCAGATAACTTGCAGGACTACACCCAAGGAAATGGAGTTTGACCTCCAGGAGAAATGGAGTTTGACCTCCAAGAAAAATAGGTTAGCAGGTTATTTGTACCAGCCTTCCTGGGTATGAGGGAAATACCAGAAATCCTCCAGCTTTTCACTGTCTGTTCTAAAGAGAAGTACTTCATCTTGCCAAAAAAAGCCAGGGAGGTATCACCATTCCAGTGCCCTGGGCTGGTTAAGGGAGTTGTTACAAAGCCAAGGGAACCTTCTCCTCTTTCTTACCGTTCAAAGAACCACTTGTCTCTTAGAGAATATCAAATGTGCTGCTTTTTTCCAGGCTTTGTAGCCCCTTTTGATCTTCCTTTCATTGTTCACCTGCCTTTGGTGCCTCGGGTGGCCGGGATGTCCTCGCACGAGGCCTGTGGGTGCACAGTGACAGCGTGGCCCTGCTCTCTGACCCATGACAGGCCAGCAGAGCAGAGCAGGGGCCAGGAGCACAGCAGCTCCAAGCCAGGCTCTTCCCACGCCCTGAGTTCAAAGGCAGGATGAGGGCAGTTAGCCAGGAAAACCAGAGTGATCCACCACGTCCAGGATGCGGGAGATACGCGTGGGACTTCCTGCCCTGCAGGCTGGGGTCACCCACTAGGTCTCCTCTCTGAAAAAATCTTACAGACTTCTTGGAAATTCCCCTCTTAGTCCTTTCTCCTTGTGTGTTTTGTTTGTTTAGCAATACTGGCTCATGGTAACAGTGATATTGAATCTGTTATCTTGAGTATTTCTGTGTAGTCACAAAAGCAAATGGCTCGAACACATCTTGGCAGATGTTGAACTTTGTCCTTTCAAATAAGCCAGGCTGTCCCCACTCATGTGCTGCACTGAGGGCAATGGGAATTCATCTCTCATTCATCTCCTTGTAGGTCATGGTGCTGCTAGCAGGTAATTGAATTAATCTACAGTCAAAAGTACACTCGGAGAAACCAAAAGGAAATTCCTTTTGTATTTCTTCTCTTGTCATTCTGTTCCCATTTGTGATCAACTTAAAAAGGCTGAAAGAAGACAGAAAAATGCAGATTATTGTTTTACAGTGTTCCTTTTGAAACATACCGAGAAACTACTAACATGCAATTCTCTTTTGCCATTTCAGGAAGCTGAAGCACTGGCCAAGCAGCAAGCGTGAATTTCAACTGCCTTAAATGTCTGTAAAGGGAATTTCCACAGCTTTTTATAAAATAGTCCAACTGTCTCTGCTTCAAGAAATGTAGATGTGATTTCTAACATTTGATTGGTGCTTGCAGCATTCACTGTCCGTAACACAAACTGAACACAGGATGGAAATGGGAATTTCAGGGTAGGGAGCAGGGGTGGGTTCTGATGGAAGCTGAAGCAATCAGACATGAATGAGTTACATTTAGTTTAAACTGTCCTGGCAATTCATCCATTTTGTGTAAACTTAAAGAAACTATTTTAGTACTAAAAATGCAGATGGGTTTTACCTAGAGATCCAACTATTTAAACTATGGAAAACAGCATCTAAAACCTCATCAGATACTAATTTAGTGCCTGAGTTGCCTCAAAAATGTTACTGAGTTACACAGTAATTTTTCAGTGTCTTTCCTGGTTTCAGATGAATTTGTAGGTGGTACCGTGTAGTTTAACCATTGTAGTTACTTTGGAAAGTTGTGTTTGTCTTCTGTAGAATGGATATTTAAGGTTTGTATTGTTACACACTGTACAGATGATAAAAACCCCAACAAACCCCATGTATTTCTCATTAAGTGATCTGTGTGGGCTCTTTGGACAAAAAGGGATGTGGGCAGTGGACACAGGTCCCTCACAGCTGCCTAAGCACGAGCGATGACACATCTGGGGCAAGATTCAATGTTGCAAACAAGCCAAAACAGCCAGAAATGGCATTTCCTTACCTGTGTAAGGGTGAAAGCCTTTAATGTATTTCTCTACAAAAATACCAGTTCACACTGCTTAGAGCATTAAACATCTCACTGCATGTTCAAGTAGCCATTAGGTTCATATAGTATTTTTTCAAATGAAGAAATAAATGTTTGAATAGCAAAAGTTATTGTAATTAAGCAAGACTTCTTTTTTTTTTAAGGTTTAAAACCTTCATTTCCATTGTTACTGCCATATCATAAAGCTATCACAAGAATTGCAAATCTCTCAGTGTCTTGTGTGGGTGAATTTACCACGTGCAATATTAACCTGTGTGTTCTCCCAGTGCTCTTGAGGGAGCCTATAATTCCTGGCCATATTTTAATTCCTGATTTATCATTTTGGGAGCCTGGAAGCAGTTTGAAGCTTGTGCTTACAAAAGCAGTACAGTATCACAAGGCAGAGGGATGGATGGATGCTGCCTTACCTTAAAAATTAACACACACAACTGTGCTTTTTATGAAAAGCTTTTGTCAGGAATTTCTGCAATTCTGTGAATTTTAAGATCTTTTGGGGCTGGAAGTTTGGTTATGTTTTAAATCCAGCATCAGATTTTTTTTGTTCACCATGATTTCATCTTTCTGAACAAGGTGATTTTTCCTTCGTAATATTGGCTGAATCTTTCTCTCTGTGTCTCAATTCCTGCTCAACTTTTTGGGAACTGTGGAATACTAAGTGGTGAGGAAGGTGGGATTTGACACACAAGTCTCTGTACTTACACCAGTTTGTTGTGTTTGCTGTGCGAGTTTGGTGAATTACAGCCATTATTTTGGAGAAGCTGTAATTAAAAGTTGCTGCCAAATTCTGTCAGTTCAGCAACCCAAAACATTCTGAAACAAGGTCAATCCCTGTCTCAATGGTCAAGAAAATTGCCAAGTTCAAGCAAGCAAAGTCACTGCCCTCGTCTGTCCCCCCTTGCCATATGGGAGTGTTCAAACTGTATCAGCATTCCTAAGGCAGCTCTGGTGAGCCAGGCTGAATTATTCCTTTGTCCAGGGAACAAGGCACCAACACAAACTGAAAATACTGAAAATCTCTTTGTTGTGTGTGTAAAACTTGAGTTTTTTGATACAGATCTCTTGCATGACTTTAAAAGTGCCAGGAATCTGTTACCTCTGTGCTGGTTTTCTGTTTCCATGGGTGCAAGAACTGAATTTGTTCTTTTCTTTCTTATTTTTTTCCTATGTAGAAGGCAGGCATTGAGGATTTAACCTGTATATTAACCATTCCTGTATGATTCCAATAAAGTTGTTTTAGAACACTTTCTCACACCATGACATGTTTGCATATTTTGTTCATGGTTTTGAGGTTTGAAGCTGAAGAAAACTGGAGTTTTCAGATGAAAATACTGCTTTTAAAAAAAGTTGAGGAGTTATACAAGGTGAACATCAGGGATCTGCTGCTGCTGCGGATGAAGTCTGCTGGGCTGGATTCCTCACCTGTTAAAGCTAATGGGTTTTAATTATTAAATGGGATTTAATTTATGATACACCTACCCAAAACAGTGTGTCATGGTTTGGGTTATTTCCCACATTATCCTGCTTCTCTACTCATTCCCCAGGGCAGGGACAGGTCGGAGGCAGCTGGGACGTGGTGGCTGCTCCCACACTCACAGAGCTCACCCAGCCCTCCCCTGCTCGTTTACAAACTGTAATTAATTAGCTGCATGCTGCTCACAGCAGGGAGCTGTGGTATTTCATGTTTGTGTTGCCACAGGGCAGTGCAAGATAAATTTTTAACTGAAGCTTCACTTTTACCTTCCCTGTTTGCCTGGTAGATGAGCAGCTCCCTCCTTCCTGCTTCACATGCTGAAGTTCTGCACCACCTGGGAAATCTGCAGGGTTACAGAAATTACATTCTCTGCCTCTGACCTGCTCTGGGATTTGCCCAAATTCCAGACTTGAGTTCACATCCTCTGGAGGGAACCAATAACCTGATCTTTTATAGAGTTTGTAATTTTTACAGGATCAGCTTGTGTGTGAACAGCTAAAGCACAGCCAAGCACCATCAGGCACAGGATGCCTTCTCAAGCAGATTATTGCTTGTCCCTCACACTTGTCCTTCTGAGGTGTCTTAGAACTGGCCTGTAAGATGGGAAAAGGGCCATAAATGCCATTTCTAAATTGCAATCAATCCCATTTACTTCCCCTGGGTATCCACTCCACTTGCACAACTCAGAAAAATCACTGCTTTTCTTGGTTTTTTTGTTAAAAAGTCTTAAAAACCCATTAATGTAAAGCTCAATAAAAATAGTTTCCCAAAATCTTTAAAAGCCAAGCTACGTGTGTGCACACAATGTGTGACAACTATCCCTAGACCAGGCTGCTCAGTTCCCAATCCCATGGCACAAATAAACCTTCCCAAACTTTACCTTTTATTTCGTTTCCTGCAGAAATATTCTGCGACTTACCTGTGTTCTGTGATCTTGGTAGGATGTTTCAGATTGGAAGGTTCATTATGACAATTTTGAAGTTTTTTATTAAAAATTTTGGTCTATATTGGTGAACTTTTGGAAATGCAAAAGGATTGTAAAAGTCGAGGTGATGAAGTAGAAATTGCTGGATTACTACAGGTGAGCACAGTAGTGAGTACTGAGTATGCAAAATAAATACATTTAATACAAAATACATGCGTTGTGTTAATGAAGTATCAGACTTGGCCCTGTATATATTGTAACAGTAATATATAGTAATTCATTATGAATATTATTGTATATATCTCCATATATTTATAAATATACACATACACAATACAGCAATACGTAATTCCTATATACTATCATTCCTTATTGTAATTCCTTCTCTCACAGGGTGGTTTATTAAACATATCATCAGGAACTTGGCCATTTCTTCATTTTAATTTGCTTAGTATTTCAAAATCCTTAAATAAAAGGAAACCAGCACATCATTAATACCAAGTGAGCAGCACTGTAATTCCCATGTGGCCCCAGTTCTTTCCCGAGCCCTTTCGCAGCACGCAGGGCAGGCTATTCTGTGCTGACCCGAAGCGAAGCGGCTCAGACGCAGGAAGGTGCCCCCGTCCCGCCCGGCCCCGCCGTGAGGGGCCGCAATGGCGCCCGGCCCCGCAGCGCCGCCGCCACGCGCCGTTGCTGCGGCAACCAGCAGCCACTCAGCCGCCGAGGCGGGCCCGCCCCGCCTTTCTATTGGGCGATGCCGCTGTCAGTCTGCGCTAAACCCCGCCCCCTCCTCTACTTAAGCCGCGCCGCCTGAGGGGGGCTGGACGGCCGAGCGGAGATGTTGGCGACGCTGTTGTGTTGGAGAGGGGTGGTGCTGGGCTGTTCGAGTGAAATTCCCTTTGGAATGGAAAATAAAGGGCTCGCAGCTGCTGTGCTGAGGGAAGAATCCTCAGCATAAGACCTTTCAAATTAGTCAATATCTGTTTCATGTTATGTGCATGCAAAGTGCTCAGCCTTTGCTGAAAGAAGGGACTTTGTTTGCATGCAGTCACAGTTGCTATAATATAATTTAGTGTGGTGACATTTATTTTTTCCATATACCAATGATACTATAAGAGTAATTTTTTTATTTTTTTTGTATACGTTCAGCTCTAAATTCTGACATCCTTCCCTTGCTGTTTGTCCTAACTGCAGATTGTGCTCAGCTACTGCAATAACTTTGGTTCTATCTCGTTCTGTCTTTATTATTGTAAATAAAAGGAAATTTCTTTTTGGTAAGATCTTATTGAGAGAATACATTGATTTCTGTGGATATTGATGCATTTAACACCTGAATCCCAGACTGGTTTGGATTGGAAGGGATGTTGAAGCTCATCTCCTTTCACCCTTACCATGGGCAGGGACACCTTCCATAGATCAGCTTGCTGGGTATGAAATAGAGATTGGCTTGGTTTTAATCACTCCAGAAAATTACCTGACTTGATTTCTTCCTCTCTGTGTGTTAGTTTTGTGTTTTGTTGAAACAGCTGCACAAGAATTCCAGCTGCAGCTGGCACTAATTACAAGCCTGGAGAGGTTTAAAACTACATGGAATTTGATCCATCCTAGTTCCTGCCCGCCTGACTCTGCTGGAGTCCCAGCCACACCTTCTGTGCAGAAATTACTCATATAAGGTTATTAAAAATCAGGTAAATTTGAACAGCTTTTAAACATTTAAGTGAGTTTTATATAAATTTGGTGGGAGTAAAAATAGCTTTCATTTTGCCCCCATAAAAACAGAAGTCTTCTGTGAAATACAGGTGAGAAGGAGGGAAGAGAGGTAATTTTACAGACTTCATTGAAGCTGTGTGGCCAGAATTACTCCAAACATGATTTCTAAGGCACAACAAGACTTCCCACTGACAGGGGGCAGAGTCAGATTAGATATTAGGAAGAAATTCTTCCCTCTGAGGGTGGTGAGGCCCTGGCACAGGGTGCCCAGAGAAGCTGTGGCTGCCCCTGGATCCTTGGAAGTGTCCAAGGCGAGGTTGGATGGGGCTTGGAGCAACCTGGGACAAGGGGAGATGTCCCTGCCCATGGCACTGGATGATCATTTGTGTCTTGCTCCTGTCATTAAACAGTGTCTTTTTAGAATCTTTTATCTAGTACTTAGATAAGATTCAGCTTCTTATTTATTGGGGGGTTTTGTCTTCTGAGAGAAGGAAATTTAGAAAAAGCATCAACAGAAAACTCTTCAGACTGTCTGTGGGCTGGACCCTGTGCTGCGGGGTGGGGTGGCTCAGTGCATGAACTTGGCTTCAGCTTGAAGAGGACACCTAAAAACCACCATGGAGGCACCTGGGACATGCCAGAGGTAATTTTTGAGGCCCAAAAAAGTGGTTTTGGTCAATGAGCAACATGATTGTGCAGAACTGTCCATTGGCTGCTGCTTTCAGACTGGCACACTGTCATGTTTGTATTTTATAGACAGAGGGTATTTCATCACAATCTGATGAAAGGATGAAAGGAAGTTGCCACCTTCTTTCCCATCAGTGGCACATCACAAGACCCTAAATTCAGCTGCGTGTTCCCAAAGGGGAAGTGGTGTAAATCCACAAGTCAGCTGAGCAGCACCGAGCTCCTGCCCATGGAAGTGGAATTTGGTTCCAATTTTGTTCTGCCCAGCACAGCCCTGACCCTCTGCTCCTTCCCGTGCCCTGTTCTGACAGCCAGCAGCTCCTCAGCATCGCACTGTGGTCAGAAACATCTCAATTCATTTTCAAACATCCTCTTTTAGACTCAGCCCTCGCTTTGTGTCAAAACCCGCGCCCTTTCCCAGTGGGATCACTTCTGTTTTATGAGGAAAAACCGAGGAACTGCATCATGAGTGAGTCAGACTTTTTCTGCACAGACCAGCAGAGAGGAAAGAGTGTGTAACCATCTGCCCTCTCCCAGCAGCTGTAGCAGGAGAGCTCTGGGCTCAGGGAAATCCTCCTCGGACCCGACTGGGCTCGGTAAGTTGGGCTTTTTGTGCCTTTCTCTTTTCCTCAGAACGTGGAGAATCACTTTGTTTGGAGGGGATGAGTTTCTCCAAGGTCACCATATTTTAGCTCTTCTCAAGCACTTTCAAAGCAATAAACCAAAATTTATCAGCAGATAAGGAGCTGTGTACCTTGAGGTCCTACAACCAGGGTAAGGACCTGGTTACCCATGTCCTACCATTTGGCATGCAGCATTCCAAATTCCATCGACTTTTAGCAAGATCTAGACTGCCAAGTATTCTTCTTTCTTTGAAAATTGGTTTATCAAGTCCCTTAAGTGCTTAAGAAAGTATTGCTCTGCTTTTTGCATATGTAAATAACTGTGTAGATAACCAGGTCTCCTGCCTTTCCTGCCTTCTTTCGCCTTGAAATTCCAGGATTACTTTCAGCTTCGGTGGGGGAAGTGTGCCACAAAAATAAAGAACCCCACAAAAAATAAAAAAACAAACAGCTGTGCTGTGCCAATGTGTAAATTTCAGGGGGAAGATGAAAATTTCCTTCTTTCAAATAACTGAAGTTGTAGAATATCTCCTGGAAGGAGCACTGGGATTGAAGACTGACCCAGTGTAGTGAGTTTCAAATATACCAGGGTGTAGGGCATGGTGAGAAGTATGAGCCACATGCACCCTTTGGGTATGTGGATACTTTGATTATGAGAGATTAAAAGGATATTTGAAGAACTGAACGATTTTCTTATGTTCATGTTTCCCATTCCTGCATGAGAGCAGTGGTGATGATGTCCTCAGTGAGTTCAGGTCAGACTCTTAATGTGAAGATTCCCATTGATTTTAACAGTCAGTGAATGGGAAAGGAACAATAAGGAATCATTAAATATAGTAAATTGTTTTGAGCCACTTACCTCTTCACTATTATTGCTATTGGAGAGGGCAAATTATCTATTTATGTCTTGTAAGTTCATAATTAAGAGGGACTCTAAATACATTTGCTCTGCATTTTGAATACAGTTTTATTATACTTGCAGATCTCTCAGTATCTTTTGAAGCTCCTTGGCACCTCATAGGAGGGCTCAAGTCAGAAACAACCTCTAAATATGAATTTAATCTTTATTTCTTTTCTATGTCACCTCTTTAGCTCTTGGAAATTGTTGTCTTTTAATAAAAAACATTGATTAATTACTGATGACATTGGTACTGGCAAGTAAAATGATTTTGCTGATTTTTACAGCTTATAAAGTACAATGTCTCTCAAGTAGCCATGATGCAGAAGAGACTTGGGAGCAGAAGGGATGTTACAGATGAAGCAGCTGATTAATGCTCTCCCTGTATCTTCAGAATTATTTTTGTGGACATGGTAAAGAGGAAAAGCATGCAGTTCAATGTTTGCTAAAAATAAATGCTTGAGAGAGAAAGAAAAATCACTGTCTTTGTAAGAAATGCATTGTTCATTAATAATAATAACAACAATAATAGTAATAATAGTATAATTATTATATAATAGTTGTCAAATAACAGCTGATGTTGTATTGGGCCTGTGTTTCAGTCCCGGGGCTCCATGGAACTCTGGTGATCCCTGTTGCTCACACTTGTCACCATGCTGGCAGAAGGCATCCTAACGAGGCTCATCTATAAAGAAAGCTGTCATCAAGATGAGCCTCACAAACCTCCTGCATCCCAAAAGGCTAAAGAGGGAATCTGGAGACAGAAACTTGTAGACATCCCAAAAATTAAAGGCTTTGCTGATGGATGTGAGAGGCAGGAGGAGCTCTGTGCCAGAAGCAGCAAAGTGGAAGCCAGGAGCAGCCCTCGATGGGGATCCATAGAAAGGGAGCCTGCAAAAGGTCAGGAAATGCTGCTCAAAGGAACTGCATCCCAGGCTTTACATATCCCCAAGAGAGAAGGAAGCCTAGACCAGGTGGATTTGTACAGATCCTGGCCATGCAACAGCATTTACCAGATCTATCCTGACCTGCAGATCGGGGGGGACCATGTGGGGGGCCACACGTGTGACTCGGGCTGTGTCCTGGACCACGTGTGGGATGAACTTCCCGACGGCCCCGTCCTGCTCTCCATAGATATTCCTCTGGGTCAGTCTCCCACTCCGTGTGAGCATCCCACAAAGCCCAGTGTGATGTCCCTGCCTGGAGATGAAGCTGGAGAAAGGAGCATCGTGCTCAGTGAGGAGCCCCTTTCCAACTCCACGCTCAACAAGTACATGGAAGCTAAAGTGGCAGAGCTCTACAAACAGTTTTTTGAAGAAAGCCTGGCCAGGTGTGGTTCCATTACAAACCTCCTCACCTGCAGCTGGATAAGGAACAGCCTGGACCAGATAAGTGTTCAGATCTCCCAGGAGCAGAACATAGAAACCTCCAAAGCCAGAGGAGCCCTCTTGCACTCGTTGGCTTTGTTCAGCTCCCGCAATGTTCCCAACAGGAATAGCTCTGAATTCAGCACCCCAAACCTCCAAATGTCCAACATAGTGGGTGCAAAATGGAGCTGCAGGATGGAATTCACATCCTGACTGAGCTGCTGAGCTCAGGAGAGGGATTGGATTTGGGTATGAATGTTTCACTCCAAGGATTATGTTGGGAAATGGAAACATTTACACACTACACTTGTTCTAATTAATATTTTAAGGCTTAAACCCCTTTGATAGCAGGGGAAGTAAAGGTCACTGTTTTCTGTTTTCTAATGGAAAATTTGAAATTTTCTCCAAAATACTGTTTAATCATGTTTTTGTAACATATATAGAATCATAGAACTGTTAAGGTTGGAAATGAGCACTAAGATCATCAAGTCCAACCATCAGGCCAGCACCACTAAACCAGGTGCCACATCCACATGTAAAAGCATTTAATTTTCTGCAAAATCAGCAAGCAAAGATGACTGCAACTTTCCTGAAAAAGTAGCACAAGATTCCTGTACCTTCATTTGGAAATTTAAATGCAGATTTGGGTATGGAGAATACTGTTGTTTAGCTTTCACACATATTTTCTCCCCTTGCTCTTGCTTCTCAGCAAATATTTCAGCTGGAAATTATTCATTATGTCATCACTGTAAAATGAATGATGATGAACTGGACTGTTACCTGCTCTGCAGAAGTGTTTTGTAATAAAGTTTTATGTTGGGTGTTTTTGCTTGTGGTTGGTTTTGTTGGTTTTTTGTTTGTTTGTTTGTTTGGTTTGGTTGTTTTTGTTTTAATTCAGTATCTTTATTTCTTGAGCATTTCTTAAAATCATCCCTGAGCTGAACTGCTCCTGAGGGAAAAGTGATCTCAGTGGGCAAATAATAATCTCTCCTGATTAAAATGACAAGGAAAGATAATTCCTGGTAAGGAAATAAATTAATAAAATCAGACTCATACACATCCAAGACCTAACTGGTCATTGCCTGATCTATAATTCCCACTGACCTTGGTGCAAGGAATAGAAGCGATACTGAATCTTGGCCTTGTTTTCTAGGAGCATGAGAGGAAAAGGATGATTTACTTCCCTATGCATTGCCCTAATTCCATGTGTGTTTCATTAATCTCCTTCTCAGCATTCAAAATCAAGCCAGCAGTCCTTTGGAAGAGGCCAAGTGACTTCATTAAATTCCAGCGGAGTCCAGGGTGGGCAGAGCTCTTCAGATTTTTTGGTGGAGGTGCAGAGAATGAGTTAACTGAGGGTGAGAAAGAAATGTTCCAGAGGGCATCAGTAGCCAAAGGGTTTGCAATTATCTGTGGCAAGAAGTGCTCCGTGGCATTTGTGCTGCCGTGCCCCAGCCCCTGGTTCCCCCTGGGATCTATTTATAGTTCAACCCAAAGTCTGGAAAGAAGTTAATTGCACGAGGTCCTTCCTCAGGAAATGAGGAAGTCGGAGGTTAAACCTGAGCCCCAGACTCTGGTGGTTTTCAGTCCTTCCCAGCGCTGAGGAATGCGTTGGAGGAGCTCCTCTCTGCTCTGCTGCTCACCTCGCTCCCAGCCCCAGGGACTAAAATCAGTGGATCAGCAGCAGCTGCTGCAGTGGGAGATTCCCTGATGGATCTGCTTCTCTCTCCCCATGACAGAAATGGAGTGGCAGAGGAGAAAACACATAAATAATGGGAGTTTGGCACAACCTGAGGTTACTGGGAAGTTGTGTTCATCCCATCCCTTCTCAGGACTGGTTTCAGCGCTCATTTTTCAATTAGTTTTATTACATATGTGGATAATTTTAGCTGCAATGAAAATAAAACCACACAACCAGCAGTGTTTTGAGGAAAAGAGGCAATATAGACCACCCCAATGACACGTGTTTTCACAGCACAAATGAAGATGCAGATAAATGCACACTGTTAATGTAAAGCAGATTGTATTTTGTTATTGACTTTATGTAGTTTTGCCCATGGAAAAATATTGTCCTTGTGCTTTTCCCCACCAGCATTTGTTACTCTGGTTTAATCCAGAATTAAGTAACTTCTCAAAATTCATTTCTCTCTGTAGGAAGAAAGATGTTGCTGCAGAATACATTCTAAGGGCAAAATCTGGTAATTTCTAAAAAGATGAGACAAACACATTTATTACTCACTTAAATACTATTTTAATTTCAATTTTATTTTAATCGACGTGTTGCAATACATGACCTGCTTTGGATTTATTTCTATTTGAAAGATGCTGAGTCCCATTATGTGTTTGAGTAAAACTCCATCAGCTGCACTGGACCTGCGCCTGTTTTCACTGGCAGGAAAAATGCCTCAGTGAACCCAAATTCCATGGGGAAAATCCCTGGGAAGGTGCTTTTGCAGCCCTCTGAAGGGCAGCAGCTGGATTTCATTACAAAGGAAAGCAGTGCCATATTTTACAAGGCAGACATCCACAGCCAGATTTGGCCTGGAGTTGATTTTTATCCACATGCCAGAAAATCTGATGTTGGAGGAGAATTGCTGGCAGGGAATTTTTACCTTCCTCTCCAGCTCTCATTCTGTGTTCCTACAGAGGAATATTCACCAGGTGCTGGGACACAGACCCTGTAGAAAGCTGGACTCTTTAATTAAATTTCCCCAATTAATCCTTTGGTCAGGATGTTCCCCAGCCTGCCTTGGTTGTGGGAATTAAGCCTCTCTAGAAGGTGACTTCATCTGGCTGGGGGATAATTGGGATTTTTACACATTAACAATCTTCCTGAGATTTATTAAATAGTCAAATGGTGATATCTAGTGGTGGTTTCCTTAAGTACCTTCCAGGTCAGGATTTCCAAAGCTTTATAACCATTTTGCAACAAAATCTCAAAGTCCACCTTTTTTCTGCAGGGAGGATTATTTCCCACCAAGAAAGGATGCCCAGGTATGCAGAACAACCACTTCCATCAATTAATGTTCTATTCAAGTTAAAATATAGAAGGTCTTAAAACCTGGAAGGCCAAACCCTTCCCTTTGGGACTAAAACATCTGATAATCAGAAAAATCTCAAACACTAAATACCTGTGGTTTTCATTCATCTCTCTTTTAAACAGGAAAATGACATTTGCTTGTTAAGCAAATGACACCAAATCTGAGTGGCTATTTTTTTCACCTGAAATGTAAAATATTAATCTGCTTTTAATGGGCTGAAATCTACTTTTTAGCAGTGTTCTTTCTTGCTCTCCACTAATTTATACATGGCATGGCAAAACTGATTTTTTCTCTGTTTTGCACCTGTTTTACATACAGATTTCAGAAATCCAGATATTTGATTGTAATTAACCTAATTTTCTTTTTCTTTACCAGAAGATCCTCACCACTTAATCCTTGCCTGCTTTTCCTTTGAGTTCATTTATCTGTGGTAATCCCACCACTGTTGGGAATATAAATCACTTGTGAGGGTCTGTGGTCGTTTGGTAAATGAGTGCTTAGGTGCTAATGAACCTTCCACTCCCACATCCACCATCCTGGCTCCCTTCTGTGAGGAAATAAAAGGGTTTAGTATGGATCTGGGAATCCCAGGAGGTTGAAGATCTTCCATTTTCCATCCTGTTCCATGTAGGGGTTGTGGATGCTCCCCTTCACTTGTGGGCTGTGCTCTTGGGGAGGCAGAAAATCTGGAGGAATATTTGATGCACTGGAGCAAAGTGGGGGGAGATTTGTCTGTGGAGCTGAATTATTGAAACTTGGACAAAATGTGTTGGGAATCCTGTGTGGTCCATGTCCATCAGGGCTTTGTTTTCCTTGGGATGTGTGTTTGGGGCTCTCTTTGGAGGAGAAAAATTGTTGCTATTTCTACAATCTTTGAAACTGCAGTGCCTTGGGACCAATGTGGTGTCTCCCAGGCATCAACTGCCTTTCCTGGGGCTTTATTTGGTGGTGTTTTTGGAAAAAAGGGGAGTAAGGAGCTGAGGAGCTTCCCCTGGAGAAAGGAAACTGCAGAATCCTGAGGAGCTGGGACTAAAACCAGCCCCAGAAGAAGAGGTGAGACTTGCAGGGGTATTTCTGTGTCCCACCACGGCTGCTCCTCCTTGAGGGTAGGTGGTTACAGCATCTTTCCTAAAAGTAGCTTTAGTTGGGTAAAGCTGAAATACAGGCTCTGGACTCTCTGGAACTCCCTGGGAACATCAACTCTATTATGGAGCCAGGCTGGGAGAGCTGGGGGGTTCTGGAGATGAGAGGCTCTGGAGAGAGCTTAAAGCCACTTCTAGTGCCTTAAGGGGCTCCAGGAGAGGGACAGAGTGACAGGATACAGGGAATGGCTTCTCACTGCCAGAGGGCAGGGTAGGATGAGATATCAGGAAGGAATTCTCCCCTGTGAGGGTGGGGAGGCCCTGGCACAGGTGCCCAGAGAAGCTGTGGCTGCCCCTGGATCCCTGGAAGTGGCCAAGGCCAGGCTTGGAGCAACCTGGGCTAGTGGAAGGTGTCCCTGACAATGGTGGGGGGTGGCACTGGATGATTTTTAAGGTCTCTTCCAGCCCAAATCAGTCTGTAATCCCATAATTTTTTTCATCCTTTCTCCCCATGCTGCTGCAGGAAGGGTTTTCCTGCCTTTCACTCCTGTGTTGGGAGACAGAGGCTTTGCTTTCCTGGGCTCTCATTTGCTATTTAGGGATCCTTGATCCTCCCCAAAAAGTTTCTAATTTTGTGCAATAATACAATTTCTTAATCTGCTGTGTTGCTGTTTTTTATTCTCATTCCCCATCTGTAGTGATTACACACTTCTGCTTTCCGTTGCCAAATTTGTAAGGCACATGGACCATTTATTCCCTTGCTCTATTGCTCAACTGTAGAAAGTTGATATTTCAATAATTAGTTACTAATCTGAGAGGTAACAAAAGTTAACAAAGGTGAGTGAGAGAACACCAGACCTGCTATCACTTTTTAAAATATTTTAAGCTGTGTTGGTTCTTTGTTTCAAGTGAGTGGGATTTGTGAATGTAATGGAATAGGGAAGAGAATTGCACTCTAATTTCCTGAAAATCTTGCCTTGACTTTTTAAATTAACAAATTTTGTTCCTCTTTCTGGGTAGTTGAATTATAAAAATACGCTTTCCTGGAATAGAAAGCAAAAACCATTCATGTTGCTCATTCATGTTAAATTTGTGCAGATCAGGGTGTGAAATGCTGTGTTTGGATATTGGTGCTGGTGGTGTTTGCCCTCTGGGAAAGGCCACGGGCACAGCTCCCTTTCCCTTTGCTCTCCAGGCTCTGCTCCAGCACAGCCATCAAACAGCAAGGACAGGTCACTGATCACAGGCAAATGGCTTGGGGACAGCTTTATTGAATATTTTATATAACAAAGACATCCTTGGAAATAGCCACCTCCTTATGTTTATTCTGTGAAGAGAAACCAAAGGCTGTGTCCAGCAGGCAAAAAGCTTCAGGGAAAGCGTGGATTTCTTCGGAAAATGTGTGGGACCAGGATGTGGTGTCCTGAGGGCAGCCAGTAAATGGGAACTGATCTCCATGCTGAGGTGAAACCCATGAATTAAATATCCAAGATAATACCAGTGAGGAAGCACAATGTGCTCACACCTCAGATGAGCTGTGTTCTTTTAACTTGTTCCTTATCAACATTCCAGCTGCTCAATGTCATTTTGTTCGAATTCTCCTTAAACCCAGATTTTTGGACTGGAATCACTGATGTTATATTAAATCTCAGCCTGCCTGGGCTCTGGGTGCCCACAAGGATCCCCAGCTTCCTGCAGCACCAAGTTACTTCTCAGTGTCCCCGTGGCCTGTGCTGTGCTGACAGAGCCCATGTGATGGCTCGGGGTTTTCCAGGGTTTCCTCTTCCTGCTGCCCACAATAGCTGTGGGTGGCATCCTTCCCAGAAGGGCAAGTGGCATGAGTGGCTTGCAGCTTTTTAGGGTAAGCTGAAAAAAAAAGGTTTACTTCTAAAAAGGGACCAGAAAAAAAGAGAGAAAAGGTGATAACACTAAAACATCATCTCAGTGCTCCCAAATATCATCTGGCTGAGCTGTGTCCCAGAGTTCAGCATGGAGCACTGAGGGGTTTCCCTAGGGAAAGCCAAGAGCTCCCTCAGGGATAATCCACCGTGGTACTTGTGCCTGTGGTCAGGAGGTGAGTGTTCCCTGGGGAAAAGGGTGCAGAAATGTCACATTTTTATTGCAGGAGCATGAATTTTGGTCACTGATATCACATCCCACAGTAATTCTTGTCCCTGTCTTCCTCATTCTACCAGGAGCGAGGTGCCCGTCAGCACAATTGTGGAGATCCAAATCCAGCCTGGAGACCCAAAAATGTGGAAAAGAGCATTACATTAGGGAAAAAATGAAAGCCTGTCCATAAACATCAGATCAAATGGTGCTCACATGAAAAAGTGGATCAATAATATCAATAGCCATTACCAGAGGAACAGCATGGATTCTATTATCATAGAACTTTGGAAAAACATTTTGTCTTTGGCTTATTCATAGCTAATATATAACAAACTTGATGATCTTAGAGGTCTTTTCCAGCCTTAATGATACTATGTTTTTATAAGGCAGCTTTCTTTGAAAAATTGAGCATATTTTAAAATTGTCCTCCCTGTTGACCTTCCTCAATTCTGTCCCAGCTCTGTTTTTGTTTTTTTTCTAGTTCCATTATTGAATAAATATATATTCTACACAGAAAATCAGTTTCCAGGACACTGTTGAGCTCCCTACTGCAATGCTTTTTCCCCCTCCAAGATGCAAATATTTCATTTTTGGCTTAATGGAAACGTAGGTGAGCATTAAGATTTTTGCTTTTTTTCCTGAGAAAAGCAAAAGACAAAATGGATCATTTGGGGATGGAGGGGAATGGGAGCTTGGCAGAACTCCTTTTCCATGTTGCCAAATGAAACAAGTCCTCAAACCCTTAACACCGAGTACTTCAACAGAAAGAGGAAATATGATGGTTTGGGATGTGAGCCCAGGCTCAGAGCTGCTTCCATTGCTCTTCCTCTGGCTAAGTAATTTCTTAATTACTTCTTAATTGCTGTTAAAAGCACTGTTCTCCCTCTTTCAAGAGTAATGAGTGATTTCTTGTTAGATATTAGGAAGAAGTTCCACCCTGTGAGGGTGGGGAGGCCCTGGCACAGGTTTTCCAGAGAAGCTGTGGCTGCCCCATTCCTGAAAGTGTCCAAGGCCAAGGTTGGATGGAGCTTGGAGCAGCCTGGGATCATGGGATGTGTCCCATGGAGAGGGGGTTGGAAAGAGATGAGCCCTAAGGTGCTTTCCAACCCAAACCACTGTGTGATTCCATGAAATTCAAATTAACCCTGGTAAAGCAGACAGCAGTCACTCCTGGAGTGTGTCACTGCATCCCTCCTGCCTTCCAAAATGTGTGCTCCTCCTGCTTTACAAATGGGATGAGGAACAGGGAGCTCACGTGGTGCTGAGGCCCAGGCTCAGTGTCCTGGGGCTCCAGAGCTCAGAAGTGGGTCACCAGCCTGTCACTGGCGCTCGATTTCGGTGTCCCTTTGGTGGCTGAAGGGAACAAATAGGCCATCGATCTGTCTGGCAACAGCCCCGGGCCCTGGATTTTAATTACCAGTGTTCTTTGGGCTAAATTCGTGCCTCTTGAAACATCATCAGCCTAAATGAAACTTCGCAATGGAGGAATTTGACCCAATATATTTTTTGTTCTATGTGTTACTAAAATCATTTAAACACCGTTGCAACTACCTTTATTTTTCCATTTTTCTAACTATTCTGAGCAATTCAGTTTTTCATGCTGTTTCCAAGAGAGATGAAGAGAACTTTTCCTGTAAGTCTTTTTTATAGGAAGCTTTAAGCAAGTGTAGAGCCTTTTTTGTCCCACACAGGTGCCCTCCATTCCTGCAGCTCTGTATTTAGCCTAACTGGCTCATTTGCTTGTTTTACCAAATGAAAACTGATTTCCAGTAATGTTTGTGTTGTGTTCTCCGTGTGGGCACTGCAGAAATCTAGGGAAGCCCCCTGTGTGATGGAGCTGTTTTGGGATGGTGTTTTGTATTGGACCTGTTCTCTCAAGTCTGTCTGTTCTAACAGCAATGAAGGTTATTTTTTTGGTTATAAACCCAAGAAGGGTTTATAAGCGATTGGGACTCAAAGTACATCAAGAGTTGGGACTAAAATGTGAGTTGTGCTGTTGGTCTGGCGGCACATGAGGCGTTTCCTCAAGGATGCATCTGCAGGGAGGAAGCATCCCCCAAATAGGGAGGAGCCCGTTTGGGCATGCAGCACCAAAAAGCACCAATCTCCAGTGGGATCTCCCAGCTGGAAACTGATGGACCAGAGAGGGAAACTAGAGAGGGAAACCAGCCCAAGGGGGAGCATTTGCTCCTCCCTTTGCAGCCACCCCCACGAGCGCCGGTGTCTCCAGCAGCGCTTCCAACCACTCACCCACCGCAGCAGGAGCAGCCAGCGACTTCCAGGGACATGGAGAGCCAAGGATACAGAGCTGCAGCTCTCCTGGCTGGGTCATGGCTCTCCTGCATCCTCCAAGCCCCCCGGGTGGGAGCCCTGCAGGAGGCACTGCTGGAGGATGTGATCCTGGAGAACATCAGCTGGGCTGCCGAGGAAGCCCAGGGCAACGACTCCTCGGAGCACGCGTTCTTCTCCCTGGATTATCAGCATGTGCAGGTCCCCTTTGAAATCACTCTCTGGATCATGCTGGCATCCTTGGCCAAGATAGGTAAGGCCTCCTGAGAGGGTGGGGAGGGATGGGGAATCTCTGTGGGGGTGGTATGGGCAGGGGTGGCCTTTGCTTCACCTCCTCTCCAGTCTTGGAGGCAGAGGTAAAGAGCCAAACGCTCAGGACTCACACACTGTGTGCCAGATGTGCTGCACAGGAGGAAAACAAGTTGCATTTGAGCTTGGAAATGGTGGTTTTGCATCTAGAAATTCACACCTGGGAGTGCTGTTGCTGTTAGGAGGAAAAATACTGGGTTTCCAGCAGGAGGAATTCGATTTACCTACAGGACACACCAAGGTGTGTGTTCAGCTTGATTTTCTTGCCAGCCATGCTCTGTGCAGGTTGCATCTTAGAATGAAAATTCCTCATTCTTCTAAAAGTGCCCAGTGTCTGGCCAAGGAATAATTCCCTCCATGTGCAGGGTGTTACACAGTCTAAAATAAAATCTCTGCATTGATCATCTGTGCAAGGTCATCTAAGAAAGTTTGCATAACTTAAACCTATCTGACCTTTTTTTTCCCTGCAACACTGGGCACAGGAAAGTGAAAATTATATATAAATATTTTTCTCCAGGAATTGTCTCCAATTCTGTTAAATAACTGGTATAAAACTTATTTTACAGCATTTTTTCTTTTATTTCTTTTTCTCAGAAGGGAGAAGTCTCTAAGATTGAGTTAGATCAGAATTTTTCCAGTGGTAATGGTCTTTTTGTCTCACTGATTTCATGTTACATAATGAGACCCCAATTCTAGTCACGTGCATGAAGACATAATAATGATCAGAGATTTTAAAAAATTATTATTTCTGTTCCAATTTGGTTTGTTTCAATGGCTTTTACTAACTCACCTTGTACTTGTGGTGGTTGCTCTAATGTTGGCACTGCACAAGACTGCCTTGATTGGGCATTTTTTAGCTTTTTAGCTTTAAATGCCAATGATTAAATAATATTAAAAATGGACCTATTTATAATCAGTGGGAAGGTTTTTGTGATTTTTTAGTTAATGTATAGAATCTGTATTGTGTTTAAAATTAGAAGTTGCTATTTCTGTTAGTGCTGAAGATGGGCTACTGACTAGGTTACATAACTAATAATTCCAACCACTGTTTTATTTATGCAGATTATTAGTTTTTGTTTATTACATCAATATATCTCTCTCCCCCTTATGCTATAATGAAATGAGGTCTGAACTGACATTAATTTGAGAAATTTTGGTATTTTCAGTAACTTTCAGATTTTCTAACCAATTTCTGAGTGACTTCACCCTCACTGTGTGAATTTATTTGTGCTACTCTGAGGTGTAACCTCCTGAGAGTGGGAGCGTGGGGACCTTCTGAGGGTGTGGGTTTGGTGAGATAACCCCAGTTTTATCTGTCCCTGCCCTCCAGGCTTCCATCTCTACAACAAGCTGCCTTCCATTGTTCCCGAGAGCTGTTTGTTGATATTTGTGGGACTCATCATGGGGGGAATCATCTATGGATTAAATGATAGGTCACCACCAGTGATGGACAGCGACATCTTTTTCCTCTACCTCCTGCCCCCCATCGTGCTGGATGCTGGCTACTTCATGCCCAGCCGCCCCTTTTTCGAGAACATCGGCACCATCCTGCTCTACGCCGTGGTGGGCACCATCTGGAACGTGTTTGGGATCGGCTTTTCCCTGTACGGGATCTGCCAGGTGAAAGCCTTCCGGCTGCAGGACGTGTCCCTGCTGCACAACCTCCTCTTTGGCAGCCTCATCGCCGCCGTGGACCCCGTGGCCGTGCTGGCTGTCTTCGAGGAGATCCACGTCAACGAGAAGCTGCACATCCTGGTTTTCGGGGAATCGCTCCTCAACGACGCCGTGACCGTGGTAAGGAGCGGCCTGGATCGGGGTGTTCAGCCTGCAGAGTGATGGGGTGGCAGATCTCAGCCTGCAGGAGAGGAGGCTCGGGGAAGCCCTCCTCTATTTCCCTCTACAGCTCCTTGGAATGAGGTCATAGCCAGGTGGGGGTTGGTCTTTTCTCCCAGGGGACAAGTGGCAGGATGAAAGGAAACGGCCTCAAGTGTCACCAGCGGAGGTTTAGTTTGGATATCAGGGAAAATTTCTTAATGGAAAAGGCAGTCAAGCATTGGCACGGGCTGTCCAGGAAAGTGGTGGAGTCACCACATCTTCAAGTGTTTAAAAACTGTGTGGATGTGGCACCTGGGGACGTGGTTTAGTGGTGGACATGGCAGTGCTGGCTTAATGGTTGGACTTGATGATTCTGGAGGGCTTCTCCAACCTCAGTGATTCCATGATTTGTTGAGGGGAAAAGGCATCAATGACCCCTTCTAGCAGAGGATTCCTGGTCCAGTTCTATGGCCTGAAGTCCTGGGCAGCGTTCAGGTAAACTTAGAAGTTTTCCGGTTTCTCTTTGACTCCTTGTCTGGGGACAGAAATGTCCATGAGGGCCACAGCAGTGCCCTGGTAGGAGCCAGACCTCTGGGGCAGGAGGTGATGCTGCACTGGCAGAAATCTCAGCAGTGTATTTGGTGTCATGACCATGTCTGGTGAACATCTTGTCAACAACTGTTTCCCGCTTTCCCTAGGTGCTCTATAAGCTCTTCCGCTCTTTCTGTGAGATGCCAACCATCAAAAGTGTGGATGTTTTTGCTGGAGTTGGAAAATTCTTTGTGGTCGGGCTGGGAGGAGTTCTAGTGGGGCTGAGTTTTGGGTTCACCGCCGCCTTCACCACGCGCTTCACCAAGGACATCCGCGTCATCGAGCCCCTCTTCGTGTTCCTGTACAGCTACCTGTCCTACCTCACTGCAGAGATGTTCCACCTCTCTGGGATCGTGGCGTAAGTGTGGCCCAGCAGATCCTCTCTCCAGGAAACCTTCCTGCCTGTATTCACTGAGAAACATCCAAAATGTTTTTAAGTTTGGAAGTCCGTGTATGACGAGAAGCAGGGCTCCCTCCAAGTGTAACTCTGTTTGCTAAACTGCACATCGGTGGCTGCTGATGGATTTACGTGGGTTTTTGGGGAATGTTTGTTTGAGCTCCATGGTTTTTGTTTGGAAAGGCTGGATGTTCCAACAGTGAGGTGCCTGGTAGGTTTGGCAGAGGCAGAAGAAGTTTCTTGGCTTATTTTGTTATTTTCCGTGTGGCCCAGTCAAAACCAACATGGGAAGAGTTATGAGGAGGATTTAGTCAGCTCCTTGGAATGGTTTGGTCTTGGTTTGCAGCAAGTCTGTTCTCACATTTCCTTCCCTGTCTGCGTGTCCTGCCTGGCAGCCCTTGGTGTGACAGAGCAGAGAGTGAAGGGGTGGAGACTGTAGCCTGAAATATTCCTGCTTTTTGGGAGCAGGGGATTTGAGTGCAAACCTCTGCTTTGGAGATTCTGACTTGGCTGCAGAAGCTCAGACACAGTGTATGGGCTCAGGTGCCACCCAACGTCTCTGTCTCTGGTAACCCTGGAAATCTGCTGGCCAATTTCAGCCAAAGCTGTCAGAGACTGTACAGCTCATTTATTATTTTTTAACTGAGTAGATCTTTCAATAAAATGAATAGTTTTGGGTCAGATCCTTCAGTTTTAAGAGACTAAGCTTTGCGCTTACCTCATCAGGCATCTCACTAGCAGGGCAGATGCTGACACAAAAATAGCAAGAATGGCCCAAATGTTCACCAGAATCCCACCTTGGAAAGCAGAGGGAGAGGAAAACCAGAGCAATCCAGCCCTCCTGGATTCTGTGGGCTGGTAGCTGTTGAGTGTGGTTCTCCTACCCAAACTGAGTCAGCTGGTGCTGAAGATGATAATGACTTAACAATCCCCCAAAGACTCCAAAGTGCACCTACCCTGCATCAGTGGCTGCAGTGTAAACAACTGTGCAGCTGATGAGAATGAAGAGAAAAAGAAAATAAAAAAATGAAGTGGGCTCCCAGCTCAGCACAGGAGTATCTGGGAGATCTATTTAAAAACTAATGGTGTTGCTTTGGATATAAACCAAACCTGCGTCTTGCAGATTTTGTTTCCTCAGCTGGTTAATAGGAGCAATATTTGAGTGTTACTGAAAACAATTCCAGCTCTGGGAATAGGTAGGAAAAGCCTATTTATAGGAGTGCAAGACAGAACAGTGAAATAAATATGCTGCATAATCATCGTGGAGCAGAAAACATTCAATCCTAATGGTGTCTCCTTCTATCAATCACAATCTGCTGTACCCGTTATGGAACCCATTTGCTGTTCTTCTGAATAATGCATTTTTTTTCTAAAGCAAAACAATGGCAAAGGCAGCTGATTCCTGCACTGTGCCCTTCTAATTGCCCAATTATAAGTGCTTCTCTTATAGATCTGGAGTTCAAACAATTCATTCTGTTGTGGGCAGGGAATACTGTATTATGAGAAGCAGCTTTTGGCAGTTTGTTTCTTTGGAAAATAATTTGATTGCCAAAAAAATCAATTCGACATAGTCCAAAAAATTATAAAAAACCTGAACACAGCTCAGTCTGTGAAACTGTTCTGCAAATGGATTTTAGTTTGATTTTTTCCTTTCTTTTTCTCCTTTTTTTTTTGCCCCTTGCCTTGGTGGCAATGTCCATCTTTAGCCAGGATAGGACAAGTTTATTTCCTTTCTGTGACCCTGCTGTTATCCATTCTCCAATAAGCATTCCCAAACCACAGTTCTGGAAGTTACTTGCCCATAAATACTTGGATTTCTTAGTTTTTAACTGGAACTATATTCTCCACTATTTATTGAGGCAGACACAGAAACCAAAGAATTTATTATTGTTGTTTAGCCTGTGGTTCAATCTCTCTTTCTCTCTCTGGCAAAGCAGGTCAGACCTAAAAAGGATAAATCAAACCAGACCTGTTTTGGAATATTTTTATGTATTGGTAGATTTTCTTTGGAGATGAGAGATGTGAACTCCAACAGCTGGTGAAAAAGGGATTTGAATCTTGGTCTCCTGCTGCTGGATAAGAGAGGATTCCATTCCTCAGCAAAAGCACTGCAGCTTTCCCAATTCTGACCTTTTCTATCCTCTGCTTTTGCCACAGATCCTCTCCCTAAAGCCCACTTTTAAATTCAGACAGATCCAAATGTTTGTGTCTTCAAAATAATGTGAAGAGTCAGTGAAATTCTGAGCTTAAATGGGATATTTTCAGTGCAAAGCAGTAATTGCCTGGCAGTTCTCTGAGCAGCTCTTAGTTGATAGTTCTGGGTGAGCCAGGTGAGTGTTTGGGTCACTTACCTGTCCTGGCCACAGCAAGTGTGACCAGGTCACAACCAAAGCCAGGGGCAAGGCAAGGATCTGCTCCTCTGTTGGCTTTTCTGTGATCCAAGGTCATGATGTTCCCTGTGGAAGCAGTTCTCAATTCAATAAAAATATGGATGGCCTTACCAAACAGCAGTGGAAGTCAGATCTTGGAAATGTAAAGCCCTTTTCCTATTGCTGCTTCAATATTTAGAACAAAATGTTTTGGTCCAGATTAAAATATAAAAAATAGAGCTTCAGCGCTTTGAGCACTCAGTTGTTTTGACCTTCTAGGATTGCTGGCCTGAAAATGTATTGATTTGAAAAGGTGATGAATTAGGCTAACCCCGTGCTCCCTGGAACCTGAAGAACCAATTATCCATGAAAAATTGCCAGGTGATTGCAAGGTCAGAGTTTGGCAAAGTAAAGAACTGGAAGCAGTGTGTTGGGATGGGAAGAGTTGGGTGTTGGTTGGAGGTGTTGCTTTGTGCTCTGATAAAATGCAACAGGTGATGAATTATTTATCTGTTAAAAACCAGATTTGGATAGTTTGGGCAACCTATAAATTATTTTCTTGCCCTGGTGGTCCTGATACTCTTGGCCTGAGGTAGGAAGCGAATCACCTCTTAGTGAAATGTCTGCAAACATCCAAGACTTGATGCAATCCACTTTTTTCAAAACCGATGTGTGGATTTTCTGTGTTAAAGTAGAAAACCACATTGTTTCTTTTCCACTGTTTATTTTTCACTTCCTCAGCATCATTTCCTGTGCCATGGGCATGAAGCGTTATGTGGAGGCCAACATCTCCCTCAAGTCCCACACCACAGTCAAGTACTTCATGAAGATGTGGAGCAGTGTGAGCGACACCCTCATCTTCATCTTCCTCGGGGTTTCCACCATCGGAGAAAACCACGAGTGGAACTGGCCCTACATTTGCTTCACGGTCATTTTCTGTCTCATTTGGAGAGCTCTTGGTAGGGGAGATCTTAGATATTGATTTTCCATGTGTATTATTGTTTATGGGAGTGAGGAATGTGATTCCATTAGCAGAGAGGATGCTCTGCCCCTCCATCATCCTTTCCTGCGAGCTCTGCGTGTGTGATTATTCCAGATAGGAATGCTAGGACTGATCTGGGACATCCCAGTTAAAGCTTCCCTACTCCTCCATCTTACTCAATTCCAAGTCTTGCATTTTGCAGTTCCCTGCTCTGTGCACTCCCTGGTGGTAAATGGAAACTCTCATGAGATCTATTTTATCAATGCCTCTGTCTTTTTGACCTCTTTTCCATTGCTACCCTCTCCTCTTCCACTTCAGTGTCTCTTAGTCCCTTGGTATTCTCCCAACAGAAGATAATTTGTAGGTACATACCTTGGGATCAGAAATCCATGAAAAACCACGGGGCCTCTGCCCCTATATTCTGAATTGTGGCAGTTTAAGGGATTTAATTCATAACAAGCTCGTGTATTGCAGCATCCTTCACTGGGAAAGTGGAGGAACATTCCAGTAGCTGTCCTGGGTACATGAGGTTTTGGTCCTCAACTGTGAGGATACTTCTGCTCCTACTCAAGAATTTCAGGTCAGAGAGTGCCAGAATTGGGGAATTGCTGAGGTTGGCAGGGGCCTGTGAGATCACCTGGTCTAACCCCCAGCCCAAGCAGGGTCAGGCAGGCAGGACTGTGTTCAGATGGTTTTTGGTTGTCTCCATGGATGGAGACTCTACAGCACCCCTGGAAAACGTGTCAGGGTGTTTGACTAACCTCACATCAATAAAGCGACCAAAAGTCTGTGATAGTGAGGAGCAAGGCATGAAAATACTCTCCTGATAACTGATCTCTGCAGTTCTTTAGCCACAGTTATGATAAAAACCCAGGTTCTGGTCCCAGAATTCCCTGGGATTCCATTTTCATGCATTGTAAATGATCAGAAAAAAATAGATGTGCTGTGTTTCTGTTCTCCTCAGTTGCATCTTGTGCTGATTCCATGTTGGGAGAGGCTGGACCTCCATTCCTCCCTCAGTGTTTGGCACCTAATGAGTGCAGAGTGCCTCAGTTATGGGTATTTTTATATATTAACAATATTTATGAATATAACAGCACACATTTTTGGCAAATGATTTGAGAGCTAAATAACATTCAACAGGATTTATGTTTACAAACCAGTGAGCCAAGCAGTGAACTTGAATTTGACAGACACGTCAAGAAATTGTTTAAATAGGTTATGCCATGATTAGCAAGGCAGAGCAGAACAGGGTTTATTAGCTGTTAGGACATGCCAAAGTTTGTTTTAATAACTGCACCATACTTGGAAATGTGCTCATTAGTCAGTTTTTTGTACATTCAAGTGTTTTATTACCATTGAGTGGTTTCTCTTAAATTATTTGCTCAGATAAAAGGAGTTCTGAGTGAGTTTGGCTTTTTTTCAGTTCAAAAATTTTTCATTGCAAGATATAAGAACATAGCAATGCTACAAAAGCACCCCAAAAATCCTCCCTAAGCACAGCCTTTCTGGGAGCAGCTCAAATTATGCAGCACATTATTAGGGAAGGGCTCAGACTGCAGCTAGCACAAGAAAACAATCTCCCTGGAATTAAATAAGAACACACAAACCAGGGCTGGAAGTTGTCTGAGTGGCCCTGAACAAGGTGTTCCTCTCCTGCAGCACCTTCCTGGGAAGCTGTCAGGGAGCTGGGAGGGGGAGAAATGGCACCAAGCCAGGCTGGGAAACTCCTGCCTTGGAGATGGTGGCTGAGATTAGACCTTGGCCTGCTTAGAGCCATCCAGCAGCTCTGGATTAATTAATCATTAATTAATAATTGGATAGTAGGGAAAACTTCTTCATGGAAATGGTTGCCAAGCATTGGAGCAGGCTGCCCAGGGCAGTGGTGGGGACTCCAGCCCTGGAAGTGTTCAAAAAACCTGTGTGTGTGGCACTTGGGGACATGGGTTAGGGGTGGCCTTGGCAGTGCTGGAGGAATGGTTGGACTTGATGATCTTGGAGGGATTTTCCAATCTTAACAATTCCAGGATTCTAGGATTCTGAAGGTGCCTGAGGCACGGATCCAGAAATGGGAGGTGCCCCTTGCATTTCCTTGCAGGAACTGGGGATTTTTGGATGGGCAGTGAAGAGTAAACTGTACCCCAGTCCTTCATAGAACACTCTCAGTGCTTAAAATATTTGAGAAATGATTCTGCTGAAATCTGGGGAATTCCTTTGGTATGAGGAAGATCATCTAAAAAGGAAAATAGAACCTTTGCATGGCAGCACTGGGGCTCTGCTGATACCCAAGCCTTGGGGAGATTTCCTCCAGCTCTTTCCCAAGGTATCTCCAGGAGAAAATACATTCTGCTCACTGTGATTAATTGTATGTCATCTCTTGGAGCAAACTGGCCTTGAATTAGTTTAGGGAATGCTAATAATAATTTATGAGGAAGGATTAAATTAAGACAAAGGCCAGGATATCAGCTCAAGTAAATTTTGTTCCTTTAAATCATCGGCACTGCCAGAGCTGTAGAGTAGGGGTGGATGTGATCCAAGGGAGGCTTTGTTTTATTTATTTTTTAAATTAAAAAGAACCTTGACACCCAAGTGTTTCCCATCTGCTGGTCTGGGCACCAGTTCTGCAGAGCTCCAGAGATGGGGAAGGTGCCACAAGGTTCAGTGAATTGAGTTCCCTATTCCCAAACATCCCCAGCTTTCTGTTTCCTTCCTCCACTGTACAGTCAAAGTTCAGATATTTTTAGCTGGAGGTGTGTGGGAAGATGTTTGATATGTACATAATAAATGCACTGTTTTTATTTCTTTTGCAAACACCTTCTAGAAAAGCAACAGTGCTGTGGCTCCAAATAATTCCTAACAAAAGTCAGTGACAGGCACTGCCATCAGTTCTCACAGTGGCTGTTAATCTTTGGGAAATAAGATGTTTATCACATCCATTGGTATCAAAATCACGGCCCTCTGATTTAAGGCCTGACTTTTTGTACCTTTCTGCATCTGTTTGTGCATTTGCAAATGGATGTAAATCACAGCAATTGCTGTGTCACCTCACGTGGCCTTCAATTTGTACAGTATAAATCTGAGGGAAAGAATTAACATTAACACAGGTGGAATATGGCTACTTATCCAAGCTATTGCTTGGAAACTTTGGGAAATAAGAACAATAATTTGTGGCTAAGTTGTTGCTGATGATTTGCCTCAAAAGCATTTGTAATCTGAGCAATTCAGTCATTTGTTATGGCCAATTAGAATAAGTCAATTAATCAATATTTCAGGACTGTGGCCAGTCAATATTTGTAATCTCCCAAATCAGAAGTGTGTTGAGGATTAAGTTTTATCTGGACAAAACAAATTTTAACCTGTTGGATCAGACTGGAAGAAGAATTCTCCTGTGGCATATTGGGAATATTCCCCCTTGTGCCCTGGCCAGTTCCTCGTGGTTGGTGTATACCAATTCCATAATGTTTCACTGGAAAATGCAAGATTATGAGTTTTCTCTAATTGTTCTATTTGATTGATGTGCCTCGATCTTCTTTCCTGCTTTTCAGGGGTTCTTGTGCTGACTTTCTTTGTGAACAGATTTCATGTGAACACCATCACCAGTAAGGACCAGTTCATCATTGCCTACGGGGGGCTCCGAGGAGCCATTTGCTTCTCTTTGGTTTTCCTGCTGCCTGACTTCCACAGGAAAAAGCTCTTCATTGCAGCAACAACTGTTGTCATCCTCTTCACCGTGTTCATACAGGTAAAACCAGTATTGGGCACAAATTCGGGATTAGGTCCCCTCCAGGAGTCTGCTGGAGAAGGTTCCTCTCCCTCAGGCTGGAGCTGTAAATTCTGGTGCTCCAGCACTGAGTTTTAAGGAATTCTGGTGCTCCAGGGCTCTGGAGGAGCAGCAGCTCTCAGCATTGCTGTGACATCTAGTGGTAAAACCATTCCTGCATCTTTCTGTGGGATGAGGGTCATGGATGTCTCCCTGCTCTTTTCTGACCAGCAGAAAGTCTCGAAAGGCTTCTCCAAAATACAGCTTTTAGTTCAAACTGTGGCAAACAAAGCCAAATTTGAAGGAGAATGTGGTGGAAGAATTGGGTTTGACTGGTGCTGAAGTGAGCAAGGCTGACGTCCAGCTGGTGTTTATCCCAAAAAGTAAAGAGTGGGTCCTCCACCAGACTGAGCGCGATGTGCAGGTTGGGGAAAGGTCTCATGTAGAAAAACTCCCTGGGAGCTCCTGGTCAAGAACATGAGGTCCATGTGGAGCTGCTGACCAGGAGCCACCCTCCTCCTGCCCTCAGATGGAGGGAGCAGAGGAGTTTCTGGGCCTTTGGGAGATGGTGGCTCGTGGTGGCAGCTGCCAAGTGGCCCCAAGGCTGAGCATCACCTCCAGAGCAAATTCCTTCTGCTTTCCCTGACTGAACCCCTCATGTGGGTGTTGAGCACTTGGACAATGTGGAGGGTTGGAGTTGATTTTTCTTCCCCACATACACCTAAATCCTCATCTGAGCTGGAAAAGTGGTGGAGGAGGGACCAGAGTGTGTTGTGCCGATGGGATCGGAGCTGGGAGCCACAGGGCAGTGGGACTGGGCACAGCCTCAGCCTCCAAGGAGAGAGCAGGGGCCAGGGTGGGAGGGGGGATGTGCTGAGGTGGAGCTTGACGAGTTTTAAGATGCAAATGTGGGTGAGAAATTGAAAAGCGCTGGTCCCCAGGCACGTCCGCTCACGCAGAGCCACTCTTGAGCCTCACACAAAGGTTGTTCTGAGGCAGCAGCTCCAGGCTTTGGGAAAAGGGCTTTTGTGCAACCTCAAAGCTCAGCTGGTGATGTCATCCCCGTGCAAAAGGGTGAGAGTTAAACAGGATCCCCGTGTCGCCGGGGAGAGCCCCTGACCTTCAGCCATTCCCGGGAATGTCGTGCCTGCAAGGAGGGGCTGGGCTGGGGCTCCAGGGACCTCGGTGCCGGGGCCACCACGAGAACAGGGGGAGGAAAAAAACCAGGAAACTTGCTTAAAGTCTGAGGCAGAAAGATATTGCTGGAGCTCAGCACAGAAAAGGTGGGTAAATGTAACCCACAGGGATTGAGGTGAACCTTCAAAAACCTGGGTTTGCCAATCCAGTTTGTGGTGCTGCTGCCAGACACATCGATGGATGCATTATTGGGGAGGGAATATTTTTACCATCCTTGCATCTTTCGTGGTCACTGTGTGTGGGAAGGGCAAGAGAAATATTGGCTGTGAAACAACTTCTTTGCATATGGACATCTTTGTTGTTGTTTTGTGCAAAATGTTTTCTTCATATTCACAGTGATCTCAATATGGACTTGATGGGGAGTGTCTGTGTTAAAATAGGTCTGAAACCAGGGCAGAGATCCTTTAGGCCCTTTTAGGCTGGTTTGGACCAGCAAAACATCTTGTCAGAGCTCAAACCCACTTCATCCTATGATTCCCTTGGAAGTCCTACTCCTGCTGGCTGGAAGCCCCTGTGCCACAGAGGAATGACCATCCCATGAGCAGTTTGGCTTGGCCACCTGTGGCTCCATCAGTGCATTCCACAAGCCAGGAAACTACTCTCCTTTGGCCTTCCTAACCCAGTTGCATAATGCTCTTCCCACAACAAGCCTGGTTAATCATTTCGAAGAGGCTGACTGAGCAGTTCTCAAGTCCTCAGTGCTTCCAAGCAGGCTGGATATGTGCCATGTAGACCAGGAAGTCCTCCAGGGAGCTCTCTGGGCTTGTCTGGAATGTCACAAACCCCCTCATTGTTCTGCCTCTCGGTGTGGCTTTAAAATCAAATACTGTTGCAAATTCACTCTCCCAACTTACTGGCCCCTGGCCTCTGCCGTGAAATTCTGAACAAATATAATCATTGTGAAGGGAGAGGTTGTTTGGTGCCTGCACTGTCCCACCAAACTGCTGGAGGTGGAAAATGTGTGAGCCCTGACGGAGCTGTCAGACACTCCCGGGGATGTGTCATCCCTGGTGAGTGGAGGAACATCACAGGGGAGCTGCAGGTGTGCTGTGAAACAATGTGTGGCCTGCAAGGACACGTGGGATTCCCATAACAGTCCCAAACACTGCTTTAAAATGGAAACAACTGTGGCTGATTATCCAGGGAGGCAAGGGGCCAAATTGCACAGTCTCTACTTAATTTTTGTAATATCTGTTATTTCGGAATTTGTGAGTTCTGTGTTATTGACTCTGAATAGCGATGCATTTTTTATTGCTATTAGCTATTAAAATGACGCATTAATTGTTTCTGCAATTAAAAATGTGTTCAACTCTCCTCCGTGCCAGTATTTGTGGCATTCAGAAGTCATAAACATCGACTACTCCATCATTTTTGCTGTAAACATGTCCTAGAAAAGTCACTTCATACAGAAGCCAGACTAAGAAACTCACCACAACAGCATTTTAGTTCTCTCACGAGGCTTAAAGGATATTAAAACTTTTCCCTTGACCCTTCCCACCAGGTGGATGCTTTGATTAGGAAACTTAGCCACTATCTGGCCATCAAAGATCTCTGGAGTAATGGTGTGTGACACACAGTGCTCAAGGAGTGAGCAGACAATTGCTGGCGGAGGCTCCGTGCTGAGAAATCTCAAGGATTATCCTCATTTCAGGCATTTGAACTTGGATCATTTCAAGCTCCTTTCCGTCTGGGAGGCCACAAGCAACAGCAAACCACAGGCTTGACCTTGGAATTATTGGTTGGCTTTTTGTGGTCTCGGAGAGGCCGAAGGAGGCGAGCGGAGGTTTCCCCTCGGTGCCTCCCCCCCTCCTGAAGCCTCTCCGTGAGCTCCTGTTGACAGGTTCCTACAAGGAGCAAGCAGAGTGTTTGGGGTACACCTGGGAGAACAGTTTCTAGTCCTGTTGAAGCTCTGGAGGTTTTATCCTGCCAGGAAAGCAGGGTGGGTGAGAGAGGCGGCTCGAAGAGCAGAACAAGCTCGCTCGGCTCAGCCCCACGCCGGTGGCTTTTGTTCCAGCACAGGAAAATCAGATGTGAGGAAAGGCTGATTCTTGTGTCGGGGTTACTTTGCAGGGCATGACCATCCGCCCCCTCGTTGACCTGTTGGCTGTCAAGAGGAAAAGGGAGAGTGCTCCCACCGTGGGAGAGCAGATCCACATTCGGGTAAGTGGATCAACTCATGGCCAGAGCTTGCTGATATCTTCTGGAATGTGTGTGTCTCCAGGCACCCTGCAGATCTGCAATTTTACCCAAATCCTTTGCAGGTCAGCCCCTTTCCATGTTGGAAGTCCTATTCATGTTCGTAACTGTGTGTTATGAAGACTCAATCAGGCTGATGTAGCATCAGGTAGTGCACAAACATGAGAGAAAAAGATGATTTCTTGCCCAAAGCTTTAAGCTCTGACCTAACTCAAATTTCTCTGGTCTCTGGAATGAGAAAAAGAAAGAAAATGAGGCTTGGTTGCTTTCAGGATTAGGAACTTCCATGTGTTCTCAAGTTCCATCACCACAATTGGTTTGGATATTTTTGCAAAAAAATGAGGAAAGGGCAGATAAGGTTGGTGCTATGTTGGAGGGAACCTCTGAAGTGCTCCATCCCCAGAATTATTCAAGACCAGGCTGGATGGGCCTTGGAGCAACCTGGGATAGTGGAAGGTGTTCTTGCCTGTGGCAGGGGCTGGGATAAGATGAGATGTAAGGTCCTTTCCAACCCAAACCATTCCATGATTCTACATCCATAACCCAAAGGTGGGATTTCATTCCCCTTGTTCTCACCATCCAGACATTGGTATTTGTAGTCATAGAGGACTTCAGGGAGAGGCTCAGCTCCATGAGATCAGCTACTCTCCCACTCAGCTGAGCCTTTGCATTTGCATCTGCATCCAATGGAAAATTAATATATTTCTGAATCTAATTGTTTAATCCCAGACACATTTCTGTGGGTGTGGCTCCTTCAGGAATATTATTGTCCTTGTCTTCTTTAGCAATAAAGCCACTGGGGCTGAGGACATTTGTAAAACCTGTTTGGCATCCTCACAATGGGGTTGGACTGCAGGGCTTTGTGTGAGGTTAACACAACAGCTCAGGAGGCTGAAGAGCCTTTTCCCATTGTGAACAGAGAAGACTTTGTTCTTTTGTTAGGGTGTGAATGGTAAATCATCTCAGAAATGTGTTTATTAGGAGGTGTGAGCTGAAAATGGCCGTGCACCAATCGAGTTGAGAAGGGAACAATGCAGATAGTTGGAAATGAGGGAGCAGAAGCCAGAGCAGCTTTCTTGCTCAGATTTATTTTGCCGTCCGAATAGTTGGGATTTTCTTGCTCATGGGGGTGATGATCAGAGTGTGTGAGTGTAATTTCATGAGAACTGAGTAGTTTGGGTTGGAAGGGACCTTAAACCTCATCTCATTCCATGGGCAGGGACACCTTCCCCTATCCCAAGTTGCTCCAAGCCCTGTCCAAGCTGGCCTTGGACACTCCCAGGGATGGGACACTTCAGTGCTTCCCTCCAATGCTGCGTTTGTGGAACATGCAGCTGCCAACAGCTGTGTGAGAGCACCAAATCCACACCAGGCTGCAGGGCTGAGCCAGCTGCTCTGAAACTTTTCCGTCTCTGACCCCCCAAAAAGATAGTTTTAAAAAATTTTCGAGCTGTAGGAAGTTCCAGGGTCACCAGTACCTGAGTGTGGAGGGGCAGCAGAGCAGAGTCCTCTCCCAGTTTAGAGATGCCATTAGGAGGGAAAGCAGTTTGGGAAATCACAGAGATTTAACTTTTAGGTGGAAAACCCAACTGGTCTGGGATTTTTTATATAATTTTAAATCATGATAATGTATTTATATAAGAAATGATATGCTGATTTCATTTTGTAAGAATTGTTTGGGGGAAGGCAGTATTTATTATTTAAGTCAAAGCATCATTTGTGATGCTAAACCTACATTTATATCCTGAAGATACTGATTTCCTGAGGCAAACTTCCTCAAAAAGCCCAAAATGAGCCTTTTCTGCTCGTCCAGGCCCAGAGGGCAGGACATGGGAGCCCTCCTGTACATATCACAGAGAGAAGATCCATGTCCCTCAGCATTTATTCTCTGCTTGTCCACACCTGAAAGCAAAGCACTCATTGTACTCTGGCACCAATGGATGAGTGGATGGAGAATCATCCCAGTGCTCCCTCTCCTTGTTTCCCAGCTCCATATCCCGAGCTGGGAGCATCCCCTGTTGCATGTGTGGCTTTTGCTGTTAGCTGGCTGAGTTCATCACGTATGCAACCGGTGTAGAGTGAAATCCTCTCTCCTCTTTAGTTCTTGGATCATTTGCTGGCTGGCATTGAAGATATATCTGGACACTGGGGACAGTATTACTGGAAAGACAAGTAAGGATTTGCCAAAATACAACTGTGTACATGTGTAGGGAAAAAAGGAGGTTGGTTTCTATTCCCAAAGTTTCCTCTGTGGGCAGCTGGGCCTTGTTCATCCTCGTGGCACAAGGGAGGTGACAGAGGAGCAACTTTTCCTTGTGCAAGAGGACACCAGGTTTTCAGGGCACTTCCCTGCTTGCAGACACCCCTTATGCACCACCCTAAGAAGATCCTTTCTCCTCTTCCTGTTGTGTTTGTCCCTTCTTGCCCAAAGAAATCTGCTGGAAGCGCCATGGCTGTGACATACAGCCTGTCCCAGGCTGTGCACAATTACCACTAAAGAGCTGAGTTTGCAGCACTGCTCGTTGTGGGACTGAAATGACAGAGGATCTCTACAGATTTCTGTAGCGAGGTGTTCAATTTTCATTAAGTTCTGGGAGTTTGTACATTTTAAAATCTAAAAATATGCAGCTAGATTAAAAAAAAATAAAAACCAACTTAAAATATACTAAAACCAATCTACCAGGTTTAATTCCTTGCTGGTCTAGGCATAGATACAGCTGGGTAGAGATTTTTTAGGAATGCCCATGCTTGGAAGTGCCACTAGAGGGTATGGGAGTCACTGCTGCTGAGGAACATCCTGGCTCCCTGCGAGCAGATCTTAGAGAGATTGATGATCTCAGAGGTCTTTTCCAACCTGAATTATTCAACAATTTGAGCAGGAAGGAGGAGGAAAAATGGCTCAAGAGGGAAATTGGAAGTGTTTAGATTTGGAGCTACTGCATGTGCTTGTAGCACTTCTAGAAGAGTTCATGATATATCTGGCACTTTTGGGGAGTTTTTATTGTATTTGGTCAGGTTTTAATATTTTGACGCATGCACTGTAGTGCAGAAATAATTAGGGACTGACCTCTTTCACCATCGATTTCTGAGGAGGAGTTAATGTGATATAATGGAATTTAATGGAGTTCAGGGCAGCTGTGGGCTATGATCCTGGTGCCTTGCTCAGGTCTGTTGGTGCTGGAAAGTCAGAGGGGAGGTTAAACCAATCTTGTTTTGTTCTCCAACAGGCTGGAGTATTTCAACAGCAAATACCTGCAGAAGATCCTGCTCAGGGAGTATGACCAGCCCAAGTCCAGCATCGTGCTGCTCTACGAGAAGCTGGAGCGCAAACACGCCATCGAGCTGGCCCAGGCCGGGCAGCTGGGCCACGGCCCAGCCCAGCCCTCCTTCCTGTGAGCAAACACCCTTCAAACTCAGCAGCTGGGGGCTAGAAATGGTGGGAGGGATGAGCATCACTCGGCACTGAGGGTGGTACGTGGAGGGTCACCTTTTTCCCCCCACGAGTCACAGGGAAATGGTGCTCTGAGAAAGAGGCCCCTGCCCAATCTGGGATGGGTTTCCACTGCTAGATGTTCTGAATGGCCACTTCAGCCCTCACAGATGGTTCTGCTCTGCTACAGCTCCCCAGGGCTCTTTTATCCACCAGGGAGCACGTGGACAGCCCAGCTCTGTTGCAAATGCCAAATTCCCACCTTGCCATGAGCTCCATCTGCAAGGATGAGCTCTTGGCCCTGTTGGCTGTGGTGGCATCCCAAAGGGGCACTGAGATTTGGGGATGCACTTCTTGTTCATCTTCCAAAATAAGGTGTTCTGCTTTCCTTTGCAGCAGCAGCGACAGGACTGTCATTACAGACCAAAAACTGGAGGACACTCTGAATCCCAATGTTCTGGACAACATGCAGGAAATATTGGCCAGGAACCTGTACCGGATCAGGAGGACGGTATAACTTTTCCCTCAATCCATATTTTGAGTGTCCAATAACACGAATTTCCTCGCTTATCCGAACAGCCTGAGCAGATGTTACGAATATTTCCATAATTACCCAGGATGTCTCTTTGTGAGCAGAGAATAGTTGGCTGTGTGGAGCCAGATCCAGTTTCCAAGTCAGTGGCACATTTCTGTTTGCTGCCTGACAGCTTTTGAAAGGTTCACCCAGTCAGGCTATAATTTCATGGAATATTTTCGGCATCGGTACCCGGCAGCGAAAAGGAGAAAGGAGGAGCACATGGAACTTCAGGCATTGGGTTAGAAGATCCAGCAGCAGCTCCTGGGGCAGGGCAGGGATGGGGTTATCCTCATGGTACATTTTTTTCCCATGGAATAGATCTGTGAGTGGGAATTAATCTGCAGAGGTTTTAAATCCACCCAGCAGTTTTGCCAGGGAACTGGTACAAGTGGTTAAAGGGCATTAACCTCACTTGCTGTTTACAGAATCATGGATCTTGTCTGGAGTCTCACACAGCACCTGGGGCTGTACACTGGAATTGCTGTTCATAGGAAGACTTAGCCTTAAAATCCACCTAAGCCTTTGTTTGATGGATTACAGACAAATAGAGAATCCTTAGGGGTGGGGCTGGTGTGGGCAGCTCAGCACAGAGGGATCAGCATTCCCCTCCTGTCCCTTTGCCGAGCTGAGAGAAACAATGGGATAAGGCTGGGAAGAAACCTATGGACATAGTGAAGGGATGAAGGCACAGCCCCTGCTTGCCCTTAGTCCTGTGTTAATCCAGCCTAACCCCTTGTAGTGACAGAGTTATCCCAGCTCCCACTGGTGCTAGTGGGAGATTTCGACTTGGCTTGGTGGTGGCTTTTGAGGGAGGATTTATGGTTCCCATGGTTTGCATGATTTATATGGGAAGGTGGGGCTGGTATAAAACATTAGAGGGGCTGAAGCTGTGCAGGCACCTAGAGCAGAGTCACTGCACTCATTCTGTCATCTGCACTAGCAGGCGTAACTCAGTCCTGTCATTCAGTGATTTCTTGGACGAATTCACATAAAAAAAGCAGAGTTTGGGGTCCCATTTCCCTTCTGTGGCTCTTGCCAGCCCCACCTCTCCTAAACGAGCGTACCCCCATAACTGGGTGGGATCCTGCGGGGCGGGAAGGATCCCGGAGGCTCTCCCGAAGGGAGGGCAGGGATGGTGTCCCACAGGCTCTGCGTGTCCCTGCAGGGCCCGGCGTACAACAGGCACACCCTGCCCGGCGAGAGCGAGCCCACGGAGCAGGCCAAGGAGATCCTGATCCTGCGGCACAAGAGCCTGCTGGTGGAGGTGAGCGGGAGCGACACCTGCAGCTCCCGGAAGGAGGTAAGAGGGAACGCAGGTAAGCAGGACCGGGCACAGGCTGCTGTCCTTACAGCCAGGGTATTGCTGGTGGTGTTTCCTTTGAAAGGCAATTCTTGTTGCTTTAAATTAAAATAAATAAAGGGTTTCGATGCCAAAATTGCCTTCCGGTGAATAGGAAGTAGCGAGGGAAAAATTCCCCAGCCCAGGAGCCATCCTGAGCACAGTTCAGTGCTTTGTGAACAGACTTCCACCCGAGCTGGGAGAGTTCTTTACTGAGCAAATGTTACTGATTGGGCTTCACTCTGTAGATCCTGAGGTCTGGTTTTCCTGTGTTTTCTTTTCTGGGAGATTTCATTGAAGACAGGAATTTGTCTCCCTCATTCTCAGTGGTCCAGAGTGACTGTAAATATTTGAAACTGCTCAGTGTTTTTTTTTCCCCAACTCTTTTGAAAGGACAGGAGCATTTTTGTGATCTTTCTTATTCATTCTGGAGGTGAGTTTTTTGTTTTTAAACACATCTACAATTCTGGGGAGCCTTGAAAGGAGTAAAATAGAGGGAAGTTTTGCTTACCATATTCCTGGGAGAACGAAAAGTTTTTCCAGTTTACTACATGTCATACCTCCATGTTGGTTCATGTTCTGAATCAGAGGAGAAACAAGCTTAATACAATGGCTGTGCCTGGTGAAGAATTTTTGCTCTTTGGAAATCAGTGAGAGAAGCTGGGCCAACATTTACCTATGGAAAAAAAATAATATTTCCAGGAATGATACACAAGGAGCAGGCTTGGTCTTTTCAATTCCTCCCATTGTCTGTAACTCTTTAGAGAAAAAGCATTTAACCCTTGTCGTATTTTGCTCCCAAATCCCCAGGTCAGCAGCAGTGCAGAATCACAGAATATCCTGTGTTGGAATGGCTCCATGAGGTTCATTAAGCCAACTCCTGGCCCTGCAGAGGACAACCCCAAGAATCCCACCCTGTGCCTGAGAGTGTTATCCAAACACTCTCTGAGTTCTGGCAGGGTTGGTGCTTGCAGTAATTGCTGAGCCATCCCTAAATTTCACCCACTTCTCCTAGTTTTAGCTTTTGATGGCTCAAGCTGGGGCACTGTCCAAGTGCGAGCTGTGATCTCTAATCTGGGCAGCCAAGCTCCATCACTGAGGAGAACAAAATGACCTTTTAGAAAGAAGTAAATCACCCCTCCCTATTTAGACAGTAATTTTCCATGACAGCACAAGAAATCAGGAGTGCTGTGGACGTTTTTCCACTCCAATTTCCTTGTGGAAGTGCCAGTCACGGGGGAGCCCACCGAGAGCGGCGGCACCGCACCCAACGCTGCTGCTCAGCCCTTCCTTCCCAGAAAGGTGTTCTGCCTCTTGCAAACAACTTAAAAGATTTAATTTGATCATTTACATGCTGATTGGTACTTACAATTCAGAATAGATAGGCAAGAACATGGCATGTTCCTGTAGAACATTTGGTATAATTAAACTTCAAAAGAGCAGCATCAAACTCGGGCTGATTTTGAGCACGACGTTCCCTTCTTTAAGGATATTTGATTGTTAACCCTTGTGCTCCTGCATTCCCCCTCTCTGCTGCATTTGGTGGGAAATTCAGGAGCTTTGGGAAGGCTGTTTCTCCTGTTCCTTTGAGTGCTTGCAGCTGGGCTTTGGGGGAACAGAACGTTTATGGGGGAATTGCAAAAGCAGTAGGATTCGTTCTGTGTCTGTACTCTCTCCTGGATGGTGGAAAATGCCCTCTGAGGGTGGGAAATGCCCTGTGGATTATGGAAAATGCCAATTTAATGCTGAACTCTGACTGTTGTGTCATTGGAGTCACTTATTGGTGCTGCTTACATCCCTCCACTGCAGCCACCTTGGCTTTGTGCCAGGCAAAGGGAAGAAGATGTAAATCCCAGAATGCTTGGGGTTGGAAGGGACCTTAAAAACCATGCAGGTGCAGGGACACCTTCCACTCGATCAGGTTGTCCTGTCTGACCTGGGAGACGATAGCAAATACTGGGAGTTGATCCCAGTGACACCTCTAAGGGTGGCTCTAAGCCAAGAACCATCCCTCAGTGCCCCAAAGGAGAAGCCAGGCCTGTTTTGTGTCACCAGCAGCTTTTCTGCTAATTTTTAAGAATAGCTGCCTCATTTACCCTGAATAGAAATAAAATGATGCCCCGAAGTGAGGGGATAATGCTCTAACAGAGCCCTGTAATATTAACACCATATTAATTTTATATATGTAATATTATGTAATATTAAGGAGGGTGGGTGAATGCTCTTACTTTGTGCTGTAGGAGGACAGATTGCAGAATTTGTCAGCAGAAAAAAGGAACACTGTGCTAAAAAGTAGATTTTAGCCTATTATAAGCAGCTCAATACTTACAAGTTTTGGGGAAAAAAGCAGCTACTCATGTTTCTTCCATGCCAAGTTGAAAAGAAAATGGTGTTTTCCTGATTAAAAAAGATCTTAATGAAAATTGTTGATAGTTAGGGTAGAGAATTTTCTGATTGTCAGATATTCCATCTTTTGTAGTCCCAAAGGGGAAGGCTTGGCCTTCCAGGTTTTCAGTCAGCAAGAAAAACTTGGATGCTGTTGCTCCCCGCGTTTTTCTATTCTACATCTCACCACGAGATGGAAGCATTACAACTGTGTTTGCAAATCCAACTGGAAATCCAGGGACAGGAAACAAACTTCCAGCAAAGGGCCACTGAAACCCCTCTGGTGCTGGTGAAGCTCCTGCAATTCCATTGCTGGTCTTGGAAAAAGCTTTGGTGATACCTTGAGCGTTAGGAGATGAGGGAATAATTAAAAAATCCCTTTGGTTCAGTAGAAACCCCATTTTTTCTGCTTGATGAGTGTCTGTTTTTCTTTTTTAGTGAAGCTGGTGAGAGCTTTGCTGTTAAATATGAAGCTGTTGTAGCTCAGTTAAACTCATTTTTTTATTAGGGGCTGGTTGGTCTTTTGTCCCCAAACAAAATCAGGGATGTGTGGGAGAACATCCTTGTGTGGGTTGGCTTCACCAGGCTGGGTTGGAGCCAAGATCATCTTGGCTGCTGGGCAATCCATCTCCTCCCACAGGAGGAACCAGTGCCCTCAGCAGGATGGACACAGCTCTGTGGCCAACACCAGGCTTCCTCCAGGGGGGTTGGCATTGGAGCTGGGTGATCTTTGAACTCCCTTCCACCCCAGACCATTCTGTGCCTCTGAATCACCTCTCCTGAGTGGCTTTAGGTGCTTTAAGGGTCTCTTACACTTGAGGTGCTTCTCCAGCACTGGGAGGGGGCTCTTGGGCTGCGTTAGGAGCCTCCACCAAGGAGGGTCTGGAGAGCAAATGGAGAAGCAGCAAGAAAAGAACAATCCTCTTCCCTCAGGAGCAGGTTAAATGATTTACACCAGGCAGAAGGACCTTGGCAGAAGAACGAGGTGACTTCAGCTCTGAACCACAGCCCAGAGGATTAACTCCAAGACTATCTATTTCCAGCAGAAAGTTCGCCTTCCTCCGCCTAAGGACAAAATTCCTGCCGAAGGCTGCTGCTTCCTGGAGCTGTGCATCGTTACTGGCTCCGAGCTCCGGCCGCATTTGGGGCTTGCTTTATTTTAGGCAGGGATCCAGCCCAGCCCGCGCTGGCAGGGCGGATTCTGAGACCCAGGACAGCTTTTATTTACCACGAAGCACCCAGAAAATCCTTGCACCTGTAGCCAGGCAACTTGGTCCTCTTTTCTCCTGCCAAAACACGAGTGCACTCCCCCAGAAGGAGCTTATTTGGAGCTGCCTGTGAGCCATGTGCGTAAATGACACAGTGCCTTTGGTAATTATGTCGGAGCCCTTTCATGGAGCATGCTCTGAGAATCGTTAAATGCCCCTGGGAATGGCTTTCCAGGGAGCCGGGGGCTGCTGCCGGAGCCGGGAAGGCATTGTTATTAAAATGGTCAATAAAAGTGAGAACAAGGGATGGAGGGCAGCGGTCCTCGTTAGGGGAGGGAGGAGAACGAACCAAAACAAAACAGAAAACCAGGCTGGGAGGTGTCCAGAGTGATTTTGGCAGTCTGGGTTTCTAGACCGAGGTGCCAAATCGCAGCTGCGTGAGAGACTTATTCCCAGTTTACAGAGGCACTGAACAATCCAGGCGGCATTGTGCTACCTGATTTTTATTTTTTTAGTTCCTATTTTTTTTTGTCCTGGAGGGTGGAGATTAGCACTGGAGTGAAAGGACAGGGAGCTCGTTAGTGCCAGCTCGTTACCTGCCTCCTTGGCCTGCAGCCAGCGTGGGGAACAGCCAAGGTGAGAAACATCCATATCCTGGGGACAGCTTTGCCTTCTGCACTCCCTGCCCCATTCTCCCAGCTCCAGGGCTGTTCCTTCCCATCCTCTCTGCTGAGCCATTCCTGGGGAGCTCAGACCTCTTCCAGAAGGCAAAACATAATTGCTGTATTGTGCAATTTTAATTCTTTAAGCCTCTGACACAGGCTCAGTTTTATTTCTAAATTCTTGACTGCCCATAAAGAGCTTCCAGTGTTGTTCAGAGAAGCTGTGGATGCCCCATCCTTGGAAGGGTTTTAGGCCAGTTTGGATGGAGGAACTTGGTCCTGTGAGAGGTGGCCCCAGACATAGCAGAGGAATTGGAGTGAGATGATATTTAAGGTGCCTTCCAATCCAGGCCATTCCATGATTCTGTGTTGTAGCAAATCAGCATCTGCAAATACTTCCTGCCATCTCTCAGTCTATTTGTAGCAATCCTTCTTTTTCAGTTGTTTATTTTTACATGGCAAAAGTTAAACATAGTGGGAGTGGAATCCTCAGGGGTTGCAGAGGGTTGGTTTATGAGGCAGGAGTGTCGTTAGCAGATTTCACAAGGCACTAAAGTCCTTCTCTCCCTCAGTCTCAGAAGGAGGACTCGTGCTCGGCGCAGGACGAGGCCACCCCGCAGCCCAAGCTCTGCCGCTCCTTCACCGGTAAGCTGGGGAGCTGAGGGTGCTTCCCTGCCCTCCCCTGCTCTCCCTCATCCCTGTGGAATGGCCCAGCAGCTGACAGGAAGCATGTGGGACAAAGTGGGGCTCCTTAAATGAGCCTCATGAGTGAGCAAGGAGTGCCAAGAGCCTTCCCTGTCCCGGTGCCCCCTCTCAGCCCAACCTGAGATGGGGGTGAATAGTTTGGGTGGGAAGGGCCCTTTCAAAACCATCTAATCCAACCCCTCTGCCGCAAACAGGGACATCTCCAGCTAGGTCAGATTGCCTCATCCAACCTGGGAGGTAGCTGTTTTAATCTACAATTTACCAGGAATACTTCAATGGTGTTCTTCCTGAAGAAAAGCACGACTGTTAGCAGAGAGAAGGGATCAAAACCATTGTTTTGGGGTAAGGTTTTTTTCACCCCATGGAAAACAGGAGCACCGTGGCCCCTGACATACAGCAAGGACAGAGAAGGGGATTGTAACCCTTCCATCATGGTTGTATGGTCATCCCCCCAAAATATCCTTTAATGTGACATTCCAGGTGTTCCAGCAGGACACCTGCCTTTTCCAGAGCTGGTTTAAGGCAGTCACTCATGGGAATTTTTGTTCTGCGTGGGGACTGACAAAAGAATAATGATATTGATCCAAATTCTTTATGTATTTTTAAGTGTAAAACTGGGTTTAAATTGCCTTTTTTTGGCTTTTTCTTCCATGGAAACACTGATCTTTGTCTCCTGTTTCATAACCGGGAAGTGATCCTTGGAGTGGAACAGCTCATCCCCAACGAGCACATGGACACCTCGGTGTTTCTTCCCTCCTGCTGACCCACAAAGCAGGATGCCTCTCATGGTTTTTCTCTTCCCACAGTGGGGAACACGGACAAGGTTCAGGAAGTGAAGGAGAGCCGATCCAAGTCCATGTGTGCCATCCCACCAGCCCAGCCCAGCCCAGCGGCCTGGGGCGGGAGGAGAGACGCGAGGAAGGAGCTGACTCTGGAGGTGCACAAACACAGGGGATGCTCTGGCTCCCTCTGAGGGGTCTGACTCCTTCAGGGAGGGCTGCTCGACCTGTAGATAATGTAAATAATATCCACGTTGGAAAGGACAGCATGGACAGGCTGGAATATCCAGAGTGGTTTGCATGGAATATCGCTCTCATTGCCTAGTGCTGGGTTTTTACTGGGAGCTGAGGGAAAAGGTGTTCATCTGAGCACCAGCAATGCCAGGGAATGGCTGAGGGAGCATTTCTAAAGAATTTCTAGGAAAAATGAGCCTGTTTGGTCTGGGAGAATTGCTGAAACTGCCTACAGCTGGAAGGAAGGATGTTTTAATAAGGTGAGATATGGGATCTTCTCATTAGTTTTCAGGGATAGGCTAAACAGCAGGGAGCATTGGGATTATAGGTTGGGAAAAACCCAATAATCTCAAATAAGGTTTTATTAGGGGATGGAGGAAAGAGCAGAAACAGCAACAGATCTCTTCAGTTCCTTGGGAACTGATGGATCCTGGCTATGTGCATTAATCTCTTGAAGCCTGAAGTTAAATGACATGGTTAAATAAGGGGTTGTGTCTTACCACAGGGATTGTCCCACACCCAGCCACAGTTCTGCTAATGAAAAATTATTGCAGCTGAGTTAAAAGGGAGAAATATGTTACTGGTTTTTAAAAATTTATGTGAGGAATGGTTCACCTCAAAGTTAAAATGAGGAAGCTCCAAACACAGGGGTGACACCAGGAGGTCAGGGTGACAGCCCTTAAAGAGATGGGAAAGTTTCCTGGCATGATTGGTTGGTTGCATCAATGCTGTAAAGATATTTTTGGGGTGATCTTTGCTGCCACAGCTGGGAGCTGGGGGATCAAAGGGGTTTGAAAGTGCCAAGAGGGTGACCCAAGCCCTGGCTGCTTCTCCCAGGAAAGCTGTGAGCCCTTTGCACAGCAGATGCAGGTAAACTCGAGGGATAGGACCTGAGGAAGAGAGATAGTCCCAGCTTTGGGTAATTTCCTTTGAAACTCCTGGTAAGTTCAAGCCTTTGAATTCTTGTCCTCACTGAACCTGACAGGACAAATTTTAGTTTTGCACTGACATTTTCTTTCTCTTCTCCTTCCTCTGATCCAAGAGTGTTTAGTCTGAATGAGTGGCTCTTTTGGAAATGGCACTAAAAGAAGCTGTAGGAATTCACAGACTCCCCTCCATAGGATTTTTGAGCCTGCAGAACCAGTCTTCTGTGTGCAGAAATACTCCCTTAGGAGGCTCCTGCATGGTACCCTGGGGCTTTTATTTTAATTTAAAGGCACAAATTTGTGTGTATTTGCTTTGCAATGATCTGAGGTCTCACGTTCCTCTGAACAAACCCCTTTACAGTGTCCTGGCATAAGCTGAGGTGGTTCACCTTGACTTGAAGGTCACTCCATCACTGGAAATTCACCTCATTGCAAAGGAAAATTGGAGCTTTTAGCAATAGATGTGTGTTTTAAGTGTGTATATACATATATGTACATATGTATTGATTTTAATATAGGCTCGTTGTCATCTTTAGTTAATTTATTACAATTTTGGTTTGTTTTCTAGTTTAATCCATCGTGCATAGGAGCCATGTGGATTTGGCTGTACTTGGTTTAGAGCACAGCTCATCTTCGAGTATGTTGCAATATATGAAATAATCTATGACATTTATGAATATGTCGAAGTGTTCTACATTTCTATTTCAATTAAACTTTTTGTGTTATGGGATCGTCTCTGAGTTATCACCTCCTTGCATCTGGAACATGCTCCTGGTGACATCATCAGGAGCTGGGGACACTCAGGGGTGTCTCTGGGTGTCATTCCAAGCTCCTCTTGGAACAGCAGCTCCTTCAGCCCTTGGCCAGTGATCTCAAGATCAGGAGTGAGGAAAGCAGTTGTAACGAGGGAGTAAAATGGGCTCTTCATTGGTGAAAGCCACTGCATGCAAGGGAGAGAAAAAAAATACTGAGCCTGAAGGTCCTCAGCTCTCTGGGGGTGGAATGTCCCTGTTCACCTGCAGTTTAATGTCCTCAGTGTTTTGAATTTCTCCTTAAATTCTGCACAGTAAACAGCCATAGGAGGATTTAACTAAGGTGGGTAATTTTTGTTCTATAGTGGGAGAGTAAAAAGGAAATTAAATCAACTTGCTTGTCAAGGAGCTTTTAATCAAGGATAGAAACTGTGATTGGCTAATTCTTGCTTGGGTTTTGTTTGGTGTTTTTTTGGCTGTTTTGTTTTGGTTTTATGTTTTTGTATCTGAACTGTGTTGTTTTTGTCCAAAATACCTGGATGTCTGCACCATCTTTGTCTTGCATCCATCCTTGTCATCTTTGTACAGCATCCATCATTTTTCTGGGCATCAGGCACTTAAATAAGGAGCTTTTTCCAGTTGAGATTCCCATCAGTTCTCTGCAATATCATTATGGGCCATCAAGGACCTTATCAAATGGTGGCTGTTTTGGCAGGGATGGATTTCTTTGTAATACTGTTGTATTACAACAGAAGTGGTTGGAAAAATGCCAGAAAATGGAATGGGAATTTTATCTGATGTGGAAAAAAAGGTAAAAAAAAAAAAAAATTCCTTGCATTTTGTGGGAATGGTACATTTTCACCTCCATTCAGTACGAGGGATGTTTCCATGCCAGGATCTCCCAGCTTCTGGCAGTTCCAGAGGTTGCTGGCTCCAGGTGTGCAGAGGCTGCTCCAGCCAGCCCCACATTCCCATGCACAGGCACTGGATCCTTGGTGGATCCCAGCCCATCATTCCCTTCCAGCCCCACTTGGAGTGCTGGGCCCATCAGTAGCTCTCTGCTGCATGAGCAATTGGCCTGATCTGCAGAGAGGACAATATGCCCTGCAGGACATTTTTTCCCAGTGAGTCACTCTGCCCTAAATTTCACCTTCTGGATACTGTGCATTTTTTCTTAAAATTTCTTTACAAAATATAATAGCCCAGCTAAAGCTTTTATGAAGTATTTTCCAGTCACTCAGTGGCCAAGCCCTCTGACTAGTTTGTATTTCAGCCCAGAATACCTTTGGTAATCTTTGCCAGTATCCAGTGTTGGTGGTCTTAAAATTCTACAACCGAGTGGAAAACTGTTAAGTGCTCAGACTTCAGAGCATGCCTAATTAATTCTTTCCAGGGTTTTAGTGCTTTAAAAAGTGTTAAAAACACGGATTCAGTGTATCATTGAATATTGCATGGTTCTGTGGAAATAAATTGCATCAGCTTGGATCCTTTAGGAGTTCAGAGAGTTTTCGCTCTGTGCTTACTCTGGAGTTTACAGAAGTCTGTGGAAAGTTCAGGTTAAAATGGGCAAAAGTTGTTAATGAGGGGGAGTAGCTCATTGGCAAAGTGAGAGCCCAAAAACCACATCAGAAAACTGTGCAAAGACATCACTCAGCTGTGTTTGAAAATCAGGCAAAATCTCCCTTGTACTCAAAACTCCAAAAGCATTTCCTCATGTGAACTTTACTATTTTTATTTTGAGCAGAAAACCACACTTGTGTTTATTTTATTTCATGACTGCTTAAGGAGATTATAATGACTTAATCCTGGAAAGGGCTGGCAGTGCTTGAGAAGCAGGTGAGGCAAATTTGAGCTTTTTTCTCTCCCGACATCAAGTCCTGGGGGGGATTCAGCCTCAGAAGAGCCATTAAGGATCTTTCAACATCCAGGCTTATGTGCTTCTTCCAAGAGACATGGAGACGGGAGAGATGAAAAGGGAGCATGTGATGGAGATGAACTGGAGATTATCATTTTAATGCAGAATTAAAGGGGCAAATGTCAACATGGGTATCTATTGCTCTCCCTTCCAGCACAGCTCAGGCTGGGGGATTGCTTTTTGTGAAACCATTGGGGATGGTGGTGGCTTTTCCAAGGTAAAGTTGGCAGTGCTTGGGTGCTCTTGTCGTGGTCTGGTTTTCTTCGCTGTCCTTGGTGACTTCTTGTGCTGAGATTTGAGAGAGATTCACTCACCTACCTAAGGAAACACCCTGTGGAACATCTTTTGGAGGAGGACAGATCATAGAACCATGGAATGATTTAGTTTGGAAAAGCCCTTTAAAAACATGGAGACATTCCCCTGGCAGTGCCAAGGCCACCACTGCCCCATGTTCCCAAGTGCCACATCCACACAGCTTTTAAATCCCTCCAGGGCTGGGGACTCCACCACTGCCCTGAACAGCCTGTTCCAGGATTTCACCACCCAGGATGCTCAGGCCAAGTTCCAATGAAGAAAGGTCTGCAGGTCTCCAAAGGGACTCAGTGGAATCTCCAAAAGCAGCCCTGAAAACTCATCTTTTTATCAAATTCCAGGAAATCCTCCGCTTTCCACATGACTGAAAATATGTTGATCTATCTACATAAAATGTAAATTTTTCTGTGAGCATGGATCAAACCACAAGAAATAACAACACAGACTGTGCTGATTGAGTCTTTGATCAATCCAAAGGTAAAACACCCAATTCTGTGAAAAATGTGAGCTGACTTGTCCCAGCTCTTTGCTAGAATATGTGTGTTTTGGAGAGTCACAATTTTGGTTTAAAAGCTTAAGGGAAAAAAAATCTTCAGGGTCAATTAGGAATTTTAAAAATGCTCAGGATACAACTTTCCCTTCCATCCACTGAAGTCCTGGAGCTGCCCATGGTGGCAGTGTTATTTGACCTCTGTGGATAAGAGGATGCTGAATGCAGGTCCCTGCTGGCACCAGGAGAGGCAAGGGAGGAAAGGGAGGGTTGTTTTCCTTGGGAATTAAATGGTATTTGTGTCTGCCTTTGCAGGGAATGTGGTGCTGCTCTGTTAATTCACCCCCCCCCAGCTCTTGGTGTGGCATTCCAGAGATCCCAACACAGGCTCCACACCAACATCATCACCACTTTCTACCTGGGAGTGACCACAGGTCTCATTGCCCAGGAATTTTTTGGATCCTGAAGGTGATGAGCACATGCTTGGGGCTGTGATAAGGAATCACAGAATCATCCTGGAATCACAGGATGGTTTGGGTTGGAAGGGACCTTAAAGATGATCCAGTTCCAAACCCTGCCATGGACAGGGACACCTTCCACTGGACCAGGTTGCTCCAATTGCTGTCCAACCTGTCTTTGAAAAGAAACACCTGTCAGGAGTGGCATTTCAGAGCATGGAGAGACATTTCAACCTTGGGAACTCAATTCCTGTTCCACAGCCTAGGATTTTGGAGGCTGTTTGGCAGGGCACAAGCCATCCTGTGAAGAGCCAAGGCTGGGCACCAGCACTGCTCTGCCTCAGCCATGCAAGGTTTTTCTGCCAGTGGGACCCAGAATTTCTGTGGACACTTCCAAATGGCAAACAGCACTAACTCAGGATGAGCAGCAGCACAAAAACAGCAGCGCCAAACACAGCTGGCTCAAAACACACCCAGAAATGTGGAAGTGTGCATTAATCCCTTTTTTAAAACAAAAATACACAAGTACCCACTTTGCATTTTAATTTTATGTAATTGCAGTGTGAGCTACAAAAACATCCTCGCTCCTGGTGTGCAAATCCTTGTTTTCACCCAGCTCCTCTGATTAAAGCTCCTGTCAGTCGTGTCCAGCTTTGGGGAAGAGATCCCAAGAAGAGGTGGCAACCAATTGTCCTTGTCACTTCAGACAGTTAATCTGAAGTGGATTAGCAGTGGTTAATCCATTAACCAGGATTGTGTGGTAGTTAATGGCAGCTGATTGGAATTGCACTCATTGATTATTTAGGTGATAGATAAGTTGTACTTTGTATTTAATCAACCATTTTATGTTCAATACAAAGAGCCCACCTCGTTGCTGTAGTGGAGCACCAGTGACTGTGAGATGGGTGTGTTATTGCTGTTCAAAACTATGGAAAAAGAGTGGAGACACTGGGATGAGGTGGGAAAGGGTAATTTGTGCAGGAATGGGATGGGTGGAAGGTTAGGGAGTGTTGGAACCCACATGGAAACCCAGCGCAGGAGCTGGGAGTGTTTCCAGTGGAATGTCAGGGCAATGGGATGGACAGAGTGTGTTTATTCCTGCACAATCCCAGCTCAGTGGCTGAATTTTGACCCTGCATGGTGGTAAGTCTGCACCCTGTCCCAGCTCTCCTTTCTCCCTGTGTCAGTGAAGGGAATTCTCTGGATCTTGGATCCTGCGAAATTCCTCACATGCTCACAGTCAGGTTAAACCAGGAGCAACTCTGCCCCTGGGGCAGTGAGGGAGGGAGGTCAAATGTGTTATTTAGTGCTACCCTTATGATAGTTAAGAAAAACAATGTAGAGGATAAAATAAATTATTTCAATTTAAATTCTGTTGTGCTTGTAGAAGATAGAGTACATTCATCACTCTGGTGGCCTCAATAAGAAGTGTAGTCAAAATTTCCCCCAACCCTCTCCAGGTTCCCCAACCAGTGTTCAGTTGCTTTGAGATATCCATATGTTCACAGGTAACTTTAAATATTAAATTGATTTGGACATTAATTGGGCAACAAAAATTCCCATAGCATAGGGTAGTCAACATCATCTCCATCTCTGTTTAGAGCTGGTCATGACTAAGGCTAAGGTTAGAAAATCAGAACTTGATATTTGACTGTAATTTAAATTTCTTCTCCCAGCCTCCTGGCATGTCACAGGAATACAGTTATTGCCCTACAGAAGTTATAATTTTCCTAGTCTGGCATCCCATTCCTGGCAGCAATCTGCAGCAGATGCTCCAGCAGAGGCCGGAAACATTAGAAAGTAAATGGCAGTGAAATTCCATGCAGGAATGTCCTTGTTCCCAGGAGACACTTTTCCCACAGCAGGCTGGGTGGGTGCAAGGGGTATGGATCCATATAATCCTCTTTTCTGGGAGGGAGAACATCATTTACAGCTGCAGGACAGCCCTGGAGTGTCCATGTGTGCCCCTGGCTGGGGGCTCCTTGTCCAGCTCCGTGTGGACCTGCCTGGTGCAAAGGTGGTGATTGCATCACTTCCAAGAGGGCTGGGATATTGAAGGTCTCCCAGTGTTTTAATGTTCCTCTTGCATCCCCGGGGTTACTTTCTGTAAAAGCCACATCAGAGTTTTGCTCAGAGGAAGAAGGAGATGCAAATTCCAGAAGTGCCACTTGTGGGACACAGCGAGAGGTGTCACTGCACAGTGGTGAGGACACATGGGCTCCATGGTGTGGGGAAAACCTTTGAGTCCACCTCTGCTCATCCGTGCAGGCAGGGATGGGAGAAACTCCCTGGTGTCCTGGGAATTCTGCACTCGTGACCCAGAGCTGTGTCCCGAGGGCTCCCAGCTCCACTCCTCTGGCAGGAGCAGCCCTGTGTCCCCTTGGATGGCTCCCTGCTCTGCCTCAATAGCTGTTTGTCATGATCCTTAATGCCACAGCTGCTTGCTTGTGCCAGGTCATCTGCTTTTATTAGTCCTGCTCCACCACCCACTGAAACTCACACCAGCCAGGAGATCGTTATCCACATCCAAAAATAGCATTCCTCTGGCCCCTCTCTTCCAGAGACCTGGGAAACTTGGGGGTTTTCCTCCTTTTCTGATTTCCAGTTGTGCTGATTTCCCTCCTGCTGCCCCATGAAGGCTGGAGCAGCTGCCCTGGCAGCCGGGATCCTCGGGGGCACCGGGGTGTTGCTCTTCCTCATCGCCTTTGGGACGGATTATTGGCTTCTGGCCATGGACACCTGCGGGGTCTTGGAGCATGGGAACAGCACTCTGAGCACCAGAGGGGTGAGCTCTCGAATCTTGTGCTTTGAAAGAACTTGCCTAAATAATTTCAAATTGAAAAATTTTGAAATCTGTGACAATATTTATGCTCAGTGCAAGTGACCTGTTAATGTAAAACATCAGTCTGAGGTAAAACTTTAAATTCTTTAAAATCCAAATAGGCTTTTTCACAATATTGAGCATTTTGACTGGAGTAAAGAGTGTCTAGGAAACATTGAGATGGCACCTCTGTAATCTGGCAGATATGAACATTAGAGAATGAAAGGCAAAAATGTAAGAGCTTTAGTTGTTGACAGCATTTCCCTCTAAAGACAAAAGATATCTCCTGATATTTGCCATTAAAAGATTTCTCCCTCTGTAGTTGCTTCATTTAAAACTAGTTCATGTTGAAAAGTGAGGAGCTTGGCAATCACTTCCATCTGAAGTGATACAGCTGCAGAACCAAATAAAAGTGAACATCAGATGCAGAGATGGGTTCCTGCCCATCCAACCATTGGCCTGGATGTCCTCAGAGTAAGATTTGTATAGGATTTTAGGTAGCAGGAAATGTAATTTTCAAGGGACAGTTTGCTATTTTAGTGCTAAGAGCTGGTGTCGCTTGTTTATAGATCCCTCAAGTTGGATTTTTGCTGCACTTGCTGTTGTCTAACTCTTCAATGAAGTAACAACCAGATCAGTTCCTCAAGCCACCCACTCCCCCAAAATGTTTTTGTGCCAATCAATGTGTGGTTTCCATTACAAAATGACAGGAAGATCCTTCTTGTGTGCAGACTTTTTGTTACTTCAAAGTTCAATCCAATTAGGTTTGATTTTTTTTTCCTGGTGTGGTGAGTCACCCTGGGTAGGCATCATGATGCTAGCAAGAAATATTTTTCTTTCATTTCAGAATCCCATAATCAAATGTAGGGAACTGTTTGCTTGAGACATGGTTCCAAATGACTTTCCCTATTGAAATGAAAAAAATTATGATTGGAAAAAACACTTGGAGAAGTGAAACAGAAGACAGGGTCTTTAGTTTCAAGCAGCTCAGTAAATCCTGGGGATGGCAGAGACAGAGAAGTGCCACTTGTTTTTCATGCACTTGGGAAGTGACAGTGTTAATTGTTTCACATTTTAGTTGTTTTTTCAAGTGGAGAGAGCAGAGATGATGCACTGCACAACATGAATAAGCATCTCAAACATTTCAGAGATGCTCTTGGCCAAGTGTTGGGGAGCCTGATGCTGAGGCAGTGACTTCAAAAGCACAAGGCAGAAATAGGAACTGCTCTTACTCTTCCCTCTGAGTTATTTTATTTCTATTTCAGACACTGTTTCTATTATTTCTATTTCTGTTGCTGGTTGTGGATAACAGGCTCTGTTTTTACCTTCTCTGCCCTTTTTTAAACTGTCAAATCCTGTCCCGTACAGATAAGGATGGGCTGAGTATCTGGGAAACAGTGAAATGTGCTGTGGATGCTCCAAATCAGTCAGCAGCTGAGGAAGTCCCAGGGCTGAATGTTCCCCTTGTCATAGTCAGGATTTTATCCTGAAAGTAAGGGGAGAATGAAGTCAGAGCTCTGGAAGCTGCCATAATATGTGGCATGGAAACATTGAGGCGAGGGAAGCATAAGATCTCTGGGGAGAACTTAGATCCCTTTCCAGGGCCTGAAGGGGCTCCAGGAGAGCTGGAAAGGGACTTGGGACAAGGGATGGAGGGACAGGACACAGGGAATGGCTTCCCACTGCCAGAGAGATAACAGAGAGAAATTCCTCCCTGTGAGGCCCTGGCACAGGGTGCCCAGAGAAGCTGTGGCTGCCCCTGGATCCCTGGAAGTGTCCAGGGACAAGTTGCTTGGGGCTTGGAGTAACCTGGGAGAGTGGAAGGTGTCCCTGCCCATGGCAGGGGGTGGGATGGGATGGGCTTTAAGGCCCCCTCCCACCCAAAGCAGTCTGTGACAGGATAAGTACCTCTAGCAGTCCCATCTCCTTTCTCTGGATCTCAGGGCCCATTCCTCTCCTCCCATTCCCCATCCATCATAAAACATAATATTGTCAGAGTCCTGTCTCCTTTACCAAACTGTGTGTGAGGAAGATAAGTCTGGTTTTGAGGATAATTTTAATAAGTTCTTTGGTAATCTTCCATGACTAAACTTTGCAATATCCTCCCTTCAGGAAAGACCAAAACCTTGTGCTCGCAGGTCTGGTCTGGGGGTTGGAGGAAGGGGTTTGAGGAGTAGAACACAGCCAGAAGGCCCAGCTCCCTGACATTCCCATCCAGCTCTGGCCAACAGGGGGTTAAGGATGGCAGAGAAAGAGGCAAATGGTTTGTGCAGGTCTGCAGGACAATTTGTTGCCAGAACATTTCATAGCTGTGACATGGCAGAAAGTCAAGGACAGCAGCTCCTCTGTGTTTCCTGACCCCTCCAAAACTCACTCAAAAAACAAATGAAAACCCAATAAAAAAATGTAATCAATGTCTGTCTAAGCCAAACATGCACTGTTTGCACCATGATCTTCCCTGTTTCAGCCTGGGCTTTCATTCCTCCCTAGGCTGAAGCTCCAGGGGAGGTTGGGAAGGAGATCCTCACTTTCCACCACGAGGGTTTCTTCTGGAGGTGCTGGTTCTTTGGTGAGGGCCACCCCAAGACCATCTGGAGCTTCTGGTACAGTGAGTACAATGCCACCAGTCCCCATCCACAGCATTGCCTCACAGTTTAATGGGAAACACACACAGGAAGTGCTCCCAGGGTTGAGGAGATGGTTTTTATTTCATTTTTATCACTCTTGTTGTCTCTCAAAAGCAAACCTGGCTCACCCTTTTTGTGCCCTTTCTGTGTTTTTTTTTTTTTAACTTGGGTTTTGCTCTCAGAGGGTTGTTCACACAAATGTTGCAACCTGTTGATGCTATTAAATTTATCACCTGCAAAGTTGTGTGAAGCTCTCCTTCCACCAGCAAGGAGAGCCTTTCCTTCCTCCCCCTCCCTCCCAATACCTCTTGATGTTTGTGTTGAGCAAAGTTCTGTAAATGTGAGCCCATGCCCTTCCTACCATTGCTCTTCTGTCCCTATTTTCTGCCTTCCAGGTGCTCAGCATTCCTGGCTCTCACCGATTTCAGCACTGGGAAGCCTGGAAGTGCACCTGTGTGGTGTCCCTGGGTGCTCAGGACCAGTGGTGCACCATGGAAGGCCATAAACACACGTGTTTATACTCTTTATTTTAAGATCTTGCTGGCTTTAAGGTCGCTGAAATTACACTTGAGAATAAACAGAGAGAGCTGCAAAATCTTTATTTTTTGGAAAACACATTCGCTCTTCAAAAACAAATTGAAGGAGAGGGTGAAACCTGTTCTGTGATGTCAGAGTCCAGGGAAGCCTGGAAGCTTCTCCTGCTCCTCTGGTGGTTTCTTTATATCCCCAGAGCTCCTCAAAAGTGGCCTAGCCAGCGACCTAGGCTTTTAGAGAAGCTCCCTCCACTTTTAAAAGAACCTGAATGCACCAAAGAAGTGAAGCAATTTTTGTTTAGTGTACCACAGAGAGTTTAGTTGTAGTTTTAAGACCTTGCTCTATGTATTATATAGAGACAAAAATAGAGATTTTTTGGGTGTCAGCTTCTTCTTCTTTCTTCTTCTCTTCTCTTCCTTTCTTCTCTGACACCAGTTCCTGTAGTGTGTTAGTAAAAAAAAGTTAGCATTGAAAAGACATATCAATAAGGTGAAAGCTTACTAGTGTTAAAAACAAAATAAAATACGTATTATTTCTTAAATAGTTGTTAGTAAGGTATAAAAAGTAGCTGCTGATTAGCAGCCATTGCTTCTCTGCCCTGATGTCCTCCGAGGACACTGCCTCTGCCTCCGAGGTCTTGATAAGAAAAATAAACAACTCTGAAACAACAAAGAAGATGTCTCACTTCGTTCTTTTCAACATGAAGAAGAGAAGGAAGAGAATCTCAAGGGCAGAGGACAGGGACAGGAGCCAAGGGCTCCAAGCCCTGTGGGACACTGTGACACAGTTGGTGCCACTGGTGGCCCTCGTGCAGTGAAGGGCTGGCCCAAGGAACCAGGTGCTGCCATGGGAATAGGAAAGGAGTGGGGGGAGCCAGAACTCTACAGTAGGATTTGGGATAAACCCCCCCCAGATTATAAATAAATTCTGCAAAGGCTTTAAATGCCACAAAAACCTTGGCCCTGTGTCCACTGAGGCCTCGATGGAAGATGTTCCTGAGGTTGTGGAGCAGCACAATCACCTCAGAGGGCACTTCCCTGCAAATAATGCAGCTACCCACACTGAATTTACTCTGCAGTGATTAAAATTTCAAATGACTTCGCTGTCCCCCAGCCCCTGACCTGTTTCCTGTAAAACCTTGTAGGAATAGTTCCCGCCACCGTTCAACTGAACAATGGGAGGTTTCTCACATGGAAAGTTCGTGACAAAAAAGGACAGGCTTGAGACAGGGAGTTTGCTGCTGAATTACATTATATGGAAATACATCATATAATTTTACCTGAAGTAAAATGAGTCACTCTAAAAACTGGCAAATTTTTTGCTACTTCTTTAGGTATTTATTATAATAGGATTGATCATGGCAAATTAATTTGCTGCTCTCGTGGATGTAATAATTAATTCAATAGGTATTCCATAGTCAATTTAGCATGAACTAATGTCCACCTATTATAAAGTGCTCCTTTGAGCTGGGGAACATATTTAAATAAGTGGCCAACCATTAATTAATTCATTTAACATTCATTCTATTACTGTTAATCATGATAAGCCTCAGTGGTATTAATATTGATGGGGCACTTCCATTCTAATTGTGCTTTTCCTTCTCACCAGCTGGAGGTCTTGGGAGTACCTTGTTCTGGTACCCAAATATTTTGACCTTCCAGGTGGTCAAGCACATTCTCTGGAGGAAAACAGCAATGGGAATATTGACACTGATTTCATGATTCCATCATGAAATGTTCCATCTTTCACTATTTTTGCCTACCTCAGACTTAGGTTATGAAGATGAGAAGATGGGCAAGAAGCACTCTCAGATCCTCTGATATTTTCCCTGTTTTATAAATCTTATTTCTATTTTTATTTTTCTTTCTAAGCAAGATTTATTATCCTTTTTTCCTCCCCAGCCTTCTGATTTTGCCGAGGGTTTTGCAGGTTTTGCTCAAGAGCACATCACTATCTCAGTACTGTAACTGTGATTCTGCTGGAAATAAAAGCAAACAGGGATTTAATTATTCTTTTTTTTTTTTT